>OZ001662.1:615000-1185041 GCA_963924145.1 Pyrausta purpuralis | reverse complement strand
CAAGCACCCTACACTCGGTCACACGGTGTTTCACCCCCGTGCCTCGGAAAAGCACGTAAAGCTGTTGGTCCTGCGCCTGATTTCTCTCCCGTCGCGGTCGTGTCAGATTGCTGTCCCATCGGGCTATGAGAGTGAAAGGAATAGAGAGTGCACCTGTGTTTGCGCACACACTTGTGCACTGTTATATGTCCCGCGCAGTCGGTTAGTCGTTGTGACTGGCCACTGTAGGCGAATCCGGCTAGGGGGACTATTATTTATTAGCCTTCTTATCTTATCTAAGGTGTTACACGATGATTCCCGATCCTAGTCTGCCCTACATATTTACTTAGTTCTGTTATAGTATACCTACTTCAGCACTAAACCACATTTTGTGTGTGACTTATGTAACCCCACTGTATTTACTAAATTACACATTCTGTTCGTCTTATGTTTCATACGTTTATTATGTTTATTACACATTAACGTTTGTTATGGAAGTTCCGGAAGTGTCCACCATGTTGAATGAAATGCGGCTATGATATAAAAAAAATATTATTATTATTATTTGTAAGTTACCTAAATATTTAAAGATTATTGGGACACTTAATGGATTTTTATTTCTGCCGTATAACATCTGATTGTATGGTGGAGGTTAGAATCATTTCAAATATTGTAACTAATAAAACAATAACTTTAAATGCTACCTAAATTGAGTACGATTAATAACTAAATAATTTATGAATTTACATATTTATTTAGCAAATTATTTATCCCTACAAATAAATATTTTAGTAAATGTTTAGATACGGAAACAGATGTCGTCCCCACTGTGTTTCTACATTTGTACAGTCACCGTCAGATATATCGGAGCAGACAAAGTGACCAAATATTTCTGAACAGTTTAAAATGTCAATAAGTTCCATACAAAGTTCCAGTAAAAGTACAAGTAACCATTAATATCAGAACATTCATTACTTCATTAATATCTGAGCAGATGTTAGTCAATAACTTCTATACACACAAGTAACCAATAATATCTGAACACTCACTTTCCTGAATTTATTTAATGCATGACACTTTTATGACAGTGATGACAATACTGAAAACTACAAGCGTTCCAAACAGCCAGCGTCATCTTACTATATTATAAAATATGAAAAGAGTTCCTATTTTTAAATAGTATACAAATTTAAGTTGGTAGCACTTCCTTCTGCATTTTTCCTCGATTGCTCAGATATTTAAGACGGACTGCGTAGATACATTTGACGTTATGAGTGTTCAGTTATTATTGGTTAGTTGTTTGTATAGAAGTTATTGACTAGCTTCTGCTCAGATATTAATGAAGTAATGAATGTTCTGATATTAATGGTTACTTGTAGTATATGGAACTTATTGACATATTAAAGTGTTCAGAAGTATTTGGTCACTTTGTCTGCTCCAATGTATCTGACGGCAACTGTACAGGGTTTTGATTTGTTTAAAAGAGAGCTGCATGCCAGAATATGTCCTCTCTCTATTTGTGCTCTCTCTTTGTGCTATTTTTAACCGACTTCAAAAAAGGAGGAGGTTATCAATTCGACTGTATGTTTTTTTTGTATTTATGTTACGTCATATCTTATGCGTTTGTTGACCGATTCGTAAAATTTTTTCGTCTACTTAGAGTATATACTTTCTAGTTGGTCCCATTTTTTCCAATTGGGCATCTGATGATGGGATCTGTGTAATCAAGGGAAGCCCTCAAATTTTAAAGCCACATATAGTGTTTTTTTACTAGTTCTTAATGTTGACGTGTTGTTACGTCTGATAGTCAACATCTTGTGTGGCTGAGCTGATGGTGGAACTCTTTAACGCTTAGGAGTTCAGTAATTATAATGAAAGAACTTATAATAGGTAGTTTATAGCTTCATCAAGAATAGAGTCATAAGGTGCAACCTCCCCCCCCCCCCCCCCTCTCCTGTTACCTCTAAAAATGAAGAAATAAAATTAACTTTAAAAAAAAGTAAAAACCGTAAAACCGTAAAAAAAACAAAATGCACTAAAAAGTCTTAAAAAAAACTCTTGACTATTGAAAGGAAAAAAACCTATTTTAGGCAAACAATTTCTATTTGGAGTCGGTGCCATCAGTTTGACAGTTTTTACTTTTTTTAAAGTTGATTTTATGTTGGAATAAATCTATTGGAGTAGTACCTGAAGATACCTACTACGTGTTTATTATTCAAGTACCCCTTAGGTACCTTTCTCTTATGGCTTTGTATGTCCTTTTGTAATTAAATAGTAAGTTTTTGACTCTTAACTACACCCTATGGTATATCCAGCAAACTGAATCCACACAACACACACACAGTGTATTTCTAACAATCGTTTTTTTTTGCATTGCATTGCATTGCAATTAGTTCAAAGTTGTAACTGGAAAAGGATTTCGTTAGAAATACATTTGACGTAAGCTAGGGATATAATTAATAACTCATTTTATTACAAGAAAACATACAAAGTGTTGATAAAACGCTTCTAGCGAGTAACCCACGGCAAACTATTTGTATTCATACAAACAGTCTGGGGTAATATCACAAATTGAAATTCCTAGTCTGCTCAATTTTTCAGCGTCAGTTCGCAAGCTGCTTAAATGAAAACTAATTTTAATATTAATGTGGCCTTAGCGGTATTTGTGAGGCGTCCTAACCGTCTTGCAGTCTGGTTTTGAAGTATACAGATTAACTTAGGACCTTTGTAAAAAAGTGGCAGAAGATAACATTTTATTTCCAACCGACTTCAAAAAGGAGGAGTTCATCAGTTTGACTGTACTGTACCTCTCTCTTTGTTTTTTTTTGTATGTATGTTGTATCACATCATATTCATACCTACCTCAGTAATTTGTTGACCGATTTAAAATCATTTTTCTTCTATCTAGAGGTTGTACTCTCTAGTTAGTCCGATAGTAGCCAAGTCGGGATCTGATGATGGGATCTTAGTGTAATTGAGGAAAGCCCTCAAATCTTAAAGGCACGTATGGTGTTTGCGTACAGTCGCCGTCAGATATATTGGAGCAGACTAAGTGACCAAATACTTCTGAACAGTTTAAAATTTCAATAAGTTCCATACACTACAAGTTACCATTAATATCAGAACATTCATTACTTCATTAATATCTGAGCAGAAGCTAGTCAATAACTTCTATACACACAACTAACCAAAATTATCTGAACACTCATAACGTCAAATGTATCTACGCAGTCGGTCTTAAATATCTGAGCAATCGAGGCAAATTGCAGAAGTGCTTCCAACTGAACTATAAAAAAAAAGTAAAAACCGACTTCAAAACCAAAATGCATTAAGAAGTCTTAAATAAACTCTTCACCATTGAAAGGAAAGGAATCCGTTTTAGGCAAACAGTTTCTTTTTGGAGTCGGTGCTGTGATAGTTGATGCTTGATGGTCAAAGTGATGGCTTTTTAGTGCATTTTGGTTTTGAAGTCGGTTTTTACTTTTTTTTAAGTTTATTTTATTTCTTCATTTTTAGTTATTACATAAGAGGGGGGGGGGGAGTTGCACCTTATGATTTTATTTTTTAAGAAGTTACAAATTACCTGTCATAAGTTCCGTCCTTATAATCCCATCAAAAACAATACTTGTCAAAAAAACCAAGTCTCGCAACTCAGTTGTTCTGCGGTAAAAAGTTGTGAGATCCATGTAATACCAAGTCGGTTATTAATTTATTCAGTCTCTACTTAAGCGACTTTCTGTCTTAATACTTCCAGTCTCTAAGACCACGATCGTGGTCCATAACAAATGAAAATCAATTGTGTCTGGAATCTCCGTACTCGAAGCATTAAGTTGTTACGTAATAATTAACAGCATCTTATAGTGACGCATATCAATAATAAAATTCTTTAATGTTTTATGTAAATATATTGAGACTTGGCCATCGCACTAAATAATTGAATTTACATGTGTTTTCAGGCGATTGAATTTACACGTGTTTTCAGGCGATGGCCAAGTCTCAATATATTTACATAAAACATTAAAGAATTTTATTATTGATATGCGTCACTATAAGATGCTGTTAATTATTACGTAACAACTTAATGCTTCGAGTACGGAGATTCCAGACACAATTGATTTTCATTTGTTATGGACCACGATCGTGGTCTTAGAGACTGGAAGTATTAAGACAGAAAGTCGCTTAAGTAGAGACTGAATAAATTAATAACCGACTTGGTATTACATGGATCTCACAACTTTTTACCGCAGAACAACTGAGTTGCGAGACTTGGTTTTTTTGGCAAGTATTGTTTTTGATGGGATCTCATTTCTTTTTGTATTTTGTAGACAGTTCTATTTTTTTCCTTTTTGGTACCTTCTACTTATTGTATATATGTATATCTACCAGCAACGAATTTTATTAAAGCCCTCTCTCTGACTTATGAACTTTTCGCCTCGCGCTAGCACCGCGACAGCTCGCTCGGCGAAATTCACCTTTCCGCGCACCCCGCCACTGTCCCCGCCCGGCCCGCGCCCTCGCGCTAGCACCGGGCAGCGCGTAGTAAGTAACGGCCCACGCTCACTCGCTAGCATCGCAGCGCGTGGTATAATAATTAATTTACAACCTTACGCACTCGTAATAAGTACGAATACGCACGTAGGTACGTTTTTTGCATTAAATAATTTAATTTACACGTGTTTTCATGACGGGAATACCCATTTTTTGCTCGATTTCAAATCAAATCAAATCAATCATTTATTTGCCAGTGTTTACATTCCATATAAAAAACTCTCATTTACGTCGCTCATCGCTAGATGGCGTTGTTGGCTATTAACTCGCGGTGGCATTTTGGTTTCGCCGTTTAGTATATAGTCTACGATTTTTGTTCAATACACAACCTTAGATCAAGCTACATGGTGGTTTCATTTGATTCCTTACTTATAGTAGCTATTCGAGATCAACATTAGGGCAGTTATTATCCATGGTCCTTCGAGCCGGATTTTTTGAGTCAGTGGATCCAAGTGTGGATCGACGCGTACCCTGCAGTGGATCGCTGCAAATACAAGGGCACGTCAGCAGTCAACGTCAGTTCTGTGGTACATAGCCATAGTACAAGAACGGAGTACGAGGGAGGAGCTATCGGACCGAGGTCGTGACATCGTGACGTCAGTGGCGCAGACTCAGTTTCGGCGTGACGTCATCGCATCGCAACATCTTCAATTACGGTTTGTGTGTGGAGTGCAACTGTGAGTACTTAACATTCTGAACTTTATTTCTTCGTGAAAAATATAATTGAAAATTTGAAAGTGCAATACAAAGTGAAGATAATTTGAACCTTATTTGTGCATGGTAATTAACTTAGAAGAAATTTGTGGATTTGGGACTTAGTAAAATCTAAGAGTAAATTTTAAGGACTTAGAATAATTTAGTAATAAACGACAAGACGGGGAACCTATGCCCGATTTTGGTTAAGTTTTAATAATTTCAAACACTTGTAATTTTTTAGAGAAAAAATTAGTTTACATATTTTGTTTTACTGTTACTTACGATTAAGTTTCAAAATGGATTCTATAATAAATGTGCAAAAAGACTTACAGAACTCTATAGAAAAAGCTTATGTCAATTATAAGAAAAGCCCTAAGGAAAGAATTACGGCTGAGTATTGTGAAGTAAGATTGGAAAATTTAGAACGAGATTGGCTTTTGTTTCGTAAAAATAATACCAAATTGTATGAAACTCAAAAACCAGAGGACATTAGTTCATCGATTTATGTAACTAACGATATTTATGATAAGACCGAAGACACTTATATTTGTTACAAGTCTACTCTTAAAGTTGAAATTAATAAATTGATGGCTCTAAGCAAAATTTCAAATGTTCAAAGTGCTAGTAACAATAATAGTGAAGGCAATTCGTTTGTAAAGTTGCCAAAAATATCTATACCCATCTTTTCAGGACAATACACAGAGTGGCAGACCTTTCGCGATTTATTCGTATCATTAGTACATAATAACAAAACTTTAGACAGTGTCCAGAAACTTCACTATTTAAAAGGTCACCTGTCAGGTGAGGCCGAGCAATTAATAAGACACACGCCTATAACCGGAGCAAATTATAGTCAGTGTTGGGAACAATTAGAGAAGCGTTACAACAATAAACGCTACCTGGCAAACTGTGTGTTAAAGAGGTTATTTGGCCAGAAACGTTTGAATGTTGAGTCATCTTCAGGTTTGAAGGAACTCTTAGATAGTACATCCGATTGTTTGAATGCGTTAAACAACTTAGGCGTAAATGTCGCCACATGGGATATTATAATTATTCATATCGTTACCTTTAAACTCGACCCGGAAACCCGTAAACAGTGGGAGCTCAGCGTCTCCAGTTGCGATTCCAATGACTTGCCAACCTTTAATCAGTTCAAGTTGTTCATAGAAAACCGGTTCAGAGCTTTAGAGTGTATAGATACAAATAAGCCCTCATTCCACCAGGTAAGTTCAAAGTCTTTATTAGCCACTAATAACAACCAAACTATACAATGCGAGTTCTGCGCAGAAAGCCATAAACTATGTTTTTGTAAAGGGTTCATTAATCTTTCTACAGAACAGAGGAGAGAATTCGTATCCAAAAATAAAATGTGTTTTAATTGCCTAGGTGGTAATCATACAGTGTATGAATGTAATAAGCCGTTTGCAAAGTATGTCGAAAACGTCATCATTCGTTACTGCATTTACAATATTCTAATGAGAAACAAAGTACACCTTTAGTTCAAAGAAATGAACCATAAGCTTCATGTTCAGACAACCACATTGTAACTTGCTTGTCAACCGGTAAAATACCGACACCTAAACAGGTATTGTTGGCTACTGCGCTAATAAATGTCCTATCTAGATCAGGAAAGTACCAAGTTGTCCGTGCATTATTGGATCAGGGTTCGCAGGCCTGTTTTATTACCGAAGATGCCGTACAGCTATTAAGGTTAAAGAAAGACCCAATACGAGGTGTAGTGTCAGGATTAGGTGAGAATAAAGGTATCATAACAAATAGTACAGTTAATCTAGTTATACAATCTCGCTATGATCCAAATTTCAAAATCCCTATCAAAATGTATGTTTTGAATAAAATCACGTCGTATCTACCCGAGAAACATATAGAGTCAATGGAATGGATAGACTTTGCACATTTAAACCTTGCTGACCCTCAATTTCACACGCCGACTAAAATAGACGTTCTTTTGGGTGCTGAAGTTTATGGCCAAATACTTAATAACGGAATACTCAAGGATCCAAACAATCATTTAGTAGCTCAATCCACTAAGTTAGGCTGGATGTTGTCTGGAGTCGTAAGTCAAACCAAAAAAACTCATGATAGATCAAAAAATATTACAGTACTACATACTCAAGTCACTAACGACGATTTTCTAAAGAAGTTCTGGGAAATTGAAGATCAGCTCAGTAGTACAAAAAAAATACTAACATCGGAAGAACAAAAATGCGAAGACTTATATAAAGCTACAACAAAGAGGACGGAAGAAGGGCGCTACGTCGTGAAATTACCGTTAAAGGATGATGTTCCGTCTTGTGAAGGGAGCAACTCCCGAGAAGTGGCTTTAAAGAGATTTAGGTTACTTGAGAAAAAGTTCGAAAAAGATAAAGATCTGAAACAAAAATACGCAGAGGTCATTGAATAGTACTTAAATTTAAATCATATGCGTCCTGTAAGGGATAATGATAAAAAGAAGGGTGTTTACATACCTCATCACGCAGTTATAAGAAATGATAAAACAACAACGAAAGTCAGAGTAGTAGTCGATGCTTCCTGTAAATATAATAATGGATTATCACTCAACGATACGCTTATGGTGGGA
Organism: Pyrausta purpuralis; assembly: GCA_963924145.1. NCBI lineage: Eukaryota > Metazoa > Arthropoda > Insecta > Lepidoptera > Crambidae > Pyrausta > Pyrausta purpuralis. The sequence continues at coordinate 1,177,219 of OZ001662.1, read as the reverse complement.
CCTACCTTACAACCGGAACTTCGTCACATAATATTGAAATGGAGAACATTTTGTATCGCTGTCGTCGCAGACATTGTAAAGATGTACCGCCAGGTGAGAGTCGCCGAAGAGGATGTGTCGTTCCAGCGCATATTATGGAGAAACGATCCCGAAGACGAAATAATAGAGTACGAGTTCCCCACCGTATTGTTTGGTACAGCCTCTGCTCCTTATTTAGCTGTAAAATCTCTAAATCAGGTAGCATTCGATGAAGGACAAAGCTATCCCGCTGCCGCAGCAAGAGTGACTGATTCTTACTACATGGATGATTTGATGACCGGAGCTTCTACGGAAAAAGAGAGTATTGAATTATACCAACAAATGAAAGAGTTGCTTACCAAGGGAGGCTTCGAACTGCAAAAGTGGAACAGTAATAGTCTGGAACTCCTGAAAGAAATAAATAAAGATGAGTTGCTTAGTGAAAGAGAAAGAAAGAGTAAGGAAGACAAAAGGCAAGGAGAAGAAGCAGAAAGTGAAGAACTCAATAAGGATAAGGACATGGAAAAGGAAGAGGACAAAACAGAGAACATGGAAATTAAATTAGATACGGCTATAAAAATATTAGGTCTTACCTGGAACCGCGGTGAAGATGTCTTTCAGTACCTGGTGAAGCTGCCAGAAGTCTCCAAAACTGTAACTAAAAGGTCTGTTTTGTCAGATATTGCCAGGTTATTCGATCCGTTAGGCTGGCTAGCCCCTGCTATGATAGTTGCAAAGATATTTATTCAGAAACTTTGGCTAGCAGGTTTAGGCTGGGATCAAGAACTCCCTGTTAGTTTATTAAATGAATGGGAAACTTACCGTCGAGAGCTACCACAACTTACTAAATTGAAGATACCACGATGGCTGGGCACGAAAAACGATGATGTCTTAGTGGAACTTCAGGGTTTTAGTGACGCCTCAAAAGTAGCATACGCTGCAGTAATTTATCTCCGCCGAGTGGATATACTCGGTAATGTTCATATTTCACTGTTGACAGCGAAAACAAGAGTAGCACCTATAAAACAGGTGAGTATTCCACGTCTAGAACTGTGCGCAGCTGTACTTTTGACTCGATTATTGATTGAGATGATGGAAGTCTTAAATATACCGAAACAAAACGTCAAAGCATGGACTGATTCTACTGTAGTTCTTGCTTGGCTAAATAGCCATCCAAGCAAATGGAAAACATTTGTTGGAAATCGTGTGTCTGAAATATTGACATCACTTGACTCGACCCAATGGTACCATGTATCTACAAAGGACAATCCGGCGGACAGTGCATCAAGAGGAATTTTACCTTCAGTACTAGCAGATCACAAACTCTGGTTGGACGGACCGCAATTTTTAAGAACCCGAGAAATAGTGTACACAAGACCTAGGGATTTGGAAGTTCATTTGGAAGAGGCAGTGAAAGCACATGTAGCCGTTACTTCAGATACGTCATTGTTACAGAGATTTTCTAAACTGCAGAGACTATTGAGAGTGGTAGCTTACTGTCGAAGGTTCCTGAAATACAAGAGAAATACCAAACAATTTACATTATACTTGCAAAATAAAGAAATAAAAGAGTCATTACAGTGCTGTATTAAAATATCACAGAGAGAAGAATTCGAACAAGAACAAACAGAGCTAAAACAATTTGGATTCATTAAGACAAAAACAAGTAAACTTAAAGCATTAAGACCTTACCTTGATGAAACAGGTGTCGTTCGAGTCAGCGGCAGATTGCATAATTCAAGTTTAGATGAAGATATGAAACATCCAATAGTACTGTCATCAAAGTCACACTTGTCAAAATTGTTAGTAGCAGAAGCCCATAACAGAACACTACATGGAGGACAACAGTTAATGTTAAACTACTTAAGGACAAAGGGCTATTGGATCGTTCGTGCAAAGGATATTGTAAAACAGCACGTTAGAAAGTGTATCCCGTGTATTAGACATAATGGCAAAACCAAAGATCAGCTGATGGGCTCACTTCCGTCAGTGCGTTGCAAGCCAGCTAGAGCGTTTCTACATAGTGGTGTGGATTATGCGGGGCCTATCAATGTACGGACTACCAAGGGCAGAGGCCACCATGCCTACAAGGGCTATATCTGTCTATTTGTGTGTATGGTTACTAGAGCTATACACTTAGAAGTAGTCAGTGACATGACGGCGGAATGTTTTCTTGCTGCATTCAGAAGATTTGTCGGTAGACGAGGTCACTGCGCTAAAGTATACAGTGACAACGGCACAACTTTCGTGGGTGCTGCAAAGGAACTAGAACACTTGCATGCGTTAAACATGTCAGCCGCAGAGCATTTAGAGACTCAAGGCACCGAATGGCACTTCATACCACCTCACGCCCCAAACTTCGGCGGCTTGTGGGAGTCCGGCGTGAAATCTGTTAAGCACCATCTCAAGAGGATTATCGGAGAAGCAACGCTCACTTATGAAGAATTAAGTACACTCCTAATACAGATCGAGGCTTGTCTAAATTCTAGACCAATTTCTGTTATTAACAGTGAGGAACCAGCAGAACGTATTCCCTTAACTCCAGGTCATTTTTTGATAGGCGAATCGTTACTGGCAGTACCGGATACTGATTTTATAAATTCTAATGTTAGTTCCTTGAAACGGTGGCACGTGATACAAAGGATGTTGCAACAATTTTGGTCGCGCTGGTCGGACGAATATTTATCCAATCTTATGCAACGATATAAATGGACATTGCAAGTGGAGGAGCCAAAAGTAGGCGATTTAGTTTTGGTGAAGGAGAATAACTTACCACCATCCCGCTGGTTACTAGGTCGAATAATCGAAAAACATCCAGGACACGACCAAATATCCCGTGTGGTGACATTGCGTACGGAAAACTCTGTAATGAAACGGCCAACTTCCAAACTTTGCATTTTGCCAATAACTGAGTAAAGGATGGGTATGCATATGTTTAGTATAATAGCTTTTAGAAAAATGAGAATGTATAGCCTAACTTGTTGCTGCTAAGCTCGTTTCACCGTTCTGAAACATTGTTTATAGTTCAATCACTCATAACCTAGACCTAAGTTAAATAATATTTTTTAAGAATTATTGAGCTGTATTTTTAGTTCCGTTTATTTGGTGTATCTGTACACCATAGTAAGATTAATGTGATTTATGTTCACTATATTTTTGTATTTTCATCGAACTTAGAACATAGTTTTAGGACATTGATTTGCCAATAATGTCCTAAGGGGGTGGCATGTTTACATTCCATATAAAAAACTCTCATTTACGTCGCTCATCGCTAGATGGCGTTGTTGGCTATTAACTCGCGGTGGCATTTTGGTTTCGCCGTTTAGTATATAGTCTACGATTTTTGTTCAATACACAACCTTAGATCAAGCTACATGGTGGTTTCATTTGATTCCTTACTTATAGTAGCTATTCGAGATCAACATTAGGGCAGTTATTATCCAGCCAGAATACACGAAAGTATGCAAGTTACAAACTGCAGATCTTAAAAATAGGCAGTAATTGTATTCAGCCTGCATGCAGGCGTGCAAATATTAATAATCATTTTTACAAATTCACAAATAAGTCCGTTTATATTGATTTATCAAATAATGTCAAAATTGTAATAAAGATGTCATAAAAATTTAATTAACAATGACATCAATGTTAAGTCATTAAATGTAACATTATATATATATTTATAAAAGATATTAAACTATAAAACATTATTTATTAAAATTATTAAAATAATCTTGTACACTATAAAAATTCTCTTGTAATAACCAGTCAGTCAACTTTTGCTTAAATACATTTCCTTCAAGTTTTTTTAGTTCCTCGGGTAAGTTGTTATATATAACTATACACATATAACAAATATTTTTCTTATATATTACTTTATTACAACGGGGTTGATAAAGTAAATTTTTAAACTTTACGATATTACCTCACTGCGTTTTTTGAAGTAAACCGGGTGGGCTTTGACAAAAACACAGACGTCTCTTATATACATGCAAGCCAGAGGTAGAACCTTACATTTTCTAAATAGTGGTTTACAACTATCCAGATACCACGCGGCATTTATAACTCGTAAGCATCTTTTTTGCATTCTAAAGGCTCTGTCGGCATCTATCAAGTTACCCCATAACAACAAACCATACCCCAACACCGATGACACATAGGCATGATACGAAGCGATAGCCGCATCAAAAGATATAGTCTGGCGTATTTTTCGGAGCGCAAATACATATCGACTTAGTTTTTGGCATACCAAATTAACATGCTCCTTCCAGTTCAAATGATTGTCCACTATTATCCCTAGTAATTTAAAAGAAGCTACCTCACACACTCTATCATTTTTATATTCAATGTTAAGTTGAAGCGGTTCGGTATTGTATGAATTAAATTGCATTATTTTTGTTTTGTTTATATTTATACGTAATTTATTGTTATCTGTCCAATTAGTTATATCTACCAGTGCTCTGTCTAAAGTTTGTTGGGCAAGGTCTTTGTTTGTAACTTTGATTAGAAGTGTGGTATCATCAGCAAAAAGTATGCATTTATGTGTCATGTGTCTCAGCAAGTCATTAATAAATAACAAGAACAATAAGGGGCCTAATATGCTACCTTGTGGGACTCCAGAGTCATTCATAATCTCTTCAGATCTAAAATTACGTTTAACTAAGTTCTTCTTAGCATCTTGAATAACTCTGGTAACCTCAGTACACTGTTTTCTGTTATGAAGATAACTATCTAACCAGTCCAGTGCTTTGCCACGAATGCCATAGTTATATAATTTACGCAGAAGTATAGCGTGATCAACAAAGTCGAATGCTTTGCTAAGGTCCATGAACAAGGACAAAACAGGGCTGTTCCCATCATTTATGTATTCGGTTATAGTCTTTATCAAATTGAAACCAGCTAATGAAGTTGAGAATCCCTTGCGAAAACCAAATTGATCCTGATGCAAGATACCATGTTTGTCAAAAAAACTATTCAGTCTGACGAGCATAGCCTTTTCAAAGACTTTCGATAAGATTGGAACTATCGTAATAGGCCTGTAATTGCTGGGATCTGTCTTATCTCCTGACTTAAAAAGTGGTTTTATGATGGACAATTTAAGTTTTACCGGTAATGAACCCTCCAAGAATGATAAATTAATTATGTGTGCAAGTGGAAAACATATCCATTTGGCGCAGGCCTTTAGAATGCGCGTATTAACTTCGTCATAACCACTTGTTTTACTGTTGCTTAGTGACATTATTATTGTAAATATTTCTTGGGCATTAACTGGATTAATAAAAATTGTATTCGGATTATTAAAATTATTTGAATTATTGCCGATATCACAATTATTTAATAAAGACTGATTAAATGTTAAACTTGTAAAATAATTATTCAAAATATTGCCAATGTCAGATGGGTTAGTGTATGTCATGTTATTAAAGTTAATAGATTCAATGTCATTTTGGTATAAACGGTCACTCAAAGAAGATGTGACAGCACTCCAAATTGCCTTTGCCTTATTATTGCTCATTCGAATACGCCTTAAATTAACTATTTTTTGGGATTTCTGTATGCACTTCTTCAGAATTGCGTCATATTTTTTAAATTTTGATTTATTTATTAGTTTGTTACTTCCAGTTTTCTTATACTTAAGGTATAAGGAACGTTTCGTTTTACAAGATGTTCTGATACCTTTAGTTATCCAGTTGAGCTTGGCCGGCTTATTAGTAATTTTTGCTTTTATAGAGGGAAAACACAAATTATAAAACAGTATCAACGTACTATAAAACATTTCAAAGGAGTCCTCAAAATGGTTCGAATTAAATACATCCGAAAACGACAGACAGCTCAAGCATTCACAGAACTTGTTCACATTTTCCAGACTATAATCGCGCTTATATTCAAACCAGGAACAATAAGATCTTTGCTTTTTAATAGCCAAAGTGATCATTTGAGCAGTTTCATGGTCAGACAAGCCAGAGTTGAGTACTATGGATTGGACATTCTTAATATTGGTTGCTATCTGATCCAGACAGGAATTCAAACGTGTAGGCAATTCAATATGAGCCTGAAAATTATAGCTTCGAAGTATGCTAAGCAGGTCGGTTGTATTATTATTGTCCTTTAACATATCAACATTCCAGTCACCACAAACTATAATCTTTTTCCTCTTGAATTTGTCAGTAGCATAATTAAGCAGATTATCAAGTTTATGCAAAAAAAACTTAGTCTTAGATTTTTTTTCTTCTGGTATCCGATATATGCAAAAAACAACAACGTTTAGTCCTACAATCTCGGTTCCACAACATTCAAAAATATATTTTGATATTAAACAATTCGGAATATGAACCACTTTAGTATTAAATGATTTTCTGACCATTATACATGACCCTCCGCTAGATTTGTCATCTGCATATAGTAATATGCAGATGCTAACTTAAAGTTTCTTAATTTAATGTTGCTCTCATTATTTCTTTTTACGTTAGTCTCAGTAATGCATAAAATATCCGCCTCCCTACCGTTCATCTCTAAATCGTTCAAAAATAATTCCAAGTTATCGATTTTATTACAGAGGCCAGCTATATTCTGATGGAGAATTCTCAACCTATCCGATGCTTCCTCTGGATCAACTTTGGTCAAGGGCTGCCTTGGAGCGGGGTCGGTAGTGATAAAAAATTGTTCCCCGTCGTAACATCTCGACTACACTTAGTTTCTTCTAAATTGTGATTTTTACATACATTTACAAATTCATTTGATATATTACATGTCACTGAGTTAATTTCTAATATAAAATTTAGTTTAAATGTCATTAGATCTAAGATAGACCTTTGGTTATATCTTTTATACATGTCTTTGATCTCGAGAAACTTACAATTATCATAGCTTTTAATTAACATTCTTAATTCATTATTAAGTTTATTTACATTAAGATTCCGATTAACTGATACATTCAATAAAAATACTTTGCAGTGTTTTAATTGTCCTAAAAAATTATAAAGATTTGTGAGCAAAAAGTAAGGATTTTTATCATGCTTGCCTACTGACACAACAATAATGTCCCCTTCCCTAATTTTTAAGAGTAAACCATCTAAATTACCGAGTATTTCAGCCGATGACGCATGAGGTTTCACTAGTCCCTGGATGTTGTATTTTTCATTCCATTTGTTGAATTTCATGCTACATAAGCGAGTTGACAGTCCTTTAACTTGTTCATCGCCAATAATATAGATGTTTCCATTTTTTTTAGTATTCTTAGTACTAGACAGTTTATCCACAGCATCCTCCGAACCAGCAGTTGAAGCTTGTGATGGTTTCATATGTTCTGGAACCACCTTATCCTTCGGTTGTCTAGGGGTATTTTGTCCAAAAGAAAAATCTAGCCTGGTTCTATTCAAAGAGTTTCCATTTCTTCTTTGAGGTTTTTTGGGTGTAGATTTGCAAATATCCCTAAGTTGGCTTACACGTATATCATATGAAGAGATTTGTTTTTTCAGGCAACAGTTTTCTGAGAGAAGGTTTGTAATTTCATTCTCTGCAATTTCCATTTTTCTGTAAGTTCTGCAACTTTATTTTGTAATTCCTCTATTTTATTAAAATTATCAGATCTTATGTCGGGGCAACTCCTGTTTAAACGACCATTTTTCTTCAGAAAAAACATCGATAAATCCTCCACGTCCTCGTCCAACGACAGCGTATCAAAGGAGTTTTCTGTTGAAATATTTGCCTTATATTTCCTTCGAAGTGTAACATTGTCTTCCTGGTTATCAAATGAGTCTTTGCAACGTATAGAGGGTTGCATCAGGGATGAAGAGTTATTGCCATGAATACAGTCATTGCACCTCCACGACGCTTTCCTCTCGACGTCCATTAAATAAAACAACTTCTCGGATACATTGGCACAGCATAGATCGTAGACTTTTTTGCAAATGGCACACTTTAAGTACAGTCGATTGGTTATTGCAATTTTGCATTTTGAACAACTTTGTGCCATTTCTTCAAAATATAAAAAGGACAAAAAGAAAAGAAAAATATTATGGTTCGTTTTGTCCGAGGAGATTTGAACTTGGTACCTGCTGCGTACTACTCGACGCGTTAACCGTTCAACCACGGCAGTTGTGAGCGTAGTGTTGAAATATACAGCCACTATAATAAGCAACGTCGTAGTAGTGTCACCAAGGTCGTTAGTTAGATCGGTCATTCACCCCAAGTGCGTCATCTGTTACTTGTATAGCACTTTCTCGAGTAGATTAGAAAAAAACGATCACTGTGCATCACGGATTGCAAAAAGATTTTCGAAGATAATTTCACTAATACACCACTTTGACTAGCAGATTTTAACTACAGTTATCAGTCCTTTATGTATAACACACTGATGTAAGTTTACGTAAAACTGTTTACTTTTGAGCACATAATTAAATAAAACTACGGAACAAACTAACTACGTGACTGCTCTGCTCGGCGCATCGCGCATCCTCCGCAGAGATTTGGCAGGGGCACTACCATGCGCCTATATTTATATGGGACTAGCTTAAGCCCGCGGCTTTGCACGCAATAATAATAACTGCCGTAAAACATCGTTACGAATAAAGCCAATATTGAAAAATTTAACTGAAGACTTGGCTGTATGGGCTTAATTTTCTTTGCGGTCTTTTCTAGATTTTTTAGTTTTTCCTTGATTCATACACCAAACACTACTTATATTCCAAATTTGAAGCTTCTAGGTCTGCTAGAAGTGCCTTAGCATTTTGATGATCGGTGAGTCAGTGAGTGACAAAATTAAAAAAATTGACCCGTTATAATTCTTAAAATACTGGTTCAAATTGAATGAAATTTTAAATATACCGTGTCTTTACAATGCTGCATGGTTACTGAAAATTTTAGTCTTCTAGTTTTATCCACAACGAAGTTATAGGGGGTCGAAAATGGTCTGGATTGCTTCGAGAAAAGGATAGTACGGCCGTGACGCTTTTTTGCTCGACTTGGTTAAGTTCCGTCATTATAATTACTGAACTCCTAAGCGTTATGGAGTTCCACCATCAGCTCAGACCCACAAGATGTTGACTATCAGACGTAACAACACGTCAACGTTAAGATTCTAGTAAAGAAACACAATACGTGCCTTTAAAATTTGAGGGTTTCCCTCGATTACACCAAGATCCCATCATCAGATCCCAAAATGTAAGAAACGGGACCAACTAGAAGGTACACCCTCTAAGTAGGCGAAAAAAATTTTCGATTCGGTCGACAAACGACTGAGATATGAGGTAACATAGATACAAAAAAAAACATACAGTCGAATTGATAACCTGCTCCTTTTTTGAAGTCGGTTAAATAGGGACTCTTTTCATAGTTTATATTATAGTAAGATGACGCTGGCAGTTAGTAACGCTTTGTAGTTTTCAGTATTTGACAATACTGAAAACTGTCATGAAAGTGTCATGCAGTAAATAAATTCAGGCAAGTGAGTGTTCAGATATTATTGGTTAGTTGTGTGTATAGAAGTTATTGACTAACATCTGCTCAGATATTTATGAAGTAATGAATGTTCTGATATTAATGGTAACTTGTAGTGTATGGAACTTATTGAAATTTTAAACTGTGCAAAAGTATTTGGTCACTTTGTCTGCTCCGATATATCTGATGGCGACTGTACAAGTATCTTAACGTTGACATGTTTTTACGTCGGAAAGACACCGTTGTGTGGAGCTCCTTAAAACTTAGAAGTTCAGTGAAAACAACGACAGAACTTAATTTAGGCAGTGGTAAAGTTGGGTAGTTCCTGAATGAATGCTTCAATTGAATGAAAACTTCAGCAATCTAAGTTCGTTCACTCGCTCGTATGCTATCGTTCAATACAGCTCTGTACCGTTACCATGAGTTTACTCGCTAGTGACGACGTAACTTTTTGTATGGAAAAATTTAGTTCTGTCGTCGTTAGCGAGTAAAACCTTGTAAAACTCATGGTAACGGTACAGTAGTCCAGTAGTTCAGTGATAGAGAGTAAAGCGTACGGATATATTGGTTAGTTACTGCAAGAACGAGACAGATGCACAGCTCGCGTGAGTTTCGCGCCAAATTAATGTTTTAGATAGCGCAAGCAGAAATGATCTTTAAGATATCTATCTTATATATAAAATTCTCGTGTCACAATGTTATATGCGTATTCAGTAGGGCTGAGAATCGGCTACTATCTATTTTGACGAGACAACGTCTTATAAATTGGTTTGCCGGGTGACACATCAAGAAACTGCGTTACGCTCCGCTCACGTTATGCGCTCACAATGAGAGCGAGTGAGAGGCACGCGTAAGAGCGAGAGAGACAGACATAATAGTCCCCCTAGCCGATTTCGACTACGGTGGCCAGTCACAACGACTAACCGACTGCGCGGGACATATTATAGTGCACAAGTGTGTGCGCAAACACAGGTGCACTCTCTATTCCTTTTACTCTCATAGCCCGATGGGACAGCAATCTGACACGACCGGAGAGAGTTCAGGCGCAGGACCAACGGCTTTACGTGCTTTTCCGAGGCACGGGGGTGAAACACCGCCATCTTCCAAACTCCGGGCTACCCTAAGAATTTCTGAACAGAAAAACTCAGGTATATATTTTTGGCCCGACCCGGGGATCGAACCCGGGACCTCTGGCACAGCCGTCGCTTTAAAGTGCGACCCTTCTACCGCTGCGCCACCGAGGCAGTTATAAAAAGTCGTTGTCACGTAAAACTTTCGCCCGTATACCGACTTTACAGGCAACCAATTTTTTTTCATACCCCTAAGTGAAAAGGGTTGTTCACCCTTATTTATTTATTTTTAATTTTTGGACGAAATTTTTTGTTTTTATTTTTTTATAATGTGGCATTAAAAATACATACAACTCTGAATTTTTCCTTTTTTTTACCAAACCCTATTTTTTTATAGCCATTTTAATAATTTGATCATTTTTCATCCCGCTCGATAACTGATCAATTATAGTGTTCTTTACGATTACGAGGCTGGGCGAGACGGGGCCGGGACGGAACGGTGCTAGGGGCGAAGCAAAGTTCGCTGGGCCCACTGTATACACAGTATTATCAAAGAAAGTCGTGTTAGTTATACTAATTATAGCTCAAGAACAGCTGAACCGATTTAGCTTTTGGAAATTTAAGGGGAGGTAGCTTAGAACCATGAAAAGGAGATAGGATACTTTTTATTCCGTTAGACGAGGCCGAGGCTGGGGTGGGTCGAGGCCGAGGCAAATCGGTGGGGAGGTTGTTAGAACTAGAAGAAGGATACTTTTTATCCCGTTCGACGTGGCCGGGCCACATTCATTCGGCTGTGTGTGATATTGTGTATTGTGATAGTAGGACTACTGAACTAGATGAACTAGATGTGTGAAGGAGTGATATTCGTATAGGAACAATACTGAATTCTAAGTCTCATTGCAAACTAGTGGACCCAGCGAACGAAGTTTCGCCCAGCCTCGGCCCCTTCCCGCCCCAGCTTCAGCCCCGACGAATGGGATAAAAGTACTCAATGTCTTTCTCGTGGTTCTAGGCTGCCTTCCCACCGTTTCTCCCGAGCTCCGACCCGCCCCAGCCCCGGCCCCGTCGAACGGGATAAAAGTTTCCTTTTTTTTGTGCCATCGATTTGGCCATATTGGCATCATCCATCAGGGCACCGACTCCAAAAAAGAATTGTTTGCTTTAGATGAAGTCCTTTCTTCTAAAGAGTCATAACCATAAGTTTATTAGTGCATTTTTGTTTTTGAAGACGGTTTAAACTTTTTTTGACAACTTTTTAATCTGTCCTTTCTCGTGAATAATTTGCATTAAGTTTACATGAACTTATCAGAGTTGATTTAGATGTCCTTACGTTTTTTCACGCTAATGCTATAATGTTTGATTAATAATTTACAGGAGGAGCATAAAATTAAAGGAATAGAGTACTTTAAAATACATGTTTATTAGTACATACTATACGATAGCATGCTGCTAACAAATAACAAATTGTCCTACTTAAAATACTATGCGTACTATCAGATTCCATGGGCTTTTGACAGTGAAATTCCCTTGCCATTTTTTTCTGTTGTATATAAAAACATAGAAGTAACTAAAATATTTCTGCTAATATACAGAAGGGCCCAAACAGTGGCGTCCAAATTTTTTTTAAGAAGCCTTACATCCAGGCTATCCAAATATACCCCATGTATGTTAGCCGAATTTTCGTAGTTTTCAAGATATCTTTTTTTTACTAATTTTGTGAATTTTCAGACAAATAATTCCTCCACTTTTTATAGTGTTATGTCGGTTTTTGGTATTGCAGTACGTTCCTCATAAATTAAATTTACTCAGATAAAATTATGAGCTAGGAAAAAATAAGACTAACAAAAGTTTCAAAAAAATAAACCTCGAAATCTACAAAAAAAAATCTATTATAAATAGAGTATATTTGGATAGCACTGGATGTAAAGATTCCAAAAAAAAAATTTGGACGTCACTGTTTGGGCCACCCTGTATTTACATTGATTGAATGTCAAAATTAAGTGTGAATTGTATTTCTTGCATAAAAAGTCTGTTAAAAGAAGTGTCTCGTACCTACCTATGAAAAACTACCTACACTATGTATAAAAATTCTTATTATTTGAGCTATGGAACTAAAAAACATTTTTGATACTTTTTCTATTTCGTAACTGAAAGTACCACACGAAGGAATTTAATATTAATGGCACTTGTCTCATTACTCATTGGTTAATCAGTACACCATTGAATTACCATCTGAGCTGGAATTGTGTAAAGCAATCGTATTCATTTGACAGTTCATAACGTACGGTTTGATCTGTCAAACCCTTTGTTCTTTACCGTTTGACAGATCATACCGTACGTTTTGAACTGTCAAATGAATACGATTGCTTTACACAATCGCACTCCTGATTTAAAAAAGGACAGACACCCTGTATAAAATAAATAAAATAATAAAATGTCGTAGTGCTAACAGAGCTTGTCTACACTGAAACGACGCGCCCCACCATCGCATTAACGCACACAAGCAAATTCAGAATATGGACGCAATACATATACAATCTAACAAAATTAACTGCATTCCTTCTTGGGGCTAAATCTGACCATCAAATACAACAACTTTTTGTATAGGACCAACATCGTAATCCGAAAAAAAAATCACTTTCCCATACTAGAGTGCCAATCAGGTGATTCCAGTTTGTATGGAGGAGTCAAAAAAAATCTTGGGATTTCGATGTTGGTCCCATACAAAAAGTTGTTGTATTTTAGCAGCAGAATCACCACCGAGAAGGAATGCAGTTGATTTTGTTAAACCTTGTACAAATGCCTTTGTAATTGGTTCATTCAGTTGCCGGAGAGACTCAATCGATTTGTTGTCCATCTTGTCTTAATTGATTGACGGGAACGCGCGAGAGAGCGGACGTTTTGTTTTATACAATGTGCCAGCGTTGCTCCTAAGAACGAAATAAACGACGACCTCCGTGGTCGAGTGGCTATCACGCTGGTTTCAAGCGTCGCCATCTCGTGAGGTTCCGGGTTTAATTCCCAATCGGATCAATGTAGGAAAAAAACGATAAACTCAACAAACATCAAGGAAATGTTCATCAAACAAATTTCTAAAGCTAAGGATGGATAAAAAGTTAGTTATCATTCAACATAACATACAGAGCCTTAAGCCAAAACTTGTTTTTTTAACACAACTATTAGAAAACTTGAATATTGATATATGTATACTCAATGAAACTTGGCTAAAACCTTCCGATTCTATATTTGTAAGAGGTTATAAAGTTTTTCGTAAAGATTCTGATGACGGCTATGGTGGTGTTGCCATACTCTGCAAAAATAATATTGTATGCTCAGAAATTACCACTAACAGTATTGACAGAATACAAACAATAGCCATTAACGTTAAAACAGTAACTAATAACGTTGCATTAACAATTATGGGTTGCTACTGTCCTCCAAGAAGAGGACGTTTCCCTATCCATACCTTAAAAAATATTATTAGTTTATTACCATCACCGTTACTAGTCATGGGCGATCTAAATGCTCATCACACTGCTTTTGGTTCAGCTACTAATAAACCTAGAGGAATACAAGTTTATGACATGCTTGATGAATTAAATTTATGTTTTTTAAATAACGGAGAAGTTACGACGCTTCCTCGTCCAAATCAAATGTCTTCGGCAATTGATGTGGCATTTAGTTCACCGAATTTGGCAGCATCCGCTGACTGGTCTGTTTATTCTGAAGATTCATTAGGCAGCTACCATTTCCCCACTATCGTTAATTTATCGTTAGGTTGCGAAATTTATACACCGAGTATTATTTTTGAAAAATTTTTATACAGTAAAGCTGATTGGCTAGAGTATAGGATCAAATCTATAGATTTTTTTAATCATTTAATGTTAGAAGACAACCCAATACAGGCTTATGATGAATTTTGTGAATTACTTACCTGTTTAAAAAAAGAATTTGTTCCGATTTACAAAAGTACTAACAATAGAATGTACAAGCCCGTGCCATGGTGGAATAACCGTTGCTCAGAGGCCGTTAAAGCAAACTAGGACTGAAAATGTATCGACGTCATCCCACTATGGAAAATTACCTTTTATATAAAAAAATAGAAGCTACCAAAAAGTTAATAATAAAAGAGGAAAAAAAATTAAGCTGGAAAAAACATTGCTCTAGTTTTGATCGTACTACACCCATATCTAAGATCTGGAATTTTGTCAAAGGTTTTAGCCGGAAGCGATCGTCACCCAGATCGATCGAAAATGATTTCGTTGAAGATTTTTTAAACAAACTTACGCCAAATAGTCCTTCAGACTCGGACAGCATACGACATCTTAAACGCTTGTTTGATTTCAACGAATTAAATACTCACCTTAATTTAAAATTTTCTATGGAAGAGTTCAATTTATCTTTAAATAGTAAGAAAGATACTACTCCTGGTTTAGATGATATCCCATATATCCTTATAAAATGGTTACATACATCAGCTAAACAGATTTTATTAAAGATATTTAACGATTTGTGGGAAGCTAGTATCATTCCTACTTCTTGGAAGCTAATTGCTGTAGTGCCCATTTTAAAGCCCGATAAAGATCCAAAACTTGCTGATTCTTACAGGCCGATTTCTTTGTCTTCTTGTTTAGGGAAAATATTTGAAAATATGATTAAAAATAGATTAGAAATTTACGTAGAATCTCGATTAATTATTCCTTTCGATCAATTTGGTTTTCGCAAGGGTCGAAGTACGACGGATAGCCTTCTGAAATTTACTGGAGACATTGATGGGGCTTTTAGTCAGAATAGTCAACTTGTTAGTGTATTTCTAGATGTAAGTGGGGCATTTGATAATGTTGACTTAGCAGTTTTAGTAGAGATTTTACATAGCTATAATATACCTGGTAAAATTTGTAAATTTATTTATGACTTTTTTTATGGGCGCCTGCTCTATGTCAAGTTCAACTACTCTTTATACGGTCCTAAAAGAGCTTACAATGGAGTTATGCAGGGTGCTACATTATCACCTATAATGTACTTGTTATACACTGCTGAGTTTCACAAATATGTAAGTCTAAATAATTTATCAATGTTACAATACGCTGATGATGTTGTACTCTATACCGTAAATAGAAACCTATGTCAAGCAGAAGTCACGCTAAATAGAGCATTAGATTTGTTGTTTTCATATTATAAAGAAAGACTTAAACTAGACATTAATCCCCACAAAAGTTCCATAATGATTTTTAGTAAAAAATATGATCTTGATTTTGTAAATATAAATATCAAATATTCCAATGTAAATATAGATGTTGTAGGCAAACAAAAGTTCTTGGGACTATTATTTGATTCTAAATTGTACTTTAACTTTCATGTAAATAAAGTTCTTGATAAGATGCAAAAGACTGTAAATATAATGAGATATTTAGCAGGGGTCACATGGGGCATGGACCCCAAATTACTTAATATGATTTTTAAAGCAATTGTGAGGAGTAATTATGACTATGGCTTACTGATTTATGGTAAATATATCAGTCAGCTCCTATTTCGTAAATTAGAAGTCATACAAAATAAAGGCCTACGGATAATAACTGGAGCTTTTTGCTCTACTCCTATAAATTCACTCGAAATAGAAGCTGGCATTCCACCTATTTTAGTTAGACTAAGATACTTAACAGAAAAATTTTACCTTAAAGTTTTGGCTAATGATTCTTACAAAAAAGTATATCAATCTTATAATATTTTACAAGGTAGGCATATTTATGAATTAAAAGAAATTTGTAAAAGCATTGACCATAACGACAAATGGGAACTAAGTACCATAGATATACAGACATACAAACCTGTAATATGTGCAAGAAGTGTTATGAATAATGAAGATTTTGTAGAATTTGTAAACAGTGAGAAGATTGAATATCGTAGAATCTACACAGACGGGTCTAAAACAGACGAAGCAACAAAAGCAGCATATTATGACTCGGAGGCAAAGTTTGGTCGTTGTTTCAATTTGGATCAGAACTCTTCGATATTCACAGCCGAAGCGTACGCAATTTTCACCGCATTGCAATATATAAGAAGACTAGAAAACACCAAAAGTATCTTGATTGTTACCGATTCTTTGAGTGTACTAACGTGCTTAGAAAATGCACACATTTCCTATAAGAACAACCTGTACATAATGAAAATTAGAGAATACCTATTGGAGACCACAGATAAAATTATAGAATTTATATGGGTGCCATCTCATCGTGGAATAACTGGCAATGAAACCGTTGATCGCCTTATGAAGATTCAACATCCGATGACAATCAATTCACCATATTCTTTACCAGCCGTGCCTATGACCGATTATAATGCCATCCTTAAATACAGAATGTTTGAGCACTGGAATCATGAGTGGGAACACACTAGAACATATAAAGGTCAATGGTTTGCCGAAATACAAAAGAAAATTCCAGTAAAACCATGGTATTTTAAGCTAAAATTATCGTCTCGCAAATACATCACCACTATTAACCGTCTAAGACTTGGTCACGGGAAGTTTCCAGCGCACTTGAAGCGTATTAAGATGATTGAATCCGATCAGTGTGACTTTTGTGAATTGAACAACGTGGCTACTCTCGATCACCTGATTCTTCAGTGTCCCGCTTTTAACATACAAAGGCTTTTGTTAATAGATGGCCTACTACAGTTCTATAAAGAAGATGACATTCCCCGCCTCTTGCCATCTATTCTGGAAAATGAGAAAACATACAAACATTTGTACGAGTACATAACATCTACATTCGAAGACATATAAGACCAGATGTCGAAACAGAAATGGACTTTACGAATACATAATGAAGTTTCTTATATAATTTTGCAGAAGTAACACTTTGATCCCTCACAGAAAACTAAACACCCAAATTATGGAGCATGCAATATGATGGCAATATTTCATTCCGATTGGCCGTAATGGACTCAGTCCAAAAGCCGTAAAATGGATATTAAAAAAAAAAAAAAAAAAATTCAGGCAAGTGAGTGAGTTCAGATATTATTGGTTAGTTGTGTGTATAGAAGTTATTGACTAACATCTGCTAAGATATTAATGAAGTAATAAATGTTCTGATAATAATGCAAAATTGTAGTGTATGGAACTTATTGATATTTTAAGCTGTTCAGAAAAAATGACACTTTGTCTGCTCCAATATATCTGATGGCGACTGTACAAACGCCATGAGAAAAGGTCTATTTACAATAAATGTGAAACTATTAATTCGTTAAAACGTATACTGCAAACAAAAAAACGTACAAGTCAATGCCGTGTGAACCCGGCCAAAGAGTTCCGATAAAAAATGAAATTTTAATTACTTTGCCTAAAGATTTGAATCACAATAACAGTGTCCTATATATTCCGTTGAAAGTGGCAGTGTTTTTAAAATGCGATGACATGCTTTTTATTATTTGAACAAAATATTACGTCTATTTAATCGATGCTTTATAGCTTTTGCATTGATATAATAAAGAAGCAGTCACAGTATAAGTTATTTTATGGTTTTTAATGGTCAATGCAGTGCATAATTGGACGCTGATAAACAATACTATGTCAAGCCACACAAACTACATGTTAAGAAAATGGCGCCGTAAGATATTTTTCAACACACTTGCTCATAACGACGTCTTTATTCCACCGATTTTTGGCTCATAATCATAGATATTAAACACGCGTGCTTTTTCATTATATTATTGCACTAGTGCCTTTAGTTTATTAACCCGACCAATTTAGGTTTGTACCCTAGTACCAAGTCGTGAGTAAGAAGAAGAAGCGATATAATTTAGTCGGGTTATAAAATACTTTTATTTTAGCAACAAACAGTATTTATGCGAAAAATAACAGTATATACATATTTATTCAAATAAATGGAAAATCCAGATTTATTACAAAAAAATAGCTCAAACTCGTTTAACATTTTCTGTGATTTGTGTTTTAAACACGAATTATTACATTTTTAATCTGGGCTTTTGGCCAATCTAGTTCGCGCCTAAGCCTTGCGCGAGCATCGGTATCGCGGCAAGAAAAAAAAACAATGCGCCATTTTTCGTAAATAATAATTGTCGGCTGTGACGAAGTTTGCATTATTTAAGAAGTTTAATATTAATGAAAATGCCTAATTCAAGTGAAGAAAATGAAGAAAACCTATTATTTACTCTGCCGGACATACGTAACGAGGCAAAAAGCGCGTGCGAAAGTCTTTGCCATCAAAATCGAGTGAAATGTATTTTTACTAAATGTTTTAATTATTAAAAACTTAGTAAATGAAGAGTCTTGTTTTTTCCTCGCAAGTGTGTTGAAAAACGTCGTATGATACGCGTGTGCCTGTGACCATTATATACGCGGCTTTCTTATGGCGCACTCGCTTTCGCTCGTGCGCACACAATATCGCCTTGTATATAATGGTCAACTTAGCACACTTGTATCATAATGTACTATTATGGGTTTATAATGAATTTGTTAAGAAAAAGTATGTATTTACCGGTTTCTTAATATTTGATGAAATAAATAATCAATTTGGTAATAGATTACTAACTTTAAGGAATAAAAACTGGATAGAACTCTCTAAAAATGTGATAATTGGATGTTTAAAAAATGATGAAAGTACTATAATATTGATAAAAAGATGTTAAGGAACTTGACACTATTTTGCTTAATGCTGATTCAAAGACCATATGGTGAAAAAAATACGTTAAGGCACTTAAACGATTATTGTTAATAGTATGTTATCATTTAAACGGTAAATAAGGTTTTAAGTAAAAGTCTTACTTTTGTTTTTTTTAATTAAATACAACAAAAGTTTCCAACCTTCACAGGATATAACAAAAGTAGTAAATGAATTGGGAAGTCTAGCTCACGACGCCACTTAAAACGGCGACGTGAGCTAGACTTCCCAATTTGAGTTACTGATATGCAAACATACCTGTTCTTTCAATCGACGATGATGAAACCGATGCACAATTGAGAAAATAACACACACGCACACAGATACAGTAATTAATTATTTCAAAAACTTATGTTCTTATTGTTTGATCTACTAATTGTGAGATATTATTAACGGTTATAAATAATAACGGGCTGAACTGATTTTCACTCTAATAAATAAAAACTTGCGTTCTCAATTGGTATTGGTACTTTATTTGGCTAATACTGAGCTTAAAAATTAACGTTTTAACTCTAAATTTTAATGGACGTTGATAAAAGGTGTATTGTTAATGCTCTAGTTTACAACCGTACCATAATGGGTACTTATTTCAGGCTGTATCCCGGACTTGCAGGGCACTCACATAGGCATTAAACAATTATCTTTACAATCAACCATCCAACTTAAAATAAAACGTTAAAAATTAATAAACTTACTATTTGATTGTGGGTATATAGTAATGCCTTGTTTACAACCATACCAATTTAGGTACTCATTTCAGGCTGCATCCCAACTTTCAGGGCACTCACTTAGCATTAAAAATATCACCACAATAAAATAATACGTTTAAGATATTTAAACTTTAATTACCTAATTCAGCACGAAAAACAATTCAGCCCTCCTATTCAATAAATGATGATAATAAATATTAATAAACGATTTCAATGAACATTTAAATATTAAAAGCAAAGTTTTTGAATATTTAATTTTAACTACTTAATAACACACTAGCTGATCGGAACTTTGCTTCAAATGAAAAAACGTGACATCACAGGTTTACTTGCGCGTGAACATTAAGGCGCGGGCACACTGTTCATAGCCAAGCATACTAGGTACTTAATTTATTTATTTTAATGAATAGTTACTTACAGCGACTACAAACGACCACATGATCGAAAGGCATGCACACCAGTTATCAAAGTGTTGACAGCGTTGAAATAACGGATTCGATTCCGTGGCTTTTTTGTCTCAAGTCTGGGTCCTTGTTTCTGATTCCATTACCCAGGCGCTTAATAGGATCGTGTGCAGACGGAACGCAGCGCGAGTTTTCATACATTTCGAACGCCAACGGTCGAAATATGCTTGCGGGCGAACACGTTTTCCTACCCGTAAACCTATATGTAATAGCGTCGCTTGATACTAATGGAACTTATGCTAAACTGGATTCTCATCACAGATTATTTTGGTTTCAATTAAATTATGATCACCTAGAATATTAACCTGGGAATACGTAAATTAAACTGCATCTAAGATAAATCATATTATAAACACCCAAATGATGCAGTGTATTCACAGTTTTATAATCAACTTTGCTTAATAAGCACACACAGTGTGCGAACCTAATTCTGTTAACTTAACATATCTTATTACACATTACACTTGCGTGCAATGAATGGTAACTAAGAATGTTAATATGTACAATGAATTCAATAATTGTTATACCTCAGTCTTTATATGTATATTGTTTAATATCTTTAATTTGATTCTAAGAACTTTGTAATGTTAGAAATCTGTATGCTATGACTTATTTATTAACATGACATTCATTTTCAAAATATATGTGACAATCCTTATGGGTACTTACATACTATAAATTATATGCAGAAGGAATTCGAGGTTTTCTAACAAGTGATAAAAACAGTTAAGATTATGATTGTGATTCTAAAGAATTTAAAAATCACATCAATATCTGTATTTTTTTTAAAATCCTAAAGCCAATCCATTATTTTGCTCTCAAGTGTATGTTGTGTAAACTGATATAATATTGACGTCAAAGTTTTCATCGTAATTAATATAAATTTTTGTTTTACTCGACTGTCAAAGAAAGGTTATGTTTTTCGCACATGTCATTCTGCAAGTATGATTTTAAATTTATTTTTTACCTCATATCTATCATGCGAATGGATGGATTTCGTAGTTACCAATCGATTATTGTCTTGTTACTGATAAAGCTTTACCAGCTGAACGGATTAAGATGAAATATGGATCTTAAATAACAAACTGTCAAGACTGTAAGCTTAGCTAGTAAATAAACTAGTACATTATCATCTTTGGGTAGAGGATCCTCTACACCAAAATCTAATAATTTAGCAAATCCAGACAATTATATCAGGATTACCACAAGTACCTAAACCATTTGAGGATCCTGTAGGTATTCCTACTATTGGGAAACATTTATTGTCTCAAGCTACATACCTAAGATTTATAAAATTGTAACAGAAGTGTGCCTGCAAATTGGAGGTGCTCATTTCAGGAAGCTCTGAATTTGACATACTATTAGCTACTAAGATGATTTCTTGAGACTGATTTGGATGAAATTGGCAAGCTAATCTTTATAAATCAATTTTGTTTAAAAAATCTAGATCCTATGCGGGTGGAGCCGCGGTCAATCCCTATAGATTGAAATAATTATTCGTAATTTTCACGCGAATAAAAGTTGCTGATAGGTAAAAAATATTATTAAAGTAATTTGATAAACTTATTTGTTCAAACAATTGCTGATCGGCATTATTTAGTGTGTGCGTAATTGTGATTGGGGTTACAGTTTATGTGTGAGTGAAAATTCTGATATAAAATAAGCGGTAAGTGAAGTAATTATCATTATTATCGCCGATAATATCTAATATCTTCAACTCTTCGTGCTGCAACTCGTCGCTCCAGCTTCACTTCTGGGAAAATGTTCGTGAGTTATTTTTTGTTTTATTTATTATTATTGGTTTTTTTTTGGGACCGTTACTGTCACACTGCTAGGCTAATGACCCCCAAACTTTTATTATTATTATTTTTTTTCGGCTCTCAAGGTTTAGGCAGTAAACAAATGTTCATAGTAGACTCAGTACGACTGTTTTGTTTAAGTGTCCCAATTTAGGGTTTGAGGTTGGCTAGACTACTGAAATACTCAATCCTTAGTTCAGATGTATTTTTCTCTTTATTATATTTCTTATAATTTACTTACAGGTCGGAATCAGACTACAAGAATCGTAGCGCCGCAGCTTGCTTGGAGTCAGAGTCAGAGTACTCGTCGGAAGAAGATACTCGGTAAATATTCATTACTAAATTATAAAGACTAAAATATTAGTTGATAACAATACTTTGAAACTTGCTATAAAACCTAATTTTCTTACAGCCCGCCAAAGAAAACGAGCAAAAGCAGCAGCAGCAAGTCTAAGGAAACGAAAAAAAGTCAAGGTTCGTACCCTAAATTAATAAAATTTGTTAGGCTAATGTACAATTTACTATTTCATTTATTATTGTGATAACTCTCAAATGTTTATTTTAATAAATGCAGGGCTGAATCAGAGTGTAAGAAGCGCAACGCTGCTGCGGCGGGTTCTGACTCCTCGAGCTCCTCAGACGAAGAAGAAGATCTAAGGTACATTTAATTACCTTCTTACTATGTTTTTGTTATAAATTAATGATATTTGTTTCTGATCAACACCAATTTTGTTACAGTCCCTCCAAGAAAACTAAGGTCAGCCACAGCAAGATCAAAACTGCAAAGAAGGAGTCGACCAAAAAAAAGACTGGGTACGTATAAATAACATTGTTGTTATAGCAAATTTTAACTGTGTTATTGCCCTATTAAAATAATTAACAGCTCACTTGCACTTTGATTCCATTTAATACTAATTTAAATATTTTTAATCCTATATTTTCCCTTTGTTTAGTAATTAAATAACAGTATTTATTAAGCGTTCGCGAACCATTGTTTCACGACTAGTAACTAATTAGGATAACATTTTTGAACAAGTTTTTTTTTTTTTTTTCTCTAGGAAGAGGAGCAAAACTAGCAGCGGCATTTCCGATGAGCTGTTTGGAGACGCCAGCGAGCCTGCTTTAAAACATCAGTCGCTGTGGTCTTCGCTTTCGCGGCGGGTTGCAGGCGGCATCAGCCGCCAGGGCATGCTGCAGGCTGACGGCGACGTTTTCATAGACCTGCGTGTGTTCGACGTGGCGGAGATAATTGGCGTCAACCCGAGAGAGCGCTTCGACAAGTGGAACGGCTGCCTAAGAGTCCGGCTGAACCACGACGAGCCGTTATGGGCCAGTATTAAAAAACTATTTAAGGATAGTAGGAGATTGTTTAATAATATTGAACCCACATATTACGCTGATAAGAAAAAGTAGATTAGATCAACTTTATTTCTGTTTAGCTAAGATTAGATTGTAGTTTATTTTTTTATTACATTTGTGTTATTAATGGATTATAATTTGTAAATAAATATTTTTTTAACATTAGTTCTTAATATTACCTCTACCCTAAATCTTAAAATGCCTAATTTTAAAACGATCTTTTGCTCAGTATGTCAAAAATCCATACTCAGAAAAGCATTTTCAGGACACTTGCGCAGTAATATTCATAAGAACAATACTGTAATATATTATGATGTAGGAGTTGAGACAGTTAATTCAGCTTTTAAGGGCCGCATTGTATCATACCGTATCAGCGCCGAACGTGAGCGTGCGCCTAATGGTGAAGAGTTGGCAATAATTTCACCATTGCACTTCATGCATTCTATTTCGTCTAGGCTGCGCAAAGTACTTGATTCCGCTATTGCTTCCCACATCAGTGTGAAAGTAAACTTTGAATTATTTGCTAAAGTTGTTTTGCCCAGAGATGATTCAATGGAAATTAAATCATTTGCCACAGAAAATATTCCTATATTTCAAAATTACACTTTCGATGATTTATTAGAAAACGTTTCTCAAATAATCTGTAAAAAGATAGATGAGTTCCAAGAAAAAGGAAGTGGTTGGTCCCTTTTAGATATTCTATATATTGAAACAAACATTAACAAATATTCACCATTGGGAGGTTCTAGTTATATAGATTTGCCAAAAAAAATCAAGGCTAAAAAAGCATGTATAAATATTAAAAACAGTGATGCATACTGTTTTGCCTGGACAGTAATGAGCGCTTTATATCCTGATGTAAAAAATCCTAACCGAGTATCGTCATATCCATACTTCACTGAAGTTTTGAATGTTGATAATATGCATTTTCCAGTATCATTAAAAGATATTAAAACTTTTGAAATAAATAATAATGGCATCAGTATTAATGTGTATGGATTAGACGAGAAACACAACATTGTCGGACCGTTATATAAAACGTTGTTAAAGAAAAAAAAACATGTTAATATGCTTTTGTTAGAGAAGGACTCCAAATCCCATTATTGTCTTATAAAGGATTTGACAAAATTGGTTCGAAATCAAGTTACGAAGCATCATGGGAAATCACATTATTGTGACGAGTGTTTGTTATTTTTCAAATCAAAACAAGATCATGATAGCCATGTGTGCGGCGGAGTGGTTACGTTATTGCCTGACGGTGGTACCACGATGCAATTTAAAAATTATCATTGCATGCAGGATGTACCCTTCATCATTTACGCTGACTTTGAGACGATATTAGAACCTTGCTCCGAAAGTACAGGCGCATACACTGCAAAGGTACAAAAACATGTGCCATCAGCGTTTGCCTATTATATTGTTTGTAATTATGATAATTCGCGTAACCATCTGGTGACATATCGAGGAACCGACTGTGCTACAATATTTGTTAAAAGGTTACAAAAAGATATAAAAAGAATTTACACACTTATTCAATCTGCGTCTGATAGTCCTGTTCCTATAATTTCTGATGAGGAGGATCGAACGAACTTTGAAAAAGCTGAGAATTGTTATTTGTGCTCGCATTTACTAATTGATGATAAAGTGCGGGATCATTGTCACTTTACCGGTAAATATCGTGGTGCTGCTCATTCGTCCTGTAATCTTCAATTTAGGATTCCTACATTTATCCCGGTATTTTTTCATAACTTATCAGGTTATGACTGTCATTTGTTTATTCGCGAATTAAGTAGTTTTCCTGGAGAAATAAAAGTTATTCCTAAAAACAAGGAGAACTATATTTCTTTTACCAAGTTTATTCAGATTTCAACTACTAACTTTGTTGCGGTGCGCTTTGTTGACTCATTTAAATTTTTGGGTACAAGTTTAGAACAATTAGCTAAAAATCTGCAGCAAAATGATTTCCTAAATTTGCGTGCATATTTTGATAATGAAAGGCAAGTGGCGTTGCTTAGTCGAAAAGGTGTATACCCGTACAGTTACATGTCAAACTGGCAGGTGTACGAAGAAAAGAAATTGCCTTCAATAGAAAAGTTTTATAATAATCTGTCTGATGAGGCATTAAGCAAATCGGATTATGATCATGCAAAAAATGTTTGGCACTGCTTTAATATCAAGAATCTCGGAGAATATACTGATTTATATGTAAAGAGCGATGTTTTAATATTGAGCGATATTTTTGAAAAGTTTCGTAAAACCTGCAAAATGAATTATGATTTAGATCCTGCATTCTATCTCACAGCACCAAGTCTCAGCTTTGATGCTATGTTATTAAAGACAAAAGTAAAATTGGAACTGCTTTCAGATTTAGAAATGATACGAATGACACAGCAAGGAATTCGTGGGGGCATTTGCTTGTGTTCAAAAAGGTATGCTAAATCGAATAATCATTATCAGCAAGATTATGATCCCTCTCAACCAAACAAATATTCCTGATGACAATGATTATGGATATATTCTCGAAGTTGATTTGGAATATCCTGAGAATTTGCATGATTTACATAATGATCTTCCATTTTGTGCAGAAAATTTTACTCCGCCCGGTGCTAAAAATGTAAAACTTACACCGAATTTGTACAATAAATATAACTATATAATCCACTACGTTCATTTAGAGACATGTATTCAACATGGATTGCGTCTAAAAAAAATTCATAAAGGAATATCGTTTAGACAAACGTACTTAAAGGAATATATCGATTTAAATACTCAGTTGCGACAAAATTCGAATTCTTTGTTTGAACAAGACTTTTTCAAATTGCTTAACAATAGTATATTCGGAAAAACATTAGAAGACACCGAACGAAGAGTAGATGTAAAACTTGTTAGCAAGTGGCATGACCAGCGGAATAGAACCAAGAAATATTTCACAGCTGAACAATTGATATCACGTCCTAATTTTCATAGTGTATCAATATTTGATGAAAATTTAGTAGCCATACAATTAAAACGTGAAAAGGTTATTCTTGACAAGCCCATATACATTGGTTTTACAGTCTTAGAGCTCTCAAAAAATCATATGTATGATTTTCATTACTCAGTTATGAAAAAATACTACAATGATAAGCTGTCTTTATGTTATACTGATACTGACAGTCTTTTGTACTCTATAGAGACAAATGATTTTTATTCGGACTTGAAGGAAAACTTTTTGAATTACTTTGATACTAGCAATTATGATTTGGACAATTGTTTTGATATCATCCCTAAAAATAAAAAAATTCCTGGATTATTCAAAGATGAGTTAGGGGGTAAAATATTACTTGAGTTTGTAGGATTACGATCGAAATTATACAGTATTAGAACAAACAGTCATGAGGTTAAGAAAGCAAAAGGAGTTAAAAAAAATGTAACGAAGAAACTCAAATTTTCTGATTACACCAATGTTTTATCAACTGGTATAGAGTTGAGACGTAAAAATATTCTTTTTAAATCAATAAAGCATCAAATTTTTACCACAGAGCAAAACAAAGTGGCTTTATCAAGAAAGGATGACAAACGTTTTATTACAAAAGATAATATTTCTACTATATCCTGGGGACATTATTATATAACGGTCTAGTTATCGTATTTTCTTTTTGTGGATGAATGACAAATGTATTTAAAAGTAAGTTCTTATGATAAATAATTGTGAGCCTAGTTAGCCTAAAATATTTTATAACTGTGTAGTTGTAGTGTAAGGGTATTTAGTAATATTTTCATTGTATAGTTTTAAAAGTTTAAAGTAAATTAGCTAAACAGAAAAACAGTGTTTCATTTATATTTCTACCCATTCCTTCTTATGAAATTCATAATAGAAAACTAGCTGGCATTTCATTAAACTTATAACTTAACATGTATTCAACACGTTTAGTTGCGTCAATTCTAGTATTTTCGGAAATACGATGAGGAGATAATTCTGAAACCCAACATTATTTTGTACTTAGTTATCAGTTTTAGAATAAGTGTTAGTTGTACGCTCCCATTGCACGTATTTAACAAGTCGTAGCTTGTCCAAGATAATATATTAAAAATATCGTACGACACCAGATATTGTACACGTGCATCTACACCAGCCATAAAAAGGACAGACAACATTTTACTTTTCAATCGGTATCATTTTACATCACATACACTGTATGCACTAAACAAGTCGTAACTTGCCATAACCTACATATGTCTATTAAGGTCGACTGAAAGAGTCAAGTCAACATTTTTTAAAAATCTATTCTACTAAAACCGCTTATTTATAAGTCATTATAATCATTCTTCATTCAGCAGCGTTGAGATTAGCAGCGAGCCAATTCGTGAATTTATGTAAGTAATGCATTTTTTATTTTTATTTTTTTATAGTAATACTTTATTTTGAATATCTCTGCGAAAGTATTTGTACTAAACTAATATATATTTTGATTGTTACAGAAAATGGAAGATTCAGCCGACATAATGTTCAGCCAATATGCTCAGGATCCGTTAGAAAATTTTACCCAGCAATACCAGGAACTCATCAGGAATCAGCCGACAAATTATGAGAAAAAACGAAAACAGAAACGAGAAAACAATAAGAAGAAGACGAATGCCTCTAAGTCTTTTGTTATAAAAAAGGAAAGCCGAGGAATTAAACTAGTCCAAATCAAAATATTGGATCTACAAAAAGAATCAGCGGTGGAGATTTCGGCTGAAGAGAAAGAAAATGTGGTCGTCAACGCGCAGTATGTGGTGCAGGATTCTGTAGATGAAATTGCAGATCTTACCGAGGTTTTAGTAAGAAAGATTTCTAAAAAGCTCTGTGGTGATTTCGGTTTGTTATAATTATTTTGTAAGGTTTAATAATAGTTTTAATAATATACATTAAAATTATAATAAGTTATAATTGTATCTTACTTGAGGAATGAATAAACTTTATAAGTAAGTGAAAATGCATTTTAATTTCTTTCTTTTTACTTTTAAAATCAAGTTTTAAAATACAAATAGTTCTATCGGTATAAAGGTATCGTGAGTAAAACATTTTATTTTTCAAAATTATTTTTATTAATTGTTTTCTAAACACCATTTTTTTATACACAAAACATTTTTCAATGCACAAATATTCTTAAGATAAACACAATTAGTTATAAAAACATCGTTTCTGTAAATTTCAAACAATTTCTTAAGATTGGGAATACCTTCATCATTAATATCTATAACATTTTGATGACCACATAAGTCTTGTAGCCATTTCACCTTTTCTGCTCCTTTCACAATAATAATTCGATCTTTAAAGTATGGTTTCATTATTCTTAGAAATTCTTTGTAGTCAATATATCCATCGCTCCAGGAATATCCCCTATTCCTTTCTAACCACCGAACACGCCTTTTTTCTTCTTCAGTAAGTTTAGTGAATGAATGTGGTGGTTTTATCAAAAAAATATCAGTATACTGCAAAGTAGCTATAGCCAATTCTTTGACTATGAACTCATTGTGTAGATTTTTAAATCCTTGCACATCCACTATAACCGTATTGTTATTCATGTTAACTTTTTTACAATATTACTAAGCGGTTTGTATTCGAATAAACAGTCGTTCAAAATCAAACAATATGCTGCTGTTTGTTCGGGTATATCTTGGTCTGCTTCAATTTCAACTCTAACATCGATTGATCCCTTTAGGGTCTCGTGCTGTCTCGAACAGTCAATAACAAACAGAGGAGCTATGTCTCTGAATTCTTTTAAACTCAACAATGGTTCTGAACGACGTCCGTGATACGACTGTTGAAATCTTGTGTATTGTTCGTATAATAAAGTAAATTTGTCATCTGAAAAACTGACATTCAATCCCTCATATGGATAATATGACGAATTTAAATAGACTCGTACATCACGTACATGACAATGATCGAACTCCGCCATTGACAATTTACTATTTTGTTTCCGATTGGTTTGTAAGGCAATCACAACAAATCGTGGTTTCTCTGTTTGGGAAGAAGTTTTGATAGACCAAGTATGCTTACGTGTTTTGGGCAGTAACGGGTATTCATACAGATCCCAATTACGAAAAGCTAATGGAATAGCTCGATCTCTCTCTAAATGCTTTAATAAATTTATTCTTTCACGATCAGACACTTTAATGTGTGGTACTCTCCAAATTATCTTACTTATTGTAACATCACCAATAACTTCTTTTGAATTTAACTTAACCGCATTAAGATTTGAGTTGCTTCTTAGTAACACTAACTCGTGCTTGCAGTTCATTATAATTTTGTCATAATCTTCAGCAAAACCCAATATTTTGTTTAACGGGATCGATACAGAAAATGCTCCAGCAGAGACATTATTTATTCCTTCAGGCGACCAGCCCCAAACTCGTGCATATTTTGATTCATTTTCATTTAAAGATAGATACGATTTTATAGTAGTAGTAACACCAGCGTTCTTAATTTTATCAATTTCTACTCCATTTAATTCATATCGCACGTCTTGAAATAAAAACAGTACTGAATTATTAACAAAATGTACATTAGAAACTCCTGCTTTAGAAGCGCTGTCGTACACATTTACTTTTCCTTCGATGTATAGGCTACTAAGTGAAGGCAACACGTACAAGTCCTGCTGGTTGATAGGAATTCTTATTTCATCATTTGTGTTAAAACTTGAGACGTATGGTTTGTAAGAATGGTACTCAAAACTTTCAATGGTATTGTCATATGACGTTTGTTGAGATATATTTAAAATATTCATTTTATTAACCCAATTAGCTTAAGAAAATCTTTGTTGGTTTTGGTAAGCTTCTTTTTAAGTTGAAGAGATGTGCCTTTGTGAGATGATCTATGAAGACTGTCGTAAATAGTCTTTGTGCTGGGGTTTTTATTGAAATTTATCATTTTTTCTTAAAATGTAAATATAGTTGCACTTCTTCGCCCCGTAAATTTATCTCTTTATTATCTGCGTCTAACAGCCTTATGTTGATAGCACTTATAGAATTTTGATTTACAGGAAAATAAATCAATTTTTTAGGTATTTCAATTATCCGGTATCCAGGTGGCACGTTAGGTACAAATTCATAAATTACATGGCTTGCTTTTCCATTAACAAATGAACCACTAACTACGTCACATTCAATCCTCACGATGGTTGTTGATAGAATGCTAACAGGATATTTCGATTCAGTACTTATATTTGCTTTTATTGTTTCCATTCCAAATCCTAATATTTTACCCAATGATTCTTTTTTATTAAAATGGATCTCTTTGGAACAAAATATATTTGTTTTCAATGTATTGTTATTGCAGGTCAATTTTAAAACACTGTTTTTAATGTTACTTTTTAAATAATCACATATATCTTGAAGCTCATAAGATCCCTCAGGAATTTGTATAATTTCATTTTCACCATAATAAAACTTATTGTTTCTTTCATCTATATTAGGAATAGAATTGAACGTTGAAAAATACACAAGACCACATTCGTAGTCGCCTCGGAGTTCCAAAGTTGGGGAATAGTTTGTAGACAAAGAGGCTCCGCTCCCAGTTATAGACACAGTGAAAGACATTTTTTTAATGACATTTTTATTTCAATCACTTATTATATAAATATTTTTTCCAATAATTTCTTAAAAATTTAAGACAAAGGTGACCACTGTTTACAGTGCCAAAAGATTGATGTCTTGTGTAATTGTAGTTTATAGGCAAGTTATTCACATACTTTATAAATTCTAAAGGCGGTTTTAAATCACCAAAACTATCATAATATTGAACGTAATTATTTTTCTTTACAAAGGCTACCCAATGTGTGCCAGGATTTGAGATGCTATCCAAATTCAGTATTCCACATTCAATTTTTCTAGGTTTCGAGGGCAATGTATCTCTCATGTAAACGCCACGAAAGTGTGGAATGTCAGTGGAATGCTCTAATATATCAAGGCTAGTGAGTGCACGTCTGGGTAACCGCTTTATTCGTTTTTTGATGGGTTTAAGTATAAACCCGCTCCTTTTTTATGAGGTTTAATGTATAATCCTTTTCCAAGAGCTAACGCTTCCATCGTTCTGTTATGTCTTTCAGATTCTTGAAGACTCTTTTGCGCGGCTTTAGAATCATTCACAGCTTTTGCTATACCAGCAGCCCCTCCAGCAAGTGAACCTAATGCTGACAATCCCGCAAATATAGGAATAAGGGGCAAAAGACCTCCTGATTTTGGAAGTGGAATACAACGGGGCAAACGTATTCCTTTGTTCTTTCTTAATAGTTTTTTTGCAGCTGCATAAGCATATTTTATTGCAGAATGGTGGTCCTTGTATTTATTTTTTTTCAATTGAGACTGAATTGCTTTAACACCTTTCTTGAAACATTTTATACCACTGCCTGCCCTTATTTTGGCTTTCATAGCATTCTTTACAATCCAAGAAGCAATTTTTTCTCCTTTACCAGCGTCCTTTGATTTTAACCTCTTCTTAGCCATATCCAAAAGTTTTAAATCAGCTATACGTCGAGCGCTCGAGTCTTTGTTAATGTATGCAATATCGTGGTACATGCAAGCTTCATCCAATTTGTTTACTCCTCGTTGACCTTTATTTATCCGTTTTTCAAGTTTAGTTCCAGGACCACAAAATTGATAGCCAGGTAAATGAACTTCAAACGGTAAATGATCTATCCAGCTATTAATTATACCACTTCCTCCCTTCATTGATAGGCAAAGAGTGAGTTTATAAAGTATTAGTGTTGTTTATATACTTATTTGACTAATTCACTTTTGTGAACCCAACTGTTTTCTTCATTACTTAACCCTAACCACTTTACAAACAGTTTGTTCCCTTTTCTTTTAATAACCTTTTCAATAAGATAAACGTCTGGGAATTCAGTTTTTTGTAGTTCATAGCCGTAAAAAGAACCTAGGATATACTGATTGTGTTTGTCTTCCAATTGATACGTCTGCGGATTTGTATGATTTATTTTTGCAATACGAAATATTTCCGTAGACCAATTAGGAGTATAACTTTTATAGAAATCACCTTTGTATTTACTTATACGAACAAAGTCTCCAATTTGAAAAGTAGGTCCTTGTCGTATTTTTAGCTGATGGGGTTTATTAATGTTAGATTTTACTTTACTCTCATTCGATTGATTAACGTCACTCGGCTTAAATTTTGTAATGCGATGCACAGTATTATTGTAGCTTTGCACAACTGAATCTAAATTATTCTGAACCCAGTGATATTTACCACACAGACTAAACGATTTGTAAAGATGTGATTTTAAAGTTCAATCACACGCTCTACAATGGAAGCTTTCTTAACAGAGTATGTGGAATAATGATTTATATTATATCTTTTCATTAACTAATTAAATAAATCGTTGTAGAATTCTTTACCTAGGTCTGTTTGTAAATTTTTTGGTTTTCTTCTAGATACGGATAATACATTATTCATTGCATTTGTAACACATTGCTTGGATTTTGACTTCAACGGTCTCACCCACACGTATTTTGATAAAGCATCAATTACGACGAGAACATATTTAAATCCTTTATTAAATGAGGAGAATTTTTGAAAATCCATTAGGTCAGCTTGCCATAGATCGTCTAATCCCTTAATGATCGTAGATCGACGAACGAAATTTCTTCTTACAGCTTTATGAAGCTCATTTACTACTTCTTGTTTACTCATTCTTAGCAGGTTTTGGTGCAACTATGTCATCAATTTCTTTTTTTGTGTAGTACAGTTTACTCAAACTGACAGAAGTTAATTTTTCAAGATTATTAAGGTATTTTTTAATGTCACTTTGAATTTTTTTCATTTCATTTCTTAGGTCTTGAACACAATTATCTACGTATTTTTTATTCACAGCCTCATCATCATTCTCGGGAATTTGTAGTCCTGTTAATCTGGATAATTTTAAATCAAAATCACCTTTGTCGGTTTTTATCAATGTTTCGGAAATAATGTCAGTAAATTCGGTTTGTCGAAGACGTTTATGTACGTGGTGACCAAACTTATCAATATTCATTGTCGTCCAGTCCGCTTCTTTAGCGCAATGATACTGCCTAATCCTCCCGATGGAAGCTTTATATATTTAACTTGTTTGATAAGACCAGCTTCGTGCAGTTCTTCTATTATTGAATATATTTCATTATGTACCCCAGTATTACCAGCAGCCCAAGAAGCTAGTAATAATTTTAGCCGTTCCACTAACTCATTTGGATCATCCCAATAAACGAAATCAGTATCTTTTTTTACTTCTTTTAAAATTTCGATACCTTGCCCTTGAGGGAGACTTTCTACACTGCTTGTATGAGGTCTAGAAAATTTAAACAATGGTTTGATCACGTTCATATATTTAAATCCTTTGTTGCTATTTATTGGATTCTCTGCATTGTAGCCTCGTCTGTGCACATTAGTGTCCGTAAGAATTATTTTATAATTTTGTAAGTCTTCTAAGGTAACAAATTTCAAATTTGGTTTCTTTTTATATAATAATTCTTTCAAGCCTAGAGTTTTTTTAAACTTCGCTTCCCAATTTTCAGAATGCGATCATCATCATGAACACGAGTTTTACCGAGCATAAGTTTCCCATTGACAACTCTTACACCATAAGGTATATTCGAATCCTGTATTGCTTCAGATGTCATCGACCATGATAAAGAATCATTGTCAACACTTGGTAATGACTGAAGCGATTTGAATGAGCTATCAGGGTCATCGTGGTCTTCGGGTGATGATGTGAGAGTTTTAGGCGTTTTACTAACATCATCATCATCCGAAATTTCTTCATTATGAACAACCTTGTTGAAGTAATCGAAATCCTCATTCGAATTATTTGACGACTCACTGTCGGTATTTTTTGTTCTTTTTATTAATTGGTTTTGTTCCATTTCTTCATCTGTGTGATGTTTGTTATCAGTTTTATTTGTTAAGAGCTTAAGTGGGCTTACGATAGGTTTAAATATTGTTTCGAGAGCCATATCATTTATATTTTTTGAATCTTTTATCATTTCTACTTTTCTTTTTACAGCTGCTGCAGATTTTACAATTTGCTCCTTGAGACTTCGTTCCATCGTATTATGTTCCACTCTGTTTGGATTCTTATATGAAACTGATTGATTAAGAACTCGGCAGCTATTTAAAGCGTTCAATCCACTTCTATAAATGTATCAAACTTCATTCTGTAGCAACCTTTATTTCGTTCACAATCTTTATTAATTACAACGTAATTGAAAGGTTTACTCCAAACAGTTGAACACATTTCCCGAAACTGAGACCAGGTCATGTCAGTTCCCACATGCTCATCATAAACGTGTTTCAAGTTGATATCATCTTGCTTAAATAATATAATGAGGTTAGAATTATCTCTTACTAGTTGTTTTGGTATTTTTGTGTATGTTTGATTTATATAGAAACAGTCAATATTTTTATGACGACCCATAGCGAAGTAGTCTCGTATATTGTTTTGATTTTCACAAGCAACATCGTCGAATATAATTATCGAGTTCGGTAATGCTTCGTGTGGACTTAAAATTTCACTGTTATGATTATATTTGTAATAGGACGTATTTGCTACATTTTCCAATACTTTCTCCAAAAATACGTATTTAGGTTGATATAAAGATTTTGAATAAACATATAGGTTACGAAATCGAGGTCCATTCTTATGTAACAACAAACTGATTACTAAGTTGGTTTTTCCACAGTTGGATGGCCCACAAACAATACTGCGAATAGAATTTGGTAGTAAATTTCCGTGACGTTTAACCTCTGTTTTTGGAGCGGGACAGATACATTCCAATTTAAGAGATTCTTTTTGTTTAAGAAATTTCATTATTTATACGCGACCGTTTAGATCCATGAGTTTCAACAAAATAATTTAACATATTAATGACAAACCCTTTTTACTCATGAATTGGGGGGGCTAGATCAAGACGATGTTTTTCAAAGGCGCGGCAGGCCGCGCCGTTAGCGAGCTTGCGAGCGGTTGAAATACAGCGTTCTTGAGCTAGACTTCCCAATTCATTTACTACTAACAAAATTGACTTTTTAATAAAAAAATAAATATTTTTTTGCATGCATCCAAATTCAAACGCACTGCTCTGCTTTTAAAATAACTTTCACTTTTTATTATTTCACACAAGACTTTCTGAATAAAACGGACTCTACAAAATTTTTAATATTTAACTTAATATGATACTCAAGCTAAATAAATAAGTATAAATGGTTTTTATTTCAAATATTTTGAAAAATATACAATTTTGTAAGTGTAGTGCCTACTTCTTTGTTTTCCAGTTCAGTGTTTAAACCTAAGTTAATTTTTCAAATCTTGCTTAATTTATTTATTTAAATCAGTTCTAATCTTCAGGAACATTTTAAGAGATCATATAAGATAATAAAATAACTTACAAATCTAATTAAAGCGGTATCAAAAAACAAAAGCCTTTTTTTAACAAAAAATAAAATAAGATATCTTCACAGTGTTTTATATATAATTAGGTATCTATCATTGTTATTCAGTCTCGTAGAATCACTTTGTCTTGTTAATTATTAAATTTACTAAATATGTTTTATTAAATGTAAATTAAAAAATATTTATTATTCCAACCAATTTTCGTCAATATCAAAATCAATCGTGTTTCCCAAACCATCAGAATCGTCCACAAAATCATGGGACGCAACATTTCTTATAAAACTATAAAAACTTTTAGCACCTTTGGGAATGAGCTTTATTAATTATTTTAGGTCTTAAACTTTTTTTGCAGCTGATAGGTCACGACCATCGGATATAACGTAGGAAGATCGAGTGCGAAATTCAGGTTTTGTTTCCGACCTTTACCACTTTTGGAATACCAATCACCTGAGCTTCTTTCTCGAGCTTTGACTTCATAAAAAGATTTGATGGTTCAGTACGTCGCACTTCAATTTCAAAAGTTGAAAGCCAAGAAATTTTTTGTTTGTCAATATCAGTTTTCCTGTTTGTAATTGCATTTTGTAAAGGCGTTTTCGATTTAAAATCTTCTTTCTGCAATAATGCGAAGAATATTTCGGCAAACTCTATGAATGTCTTTATTTGCTGTAATTGATCTTTACTAATTGCGTTTCTGCCACCAGATTTTAAGCCTCTTATATCACCTATAGAAGCTTGTTCCCGATATTAATTTAGGGCCACGTCAACTCTTGATTGACTAATACCAATTTGATTGTAATCAGAAAAGTTTTTTTACAGACTGATTCATTACATAATTTATATTTTCTAGTAAATGTTCGCTTAGAGTTTATAGCGTAAGTTCTCTTAGTTTTGACTTCCGTGTGTAATATTGCACATCTTGTTTTATAAGAGCCAGAACTCCAAAATCGATCAAATTCTTTTTTACGCTGATCGATAGAAACTTTTTCTGTACATTTCAAGGGGCATCTACGATCGATTCTGTCAAACTCCTTGGCAAAATCTTTTTTTCCTTTCGCACTAACATAATCTTGATTGGTGTTAGCTAGATAGTTTTCTTTCTTATGCTGCTGTTTGGTTATTGTATTTCCTCTTGCGGCCTTTTTTGGGTCTACCGTTCTTTTCCGATGTTAACTTATCAGAATCATCGTTGTTCGTTTCGGGTATGAAATCAAGGTCTTCAATGCTGATATTATTCTGATCAATGGAGTTCAAAATATTATCACCGTCTTTAACCTGCTCTGATACAGAGCAACTTGGATGAGGTTGGTCTTTAGCAACCCAGTTAGAAATATTATCCTCCAAATCATTTTCCTTATTCGTAGTATCTAAGTTTATATTTTCGTCAGTTTCATGAATTATTATATAATTTGGTTGTTTT
Source organism: Pyrausta purpuralis (assembly GCA_963924145.1). NCBI lineage: Eukaryota > Metazoa > Arthropoda > Insecta > Lepidoptera > Crambidae > Pyrausta > Pyrausta purpuralis. The sequence continues at coordinate 1,139,862 of OZ001662.1, read as the reverse complement.
TCAGCGTCACTGACATTGCAAACATTTTCTCCATTGATACTAAATTTGATTTGCTGGTCCTCACTATTTATTTTGCTCTACTCTTACACACTTCAGATGCTTTTCATTTATTATTGAAGAAAAAAAAATGTCCGTATCAAAAGAGCTGGTGGATATTATATCCACGTCGCTGGACTCTAGTGCAATATTCACATCCGAATGATCGATTACTTCAATTATTGGTGAAATACTATGTATTAAATGAATCGTAAACAAATCACTGCATCTTGAATTTGGTAATTCTATAGAAGAATCTAAATCTGCATCAGTGTTGCCATACAGTTCAGTAGGTATATCTTGAGGTTTATTTGAGTTGTCAGGTTGAGAAGTATTATTGAAACCTTCTTTTAAATTGAAATTCGCCAGACTGACCAGTAATTGACCCCTTGATTTTGGTGGAAGCATCTTTCTACAACAAAAAAATACTAAATTAAGAATAATATCAAAAATTGAATTAAATACGTTAATTTTAGACCATATATCATTTCCTGTACGTTATCAAAACATTTGACAATAGTATTTCAAGTTCGATAACAGTGGTTTCTGTTCTCAGAAAAGACGTAGTCCTGTTTTGCAATAATACGTTATGCTCCATAGTACAATTAAAATTGCACTTAAAATGCCAAGTCCTGTTTAGCAATAACATATTATGCTGCATAGTACAATTAAAATAACTTTTTTGCATTTAGCAATAATGAATCAACTGTGTTATAATATAAATTTGTAAAAAGCGTAAAAGTTAATGAATATGACGTTATAAAGCTGCATATTTTAGGTACAGAAAATCATTGTCTTTCGAAATATCAACACATAACTACTAAATTTATGGACCTTTTTATTTATATTTGCTACATAACCTATAAAAAAACCGCCAATGAAAAACTCTGTATAAAAACAAAATTAGTGACTTACCTAGATGCCTCCATCGTGGATTACGTTCAATTTACCGCAATAATCAATTTTTAACAGAAAATAGTAGTAACAATGTGTATATTATTTATTTTTTTCCAGTTTCGTAAGCATTCTCTTGTTGGCGGTGGGCCGCGAAGCACTGAATGACATTTAGCAATACTGCGTTAAGTCTCTTAACTTGTTTATCGTGACGACAGATGGCGGTACTTAAAACGTTGACTGTGTTAAGGAGCTTGACGGTGTATTGACGAATATTGTGTACGTGATTTATGATTTGTTTTATGTTAAAAATGATCTTTTTCCATACTTATTTGATTCATGAGACTTAAAGCTCTTTTGCTAAATGTTAAGTACGATAGGCATTACTAGAATATATCATTATCTCCAGAATTTACTTTTTGAGGGTTGACACATTATTGCTTATCAGCGTCCAATTAGACTTACTACCTTAATTTCTTAGCTTGGCAAAAAATTGTCTCTTTAAAGTTATACCTAAATAACAAATTGATGCAACTGTAATTCGAAGAGTCGTTTTTTTTTTTTTTTTTTAATTCAAAATGGGTTTGCTCTTGACTCTAGCCTACACCTAATTGGGCTTAGACAGAGTCGACGATGGAGCGAGCTTACCCAGAAGAAGCCTGTTCACTCTGTTTTTAAAAGTGTTCGGGTTATATTCTCTTGGAAACACCGATGCAGGCAAAGAGTTCCACTCTTTGGCTGTGCGCATTATAAAAGATGATGCGAAGCGCTTAGTTCGCAACAGTGGAATATCTACACGGTATGGGTGGTAGCCCGCGGTGCGTCTAGACGTGCGGTGGTAAAAAGGGGATGGAGGAAAGAGCTCATGGAGTTCCTGTGCACACTCCCCAAAATAGAGCCTGTAAAAGACCGACAGACAGGCAACTTTGCGTCGATGAGCCAGGCTATGGAGTTTGGCGCATATATTTTTATCGCCAATGAGCCTTCTAGCTCTGCTTTCCACCGTTTCAAGTGCAGCTAGTTGGTACTCAGCTGATCCATCCCAGAGATGGCAGCAATACTCTATGCAGGAACGGATCATTATATTCAGCCAACCTTCAAATCTTCATACACAAACGCAGTCTTTTGAAATGTACATCAAGGTAAACACTGCGGTGTCTTATGCCGATGTGATAAGGGCTAGTTTGCAACAAAAGTGGGTAACCTGAGGTGCTGCCGACTAAACCTCTATTCTTCCCTGTAAAATCCAGCAATGGAAACGCAATAGTGTGTTAATTGTTTAATATTTACCCCTTAAGAATTATTGTAAATAAAATAAAAATAAAATTGGTGCACACTCCCTTCGTACTTTTTTATTGTGCCATAATATCAGAGGCTCATAAATAAAATAAAGTACATGGTAGCAATCCGGTTTCAATGCTAATGTTAGTGACCATAAAAGTTTAAAACAATATTATGTCTAACTTCCCGTCTTTGTAATAATTGAAAACTTTTAGTGAACATTCTCTGACCGGCTAAACTATAATCAGGATTTATTTTTTTGTATTTAAAGTGTTTTGTTCAAACTTAATAATATACTCGTAAATTACATATTTTTGCAAATGCTTTCTTTAACGCGTCGGCTGCGTCACCTCATCAATATTACCAGATTGCACTCACAATATCCAAAGGAAATATTAGCAAGTGGTGGCCGAGTGGTAAAGGCATGCGCCCGGATAGCGTAAGACACAGGTTCGATTCCTTGTCTGACACAGTTGCTTTTTACAAGTGCAGTTTAAAATATAAAGTCAGGAGACAAAAATTCAACATCAACCAATCTCAATCCCACTGTTCCCTATCACTGGCAATTTAATCACTGTGAGTGTCCCTCGGGGCTGCGGCGCGGCGGGTTCGATGCCCGGCCCGAGCGGGACAGGTCGAGAACGGGCAACCGGAGGACGTACTCGTTGTCCCATGACCTGTCGATACGGTTCCGCTCTGACCTAGGGAAAGAAGAATAAATCTTTATGTTTTTTATATTAAAATATATTAGTTAATTATGACACTACTTATAACTCAAGAATAATTGTCATCATAATCAGCCTAAGGACGTTCACTGCTTTTTGAAGACATAATTATTTTGTTAAGAAAACAAAGAATTTTCAAAATTGTCTCAAATCAACGAATGACCTTTTGATAGTAGCCGAAAGCCTTTGGACGAATGTTTACAGCATGTTTTTAATATGTCAGACCGTAAAAATGGTAATATTGAGTATGCCATATTTTTTCCCCGCATTTTTGTATTTTTTAAGATACGGTTCAGCTCTGTACGACGTGGTTCAATTTTGTATGAAATTTGGTCCTTCCTCTGTCAATTTAGCCTTAACCTCAAAAAATGCTTTCATCGTGTGTATCGTAATATTTAATCAATTGCCAGATAGGTTCAAAGATGCTAATATAAATAGATTAAAAAAACTGGTGAAAACATGGTTACTCGAGAAATTATTCTAAAGCGTTAATGATTTCCTAAATTATAAATTTAATTAAGAGTTAATATTAAATGGAGTTGAAACTGAGCGATTTGAACTAATAAAAGATTTAAGTGTGATGTGAATACACCTGAAAAGGTAAATATTGGCGCAAATACCGTAAGAGCAAATGTAACTGCTAACATTGTTACCCAAATTCTTATTCACTAATAAATTTCATTTCATTTGTTACTGTGCATACTGGAGAACTTAAAGAGGGAAATAACTCACCAATATAAATTGCAAATTGCACTTGTAAAAAGCAACTTTGGCTGTGTGACAGACGAGGAATCGAACCCCGTGTCTTTAATTACGCAATCGATTCCTGGGGTTCGATTCCTCGTCTGTCACACAGCCAAAGTTGCTTGTTACAAGTGCAATTTGCAATTTATATAAATAGTAATATAATAATAAATAAATAAATATAGTCCCAAAGTAAGCTACTCAAAGCTCGTGTTATGGGTGCCAGACAACGGATATAATACTTAAATACTTTTTGTTTGTAAAAACATACATGATATACATAGAAAACACCCAGACCAATACAAACAGACATGTTCATGCACACAAATGTTTGTATTGTGCGGGGATCGAACCCGCACCCGCTGCGTAATAGGCGATTTCTCGACCACTACACCAGACGGGTCGTCAATATAAAATACTAGCGGTCCCCCGCGACTTCGTCCGCGCGTTTTGAGTTTGCTCCCTCCCCTCCCGTCGCAGCGTGATGTTTTATATCCTAAAGCCTTTCTCAATAAATAAGCTATCTAACACAGAAATATTTTTCAAATCGGTTCAGCAGTTCCTGAGAGAAGCGCGTTCAAACCAACAAACTCTTCAGCTTTATAATATAATTAGCGCAAGCGCACGTTGTACTTAAGCTGCGAACATTATTTTGGTGCGGAGTTATGTTAAAACTGTGATAGCTCCTAAGATATTTATTGGAATCAAATTATATAAAGGGCAACTTTGTTCTAAATGAAATGCTCGTGATGATGAATCTATTTATTTTGATAAGAATAAATACCTGTGTGTATAATACACCTCTTAAAATGATGCATTATTTTTTTACAAATTTATTAACATAAAAAAGGTTGTAGTAAGTCAACCATAAATGATAGACATATGCTGTCGCGGACTTTATTATAGAACTCTTAATGCTGAACAATCCTGTCATACATGATTTTTGTGTAACTTTAGCGGTTTCTGCAGCGTACGCAGCGGAAGCTCTCAAAAGGAATATCTTTCTCCCATTTTCGCAACATTTTTCATTGCTGCTGTGGTCTTGTGAGTCGTATCTTTATGTTACATAGCTTAAAGCCTTCCTCGATAAATGTACTATCCAACATAAAAATAATTTTTCAAATCGGGCCAGTAGTTTCTGAGATTAGCGCGTTCAAACAAACAAACAAACACACAAACAAACTCTTCAGCTTTATAATATTAGTATAGATTATTAAGTTTGTGTATTGACAAAACACTATAAAAACTAAATTTTAATTATAAAACTCACCGTGGTAGAACTCTGAAGTCGGGTCCGCTCGCGCCGAGCCGCGGCGTGCGTTGCGCCAGCGCCCGCAGCCGCGTGCTGGTCGCGGGTTCGACTCTCGGCGCGGGCGCGGGCGCGGCGCCGGGCGCCTGCGGGCAGCCCCGCGCGGCCGGGCGCTGCGGCTGGTGGTGGCTGAACATGTGCTGGTATCTGAATAGGTCAATATGTGACAACAATCACAATTCACTTCATTTTATTTGCATAAAACATGGTTAGTAAGTAAGTAATAATTTATTCATCAAAATTACAGCGTACCTTAATCTACATACTTAAGTATAAACTTAACTATGGGCAGATTTACAATAGTCATTTGAGAAAAGCCTATTTGTTGACACATTAAATTTCACTACAAAACCTTTGATTCATAGGCCGTATGAATAAGTTAGCTCATTAAGTTTTGTTAAAATTAAAAACTACAGTATTTTGCATATGTAACAATAAAAAGGCGGTACTCAGATAAAGATGTTCTTTACTTTCCGTGCTAGTAAAACTGTGTTACGGCAAGATAAGATTCACGCTCATCATAAGATACCGACTGCATGGTAAAACATATTTATGGATGGAGCTCGGTGTTTCTCTACGAGATCGAATCAGAAACGACGAGATACGTAGAAGCACTAAGGTAACGGACAAAGCCCTGAGAATCAGTCTGATCAAGTGGCAACGGGCAGGGCACATATCGCGAAGAACTAATGGCCGTTGGGCAGATAAGTTCTAGATTGGAGATCCTCTGACTATAAACGCGGCCTCGGACGTCCATCCACAAGATTAAGAGCTCAGTTCATCGTATACTCTGTCTATGCCATATCTTGTTTACTCTAGCGTTAAGGGAAACTATTTTTTTAAATAATAATCTGACAACATCACATACATCGCTCCGATCCCAAGCTAAGTAGCTAATGCACTTGTGTTATGGAAATCGGAAACAACGGTGGTACCACAGCACCTAGACCCGAGTCAATATAGAAAAGATCGTTTCCTACATTGACCCGACCGGGAATCGAACCCGGAACCTCACGAGATGGCAACGTCTGAAACCAGCATGCTAGCCACTCGACCACGGAGGTCGTCAAAAAGTATTTCAAATAAGCAATCAAATATTGTCAAATAAATAATATTTGACAATATTTGATTCATTTGAATAGCTGAACATAGGCCTCCCCCACGGCTTTCCACAGCGACCTATCACTAGCGGTCTGCATCCAGTTCATCCTGCCATCTTTTTAATATTTGATTGCTGTTTAAAAAAAATGCGCCAAAATTAAATTCTGTAACAGCCAATAATAAAGCTGGCCGGTTCCTAGCTCAAAGAATCAGCATAGCTATCCAACGCGGCAACGCAACCAGCATCTTAGCCTCCTTGCCGCAAGGAAATGGTTTCGTTTTTGAATAGGTAGATAGTAAGTTTGTTTATTTTTGTTGTATGTCTTAGTTATATATTTTTTTTCTTTTTTGTCATTAATAAAGATATTCTGGTGAATGAATATTTGACAACAATGTTTAAGAATGGTTTAAACACTCACAGTGTCATATTTTATATACATAAAGATAAAATTAGAAACCAAACATGTTGCACAAACAGACGGGCAGATGGCGCTTAATCGTCACGCGTAATGACGCATCCATAAGAGCCCCCAAATTTTGCAAAGTCGGCCCGACAGCACGGTAGCTAGTTCTTATTCGGACACTGAACAGAGCGCTCCAAACCAGTACAATTGTTCAAAGGAACTAGTTCGGTCTTCTAGTACTACGAGTTCTATAGTTCACCGAATACTCGGGAATAAGTAAGTCGTCCAGTAGATACAGTAGACACCACCAGTGTTCAGTGTTACAGATTATCTTACGATCTTTGTGAAAAAGTGCCAGTAAATAACATAAAATATTCTTAAAGAGAGTTCTTACTTATAGAAGTCGTAAGTTTATTTAAGACTTTTTAATAGATTTTGTTTTTGTAGTCAGTTTTTACTTATCTCTTTTTTTTCGTATCGTAGTTATTTCTCGTGAATAATTTGCATTAAGTTAACATGAATCTATCTAAAGTAAGAGTTGACAGAGAAGCGACAAAACATGTAAGAACACATGACGCTAAAGCTGTAATGTTTGATTAATAAATTAGAGGAGGCAGAAAATTAAAGCAGTGGAGTACTTTAAAATACATTTTTATTAGTACATGATACCATACGATAGCATGCTGCTAACAAATAACAAATTGTCCTACTTAAAATACTATGCGTACTATCAGATTCCATGGGCTTTTGACAGTGAAATTCTCTTGCCATTTTTTTTCTGTTGTATATAAAAACATAGTAGTAACTAAAATATTTCTGCTAATATACAGAAGGGCCCAAACAGTGGCGTCCAAATTTTTTTTTAGAAGCCTTACATCCAGGCTATCCAAATAAACCCCATGTATGTTAGCCGAATTTTCGTAGTTTTCAAGATATCTTTTTTTTACTAATTTTGTGAATTTTCAGACAAATAATTCCTCCACTTTTTATAGTGTTATGTCGGTTTTTGGTATTGCAGTACGTTCCTCATAAATTAAATTTACTCAGATAAAATTATGAGCTAGGAAAAAATAAGACTAACAAAAGTTTCAAAAAAATAAACCTCTAAATCTACAAAAAAAAAATCTATTATAAATATAGTATATTTGGATAGCACTGGATGTAAAGATTCCAAAAAAAAATTTGGACGTCACTGTTTGGGCCACCCTGTATTTACATTGATTGAATGTCAAAATTAAGTGTGAATTGTATTTCTTGCATAAAAAGTCTGTTAAAAGAAGTGTCTCGTACCTACCTATGAAAAACTACCTACACTATGTATAATAGTCTTATTATTTGAGCTATGGAACTAAAAATCATTTTTGATACTTTTTCTATTTCGTAACTGAAAGTACCACACGAAGGAATTTAATATTAATGGCACTTGTCTCATTACTCATTGGTTAATCAGTATACCATTGAATTACCATCTGAGCTGGAATTGTGTAAAGCAATCGTATTCATTTGACAGTTCATAACGTACGGTTTGATCTGTCAAACCCTTTGTTCTTTACCGTTTGACAGATCATACCGTACGTTTTGAACTGTCTAATGAATACGATTGCTTTACACAATCGCACTCCTGATTTAAAAAAGGACAGACACCCTGTATAAAATAAATAAAATAATAAAATGTCGTAGTGCTAACAGAGCTTGTCTACACTGAAACGACGCGCCCCACCATCGCATTAACGCACACAAGCAAATTCAAAATATGGACGCAATACATATATAGGGTCTAACAAAATTAACTGCATTCCTTCTTGGGGCTAAATCTGACCGTCAAATACAACAACTTTTTGTATAGGACCAACATCGTAATCCGAAAAAAAAATTCACTTTCCCATACTAGAGTGCCAATCAGGTGATTCCAATTTGTATGGAGGAGTCAAAAAAATCTTGGGATTTCGATGTTGGTCCCATACAAAAAGTTGTTGTATTTTAGCAGCAGAAGCACCACCGAGAAGGAATGCAGTTGATTTTGTTAAACCTTGTACAAATGCCTTTGTAATTGGTTCATTCAGTTGCCGGTGAGACTCAATCGATTTGTTGTCCAACTTGTCTTAATTGATTGACGGGAACGCGCGAGAGAGCGGACATTTTGTTTTATACAATGTGCCAGCGTTGCCCCTAAGAACGAAATGGACGACGACCTCCGTGGTCGAGTGGCTATCACGCTGGTTTCAAGCGTCGCCATCTCGTGAGGTTCCGGGTTCGATTCCCGATCGGATCAATGTAGGAAAAAAAACGATCTTTTCTATATTGTCTCGGGTCTGGGTGTTGTGGTAACACCGTTGTTTCCGATTTCCATAACACAAGTAATTTAGCTACTTAGCTTGGGATCGGAGCAATGTGTAGTATTATATTATCTGGGGTTATGTTGTGAAAAAAATAGAGTGGGGTTGGATTTACCACGCGACTGGTCGACCGTTCTGTCGGCATACAGGGCTCATATTGCGATGCAGTTTGATAAGTTCAGGCTCTGCTTTACTGTCAAATAATCAATTCTGGGCCTGTTTTTATTATAATAATATTTATAATATTATTATAATAAAAACAGGCCCAGTGCGAAACGGACTCGCGCACTGAGGGTTCCGTGCCTACTTTAACTGAATTAGGGACTTACTTCCACTTAGTAAAATACAATGATATTTTGTCGACAGCAAATATAACTTTGTTTTTCATAGTGTCTGTATGAAGTACAAAGTTATGTTTGCGGTTGTTGAAAATGTGCTATATCTCAAAAAAAACTTGCTCGATCCCGTCCGAACCAATTTTCGTTGAAAGTATTTGTTAAGGTCTACCTACATTATATATCTTTTCAAAATTTACACTTGCTTCGTTTGGAAGTTAGATGGGGGAACGCCCATTTTACGACTTTGGAAGCGTCCAGCTATGAAACGTTAGACTTTAAAAATAAATGGTTTTAGGAACCTCATTGAAGAAATGTCATTTTAAAATACCTATCTTTAGACACCCCACACGTATAGGTTTGACAAAAAAAAAATTTTTGGTTTTAGTTTCATGAATGGGAGCCCCCTCTTAAATGACATTATTTTGTGTATGAGAATCGTAAAGCGGTTAACAGGATACATCTTCCTACCAAATTTCAACAGTGTGATGCTTATAGTTACAGGATAAAATGCCTGTGACATACGGACGGACGGACAGACAGACAGACAGACTTGACGAAACTATAAGGGTTCCGTTATTCGCCATTCGGCTACGGAACCCTAAAAATATTTATATTAATATTCCGACCATTCTAGTAGTATTATTTACATAATATCCGTTTACACCGAGTCGGAACTAAGCTGCCTGTGAAGTTGAACGGCTAAAGTCAAATCGCAATACGCTCCCAGATCTTAATTCGCGGAGCAGTCGACGCTCCCATACGAATAAAGTGTCCTTCTTAACGGGCTTCCCGATTTTTTAACGCGCACACTAGCGCCACTTTAGTAGAAAAATCATAACTCGTTAAAAAAAACACCAATCGAAAATCTGATTGATGTGATTGTAGCTCTGTTTATGTGGTTTAGATACAATGTTTAAGTTCAATAAAACAGAGTTATCTGCAGTCACAGAAAGAAAAATTGCCAAAAATGGCCATATTTAGCATTTTTTCTAACTCTAACTACAGTAAACTACTTATGATACAATTTAAACGTTCTAAATAAACTATAGAACCTGTACTACAATCGTGTCTACAAGATTTTTAATTGTTTTTGTCTTTAAGGAGTAATAATTATTTTTATTTAATCGGGTAGCCCCTAATACTTGCCATCCAAATCAACTATCTAAGTAGTGGGAAGCGTTATTTCAGCTTAGACAAGCTCGAGACTATTCAGAATTTTCGGCATATAGGATGTAACGAAGAAAATAAGTCATCTTTTTTAACAGACTTCAAATAGAGCAAGATATTGCAAATATACTTGCGTTCGTTACACCCTATATTTTACGTTGGCTTATGTATTGCGCTTCAAATTCGTAACAAATTACTTAAACACATTTAAAATAAATGGACGATACCAATTAAGTTTACAATGCTAAAAAAATAATGGATGATTGCATTGAAAAATAAAAATAAACCTGTAAAATTAAATTAATATTGTGTACATAATGGAGTTTGTGATAAGCATACATGATTTAAATTTATGGTTAAAAGTTGGAGACACCTAATTAAAATATTTACAAGAATCTCAACTCAACTCACACATCAGTAATTTTTTTCAACAAAATATGAGTGTTTGAATGTTCTTAGTAAAAAAAAACTTTTACAGTTTATTTGTAAATAGTCTTTACTACATTAAGATTTTCAGCGACATCAGTTTTTATTTCATTAAAAAATAAACAGAAAATACTAGTTTAAAATGGGGATGAAGATATTTACATCGACTTTAAAAACAGCAAACATAATACCAGATATGACAATACTAAAATATAACCGTTAAAACTAAAATAAGAACTTATCAATAGTAATGCCGAAAACTATACTACCTTAATCAGCGTTAAAGATACATCAGACTTGATACGGCTTACAGTCAAGGATATCTATTTGGCGAATAATATAACTACCATTCCCTTTTTTAAACATCATCAAAATGATGTTTAAGAGTAATAATTTTAAATAGAAAGTACTAAGTTTGGTGACGCCTTTATACAAGGTTTACATTGCAAATGAAATTTTAATTACTTTGCGTAAGAATTTGAATAACAATAACAGTGTCCTATATATTTCGTTGAAAGTGGCAGGGTTTTTACAATGCGATGACATGCTTTTTATTATTTGTACAAAATATTACGTTTATTTAATCGATGCTTTAAAGCTTTAGCATTGATTTAATAAGAATATCTGTGCAAATAAAGAAGCAGTCACAATATAAGTTATTTCATGGTTCTTAATGGTCAATTTAGTGCATAATAAGACTTACTACCTTAATTTCTTAACTTGGCAAAAAATAGTATCTTAACAGTTATACCTAACTAGCAAATTGATGCAACTGTAATTCTAAGAGTCGGTCCAATTATTTTGTATCGTTATATTCAGCTATCCTCCAAATCTTTATACACAAACGCAGTCTTTTGAAATGTACACACAACAGCACGTCAAGGTTAACACTGCGGTGTCTTATGTCGTTGTGATAAGGGCTAGTTTGCAACAATAATGGGTAACCTGATGTGCTGACGCCTAAACCTCTATCCTTCCTTGTAAAAATTCAGCAGTAGCACGCATAGGGCTAGTGTTTAATTGTTTAATATTCGCCCCTTAAGAATTATTGTAAATAAAAATAAAAAAATAAAAATATTGGTACACACTCCCTTCGTAGTTTTTTATTGTGTCAAAATATCCGACTCATAAATAATATAAAGTACATGGTAGCAATCCGGTTTCTATTCTTGTGATCATGAAAGTTTAAAACAATATTATGTCTAATTTCCCGTCTTTGTAAAAAATGAAAACTTGTAGTGAACATTCTCTGACCGGAGAAACTATAATCGGGATTTATTACTTTGTCTTTAAAGAGTTTTGTTCAAACTGAAGACTATAAGTTTAACAAAAAATGAAAGTACTTTCTTTAACGCGTCGGCTGCGTCACCTCACCAATATCCGAAGGAAGTATTAGCTATATTGTGGCCGAGTGGTAAAGGCATGCACCCGGATAGCGTAAGACACAGGGTTCGATTCCTTGTCTAACACAGTTGCTTTTTACAAGTGCAGTTTATAACATAAAGACAGGAGACAAAAATTCAACATCAACCAATCTCAATCCCACTGTTCTCTATCACTGGCAATTATAATCACTGTGAGTGTCCCTCGGGGCTGCGGCGCGGCGGGTTCGATGCCCGGCCCGAGCGGGACAGGTCGAGAACGGGCAACCGGAGGACGTACTCGTTGTCCCATGATCTGTCGATACGATTACGCTCTGACCTGGGGAAAGAAGGATCAGTCTTAATGTTTTTATTAAAATGTAAAATTAAGTTTTATTATTTATTAGCTTTCAATACTCAATTTCTGATATTTTTTTATAAACTAATTTATTTTTATGTATTAATTACTACTAATAAGGAATGGCGAGGAATAAATGATGATTATTATTTTATTTATCTATTGCAGATTCTCTCTTTTGAGGTTTTATTTCCATGTTCAGACGGGTATCAACCAAGCCTGACATGATAAAAATATTTTAGTTGGTTGAATCGGTGACACGTGTCGAACATAAAAATTTACGGGTTATCCTGCAAGTGTTCAAAATTACTACCTTTTGGATCAAGTGTTGTATACTATCGTGGATCTGCAGAGTGTCTAAACTTTTTATTAGTGACTTGGGTATAACGCCTGTAGCAGAAAGGACTATTGGTACAATATGAACAATTTGGACATTCCATTGTGATTGATTATGGATTGCTAGGTATTAAGTTTTTCGTTTATTGTCTTTTTATTATTATTATTTTATAATAAAAGAAATAAGTTAATTACATCACTTATAATGGTATGGTTTAGAATGTTTTTAACACTCAGTGTCATATTTTATATTCATAACGTCACGCGTAATGACGTATCCATAAGAGACCACAAATTTTGCAATGTCGGACAGACATCACGGTGAGTTACCGTATTATACCATATTGGTAGAGCGTTTGGGCCGGTTAGCCAAGAAGTTGCTGATTCGGGTCCCGCCCGTGCGCAATTTTTTGGTTTCTTATTACATCTTTATGAATATACACCCCTTATAACTAAAGAATCATTATCATCATAATAGAATAGAATAGAATATATTAATCAACCTTGTAAGTAAGCTCTCATGCCTCATTGCCTCTTATACGCAGACGATCTCAAGATTTTTAACTCCATTACCAGCCTCAACGATGCTATGCAGCTTCAAAGGGACCTGGACCTGGTTTTTGAGTGGTGTCAGTCGAATGGCATGACACTTAATATTAACAAATGCTTCGTCATAACATTCACTGGTAAGTCTAATGCCATTAATTTCAATTATTCTATGGATGACCATACCCTCGTCCGCAAGACTGAGGCTAGAGATTTGGGGATAGTTTTTGATTCTGAGTTATCTTTCCGGCCACATTATGAGCACATTGTTAAGAGAGCGTCGTGCATGTTAGGATTCATTTATAGGATATCTAAGCCATTTAAAAATGTTTCGTCATATCTTACTCTTTTTTATGCTTTAGTGCGTAGCTTGCTTGAATATAACTCGGTAATATGGTCGCCATTCTATAAAGTTCATATTGAGAAGATCGAGAGGATTCAGCAAAGATTTTTACGAATGCTATGCTTTAGGATGCATCTCCATCGTAATTTAAATTGTTATGAGGATAGACTCGAGAGGTTTCGAATGACGACACTGTCCACTCGGAGGAAACAGACCGAACAAATGATTTTGTATAATATTATACACTCTCAAATTGATTCCCCTAATTTACTGTCCCTGTTAAATTTTAACACCTTCTGTCGGGTTCGGAAGCCCAAATTGTTCACTTTGAATGTATATGTTAATAACACCTCCTATTTTAACCCTATCACTAGAATGTGCCGTCAACACAACGAGCTGATTGATGATTATCCAAACATTGATATTTTTAATAGCAGTCGATATAAATTCAGGAGAGATATTGCCAGGGTTATAGTTCAGAGATATATAGATTAAAAATTATTTTATTGTTTTTAAATTTACTTTTTTATTTTATTATAAGCTTTAACGATTAGATTTTACTCCAATAATTATTGTATTTTTAGTTTTACTTTTTGTATCATGTTATATTTAGTTAGCGTCTAGTTTGCTTAAATTATATAGTATGTACACACTAAGGGTTGTAAACTTGTTACTTAGTATGTTCCACATTTGGTTTTTAAAAATATTGTTTGTAACCTGTTTTGTACATCGTTTCTATAAAAATAAATAAAAATAAAAAATAAAAATCAGCCAAAGGACGTCCACTGCTGAACATAGGCCTCGCCCACGGCTTTTCACAGTGATGGATCACAAGCAGTCTGCATCTAGTTTGATTCTGCGATCTTTACAAGGTCGTCTGTCCATCTTGTCGGTGGACATCCTATTATATAGAATCCGACTTACTTATTTTGATTAAAATCAGGATTTTGTATAAGGTATATTCATAAAAGAATATCTAATTAACATATTGGACACCAATCACGTACATTACACTGATCCCAAAGTAAGTAGCTAATTGCACTTGTGTTATGAAAATCAGACACAATGGTGGTACCACAACACCCAGAGCCGAGACAATATAGAAATTTTTGATATCTATATTGACCCGACCGGGAATCGAATCCAGGACCTCGAAGCGGCGATGCCTTGAAACCAGAGTGCTTAGCCACCACATCACGAAGGTCGTCTAATGTTACACTCGTTCTTAATAATATTAATAAGAACGAGTGAAACATTATTTTCTTGCTTTTCGACAGCCGTAATCACGCCTCAACGTAAAGTAAAGTCAGCCTGTAACATTCCACTGCTGAGCAAAGGCCTTACCTCAACTATGAGGTAGTTCGAGCCATACTCCACCACGCGGGCTCAGTGCGGGTTGGTGGAGGGTTTGTTAGCAAGGCAAGCGACTAACCCTGCTGTCAGATGTTATCAAGCCGCCCATAAGGCCTCTGACCAGGCTTAACGACTAATACTAACCGATATTAGCCGGGACCAACGGCTTGACGTGCCTTCCGAAGCACGGGGATGCTCGTGATATACGTCAATTATATGGTCGGAATGGTCACCCATCCAAGAACGACCGCACTGTCTACTACCTCTAGGCTACGAGCTTCTCAATGTAACTTTATATTTATTATTTTAAGATATAATTATTTGATTAACCAAAAAAATCATTTTCAAAATTGTCTCAATCCAGCGAATGACGATTCATAGTAGCCGGAGCCTTTGGACGAATGGTAATATTGAGGATGCCATATTTTTAACCCCGCATTTTTGTATTTATAGGGTTCCGTAGCCGAATGGCAAAAACGAACCCTTTCCGTCCAGTTTCGTCAAGTCTGTATGTCTGTCTGTCCGTTCGTATGTCACAGTCACTTTATTCTGAAACTATAAGCACCACACTGTTGAAATGTGATAGGAAGATGTATCCTATTAACCGCTTTACGATTCTTAAGCAAAAAAAAAAAATATGATATTTAGGGGGGGACTGCCATTCATGAAATTAAAACCGAAGTTTTTTTTTGGTCAAACCTATGCGTATGTATGGATAGGTCTTTTTAAATGACATCGAGGTTTCTCCAATTCAAAACCATTTTCTCTTAAAGACTAACGTTTGAGATTATGAGATAGACGCGCTCAAAGTGGTAAAATGGGTGTACCACCCACCACCTCCCCTCCATATAACTTTTAAACAAAGCAAGTGTAAAATTTAAAAGAAAAAGAAAGTGTTCTTCATACAAACACTATGAAAAACAAAGTTATATTTGCTGTCAACAAAATATTGTGGTATTTTAGCTAAGTAACCCTAACCCTCAGTGCGCGAGTCCGACTCGCATTTGGCCAGTTTTTAGGGTTCCGTAGCCGAATGGCAAAAAACGGAACCCTTATAGTTTTGTCAAGTCTGTCTGTCCGTCCGTATGTCACAGCCATTTTATTCTGTAACTATAAGCATCACACTGTTGAAATTTGGTAGAAACATGTATCCTGTTAACCGCTTCACGATTCTCATATAAAAAATAATGACAACCTATACATACATGACACCAAAATTTTTTTAGTCAAACCAGTCTATGGATAGGTATTTTAAAACTTCATAAAGGTTCCTACAACAAAAAGTCTAACGTTTCATAGCTAGACGCTTCGACGCGTTTGGACGGAATCGAACGATAAGTTTTTGAGATATAGCACATTTTCAACACCCCAAACATAACTTTGTTCTTCATACAAACACTATGAAAAACAAAGTTATATTCGCTGTCAACAAAATATTGTTGTGTTTTAGCTAAGTGGAAGTAACTGGATTCTCAGTTAAAGTGGAAATTCAGTTTAGTCGGCATGGAACTCTCAGTGGGCGAGTCCACTCGACTGTACGACGTGGATCAATTATCTTCTCCTTATCGTGTATACAAAATAAATGACAAACTACAAAACTCACCAAGGTATAACTCTGAAGTCGGGTCCGCTCGCGCCGAGCCGCGGCGTGCGTTGCGCCAGCGCCCGCAGCCGCGTGCTGGTCGCGGGCTCGACTCTCGGCGCGGGCGCGGGCGCGGCGCCGGGCGCCTGCGGGCAGCCCCGCGCGGCCGGGCGCTGCGGCTGGTGGTGGCTGAACATGTGCTGGTATCTGAATAGGTCAACATGTGACAACAATCATAATTCACTTCATTTTATTTGCATAAAACATGGTAAGTAATAAGTAAGTTATAATTTATTTTATTCGTCAAAATTACAGCGTACCTTAATGTACATACTTAAGTATAAACTTAACTATGGGCAGATTTACAATAGTCATTTAAGAAAAGCCTATTTGTTGACACATTAAATTTCACTACAAAACCTTTGATTCATAGGCTGTATGAATAAGTTAGCTCATTAAGTTTTGTTAAAATTAAAAACTACAGTATTTTGCTTATAACAATAAAAAGGCGGTACTCAGATAAAGTTGTTCTTTACCTTCCGTGCTAGTAAAACTGTGTTACGGCAAGGTAAGATTCACGCTCATCATAAGATACCGACTGCATGGTAAAACATATTTATGGATGGAGCTCGGTGTTTCTCTACGAGATCGAATCAGAAACGAGGAGATACGTAGAAGAACTAAGATAACGGACAAAGCCCTGAGAATCAGTCTGATCAAGTGGCAACGGGCAGGGCACATATCGCGAAGAACTGATAGCCGTTGGGCAGAAAAGTTCTAGATTGGAGATCCTCTGACTAAAAACGCGGCCTCGGACGTCCATCCACAAGATTAAGAGCTCAGTTCATCGTTTACTCTGTCTATGCCATATCTTGTTTACTCTAGCGTCAAGGGAAACTATATTTTTTTTAATAATAATCTGACAACATCACATACATTGCTCCGATCCCAAGCTAAGTAGCTAATGCACTTGTGTTATGGAAATCGGAAACAACGGTGGTACCACAGCACCTAGACCCGAGTCAATATAGAAAAGATCGTTTCCTACATTGACCCGACCGGGAATCGAACCCGGAACCTCACGAGATGGCAACGTCTGAAACCAGCATGCTAGCCACTCGACCACGGAGGTCGTCAAAAAATATTTCAAATAAGCAATCAAATATTGTCAAATAAATAATATTTGACAATATTTGATTCTTAATTGAATAGCTGAACATATGCCTCTCCCACGGCTTTCCACAGCGACCTATCACTAGCGGTCTGCATCCAGTTTCATCCTGCCATCTTTTTAATATTTGATTGCTGTTTAGAAAGAATGCGCCAAAATTAAATTCTGTAACAGCCAATAATAAAGCTGGCCGGTTCCTAGCTCAAAGAATCAGCATAGCTATCCAACGCGGCAACGCAGCCAGCATCTTAGCCTCCTTGCCGCAAGGAAATGGTTTCGTTTATGAATAGGTAGATATTAAGTTTTTTTATTTTTGTTGCATGTCTTAGTTATATAGTTTTTTTCTTTTTTGTCATTAATAAAGATGTTCTGGTGAATGAATATTTGACAACAATGGTTAAGAATGGTTTAAACACTCACAGTGTCATCTATACTAATATTATAAAGCTGAAGAGTTTGTTTGTTTGTTTGTTTGAACGCGCTAATCTCAAAAACTTCTGGCCCGATTTGAAAAATTATTTTTACGTTGGATAGTCCATTTATCGAGAAAGGCTTTAGGCTATATAACATAAAGATATGACTCATAAGACCACAGCAGAAATGAAAAATGTTGCGAAAACGGAAGAAAGATATTCCTTTTGAGAGCTTCCGCTGCATACGCTGCGGAAACGGCTTAAGTTACACAAAAATCATGTATGACAGGATTGTTCAGCATTAAGAGTTCTATAATAAAGTCCGCGACAGCATATGTCTATCATTTATGGTTGACTTACTACAACCTTTTTTATGTTAATAATTTTGTAAAAAAAATAATGCATTATTTTAAGAGGTGTATTATACACACAGGTATTTATTATTATCAAAATAAATACATTAATCATCACGAGCATTTCATTTAGAACCAAGTTGCCCTTTATATTATTTGATTTCAATAAATATCTTAGGAGCTATCACAGTTTTAACATAACTCCGCACCAAAATAATGTTCGCAGCTTAAGTACAACGTGCGCTTGCGCTAATCTATACTAATATTATAAAGCTGAAGAGTTTGTTTGTTTGTTTGTTTGTTTGTTTGTTTGTTTGTTTGTTTGTTTGTTTGTTTGTTTGTTTGTTTGTTTGAACGCGCTAATCTCAAAAACTACTGGCCCGATTTGAAAATTTTTTTTTACGTTGGATAGTCCATTTATTGAGGAAGGCTTTAGGCTATAT
Organism: Pyrausta purpuralis; assembly: GCA_963924145.1. Classification (NCBI taxonomy): domain Eukaryota; kingdom Metazoa; phylum Arthropoda; class Insecta; order Lepidoptera; family Crambidae; genus Pyrausta; species Pyrausta purpuralis. The sequence continues at coordinate 1,120,842 of OZ001662.1, read as the reverse complement.
AACATAAAGATACGACTCATAAGACCACAGCAGCAATGAAAAATGTTGCGAAAACGGGAGAAAGATATTCCTTTTGAGAGCTTCCGCTGCATACGCTGCGGAAACCGCTTAAGTGACACAAAAATCATGTATGACAGGATTGTTCAGCATTAAGAGTTCTATAATAAAGTCCGCGACAGCATATGTCTATCTTTTATGGTTGACTTACTACAACCTTTTTTATGTTCATAAATTTGTAAAAAAATAATGCATTATTTTAAGAGGTGTATCATACACACAGGTATTTATTCTTATCAAAATAAATACATTCATCATCACGAGCATTTCATTTAGAACCAAGTTGCCCTTTATATCATTTGATTCCAATAAATATCTTAGGAGCTATCACAGTTTTAACATAACTCCGCACCAAAATAATGTTCGCAGCTTAAGTACCACGTGCGCTTGCGCTAATATATTATAAAGCTGAAGAGTTTGTTTGTTTGAATGCGCTTATCTCAGGAACTGCTTTGACCGACCGATTTGAAAAAAATATTTCTGTGTTGGATAGCTTATTTATCGAGAAAGGCTTTAGGATATAAAACATGACGCTGCGACGCGAGGGGAGGGAGCAAATTTAAAACGCGCGGACGAAGTCGCGGGGGACCGCTAGTACATTATAAAGCTGAAGAGTTTGTTTGTTTAAACGCGCTTATCTCAGAAACTGCTAGACCGATTTGAAAAAAAATTTCTGTGTTGGATAGTTTATTTATCGAGAAAGGCTTTAGGATATAAAACATGACGCTGCGACGGGAGGGGAGGGAGCAAACTCAAAACGCGCGGACGAAGTCGCGGGGGACCGCTAGTATTTTATATTCATACAGATGAAATTAGAAACCAAACATATCGCACAAACAGACGGGTAGATGGCGCTTAATCGTCACGCGCAATGACGTATCCATAAGAGCCCACAAATTTTGCAAAGTCAGCCCGACAGCACGGTAGCTAGTTCTTATTGAGACACTGAACAGAGCGCTCCGAACTAGTACAATTGTTCAAAGGAACTAGTTCGGTCTTCTAGTACTACGAGTTCTATAGTTCTCCGATTACTCGGGAATAAGTCGTCGAGTAGATACAGTAGACACCAGTATTGCAGACTGGTTTTGAAGTATACAGATTATCTTACGATCTTTGTGAAAAAGTGCCAGTAAATAACATAAAATATTCTTAAAGAGAGTTCTTACTTAGTCGTAAGTTTATTTAAGACTTTTTAATAGATTTTGTTTTTGTAATCAGTTTTTACTTATTTCTTTATTTTCGTATCGTAGTTATTTCTCGTGAATTTGCATTAGGTTAACATGATTCTATCTAAAGTAAGAGTTGACAGAGATGCGACAAAACATGCAAGAACACATGACGCTAAAGCTGTAATGTTTGATTAATAAATTAGAGGAGGCAGAAAATTAAAGCAGTGTAGTACTTTAAAATACATTTTTATTAGTACATGATACCATACGATAGCATGCTGCTAACAAATGACAAATTGTCCTACTTAAAATACTATGCGTACCTACTATCAGATTCCATGGGCTTTTGACAGTGAAATTCCCTTGCCATTATTTTCTGTTGTATATAAGAACATAGTAGTAACTAAAATATTTCTGCTAATATACAGAAAGACCCAAACAGTGGTGTCCAAAATTTTTTTTAAGAAGCCTTACATCCAGGCTATCCAAATATACCCCATGTATGTTAGCCGAATTTTCGTAGTTTTCAAGATATCTTTTTTTTACTAATTTTGTGAATTTTTAGACGAATAATTCCTCCACTTTTTATAGTGTTATGTCGGTTTTTGGTATTGCAGTACGTAACTCATAAATTAAATTTACTCAGATAAAATTATGAGCTAGGAAAATATAAGACTAACTAAAGTTTCAAAAAAATAAACCTCGAAATCTACAAAAAAAATCAATTAAATAAATAAATGTTTGGGCCACCCTGTATTTTTATTGATTGAATGTCAAAATTAAGTGTGAATTGTATTTCTTGCATAAAAAGTCTGTTTAAAGTAAGTGGCTCGTACCTACCTATGAAAAACTACCTATACTATGTATAATAGTCTCATTATTTGAGCTATGGAACTAAAAACATTTTTGATACTTTTTCTATTTCGTAACTTAAAGTACCACACGAAGAAATTTAATATTAATGGCACTTGTCTCATTACTCATTGGTTAATCAGTACACCATTGAATTACCATCTGAGCTGGAATTGTGTAAAGCAATCGTATTCATTTGACAGTTCATAACGTACGGTTTGAACTGTAAAATGAATACGATTGCTTTACACAATCGCACTCCTGATTTAAAAATGGACAGACATCCTGTATAAAATAAATAAAATGTCGTAGTGCTAACAGAGCTCGTCTACACTGAAACGACACTCCCCACCATCGCATTAACGCACACAAGCAAATTCAAAATATGGACGCAATACATACATATATGGGGTCTAACAAAATTAACTGCATTCCTTCTTGGGACTAATTCTGACCATCAAATACAACAACTTTTTGTATAGGATCAACATCGTAATCCGAAAAAAAAAACACTTTCCCATACTAGAGTGCTAATCAGGTGATTCTAGTTTGTATGGAGGAGTCAAAAAAAATCTTAGGATTTCGATATTGGTCCCATACAAAAAGTTGTTGTATTTTAGCAACAGAATCACCACCGAGAAGGGATGCAGTTGATTTTGTTGAACCCTATACAAGTGCCATTATAATTGGTTCATTCAGTTGCCGGTGAGACTCAATCGATTTGTTGTCCAACTTGTCATAATTGACGTGAACGCGCGAGAGAGCGGACGTTTTGTTTCATACAATGTGCCAGCGTTGCTCCTAAGAACGAAATGAACGACTACCTCCGTGGTCGAGTGGCTATCACGCTGGTTTCAAGCGTCGCCATCTCGTGAGGTTCCGGGTTCGATTCCCGATCGGATCAATGTAGGAAAAATAACGATATTTTCTATATTGTCTCGGGTCTGGGTGTTGTGGTACCACCGTTGTTTCCGATTTCCATAACACAAGTGCTTAAGCTACTTAGCTTGGGATCGGAGCAATGTGTAGTAATATATTATTTGGGGTGATGTTGTGAAAAAAAAGAGCGGTGTTGGATTTATCACGCGACTAGTCGACCGTGATGTCGGCATACAGAGCACGTATTGCGATGCAGTTTGACAAGTTCAGGCTCAGCTTTACTGTCAAATAAGCAATTCGTATTGCGATTTCGCATGATATTTATAATATTACTAGCGGACCCAGCGAACTTTGTTTCGCCCCCATTCTCAGCTCGCCCCGGCCCCGTCTCGCCCAGTCCCGTAATTTAAAATTTTAAGCGGTCTTAGAGTAACTTAAAAAAGAAATGGGTATGAAAAATAGATTTTGGCCGTTCTCAGACCTACTCAATATGCTCACAAAATTTCATGAGAATCGGTCAAGCCGTTTCGGAGGAGTACGGGAACGAACATAGTGACACGAGAATTTTTCATATTATATTATAACAAAAAAAAAACATAAACATTTATATTCGTACCATTTTAGTATTATTATATTGATAATATTCGTTTACAATGAGTCGGAATGAAGCTGCCTGGAAGTTGAACGGCTAAAGTTAAATCGCAATACGCTCGCAGATCTTAATTCGCGGAGCAGTCGACGCTCCCACACGAATAAAGTGTCCTTCTTAAGGAACTACCCGAATTTTTAACGCGCACACTAGCGCCACTTTAGTAGAAAAATCATAAGTCGTTAAATCTGATTGATGCGTAGCTCTGTTTATGTGGTTTAGATACAATGTTTAAGTTCAATAAAACAGAGTTATCTGCAGTCACAGAAAGAAAAATTGCCAAAAATGGACATATTTAGCATTTTTTTCTAACTCTTAACTACAGTAAACTACTTATGAAACAATTTAAACGTTCTAAATAAACTATAGAACCTGTACTACAATCGTGTCTACCAGATTTTTAATTGTTTTTGTCTTTAAGGAGTAATAATTATTTTTATTTAATCGGGTAGCCCCTAATACTTGCCATCCAAATCAACTATCTAAGTAGTGGGAAGCGTTATTTCAGCTTAGACAAGCTCGAGACTATTCAGAATTTTCGGCATATAGGATGTAACGAAGAAAATAAGTCATCCTTTTTAACAGACTTCAAATAGAGCAAGATATTGCAAATATACTTGCGTTCGGTTACACCCTATATTTTACGTTGGCTTATGTATTGCGCTTCACATTCGTAACAAATTACTAAAACACATTTAAAATAAATGGACGATACCAATTAAGTTTACAATGCTAAAAAAATATTGGATGATTGCATTGAAAAATAAAAATAAACCTGTAAAATTAACTTAATATTGTGTACATAATAGAGTTTGTGATAAGCATACATGATTTAAATTTATGGTTAAAAGTTGGAGATACCTAATTAAAATATTTACAAGAATCTCAACTCAACTCACACATCAGTATTTTTTTTTTCAACAAAATAAGAGTGTTTGAATGTTCTTAGTAAAAAAGACTTTTACAGTTTATTTGTAAATAGTCTTTACTACATTAAGATTTTCAGCGACATCAGTTATAATTTCATTAAAAAAAAAACAGAAAATACTAGGTTAGAATGGGGATGAAGATATTTACATCGACTTTAAAAACAGCAAACATAATACCAGCTATGACAATACAAAAATATAACCGTTAAAACTAAAATAAGAACTTATCAGTAGTAATGCCGAAAACTATACTACCTTAATCAGCGTTAAAGATACATCAGACTTGATACGGCTTACAGTCAAGGATATCTATTTGGCGAATAATATAACTACAATTCTCTTTTTTAAACATCATCAAAATGATGTTTAAGAGTAATAATTTGAAATAGAAAGTACAAAGTTTGGTGACGCCTTTATATCGTAAGGGAGGTTTCACACGGCATTATCCTGGACGTTTTCTTTATATTAGTTTTTTAATTTTTCATAATAATATACAGGGTGACTTTGAAAACATTGGCAATATTTTAAACAAGAACCTGCTCATAATTTATAGTCCCTTATACATATTACAATTAAAATCTTTGATTTGGCGAAACCTTGAAAAAGCATAAAGTATCACTTCGATTTCAGAGATCCGTTAAGGCCGAGTAATACTTTTATATTATTCGTCACATGTAGAAAATCAAACTGTAATTTATTGGTTTAATTTGAAGCAAAGATCAGATCAGTTTATTATGATTTTTCTCGGTTTCATTAAATGATATTTTACTATTTTAATTTCAATATGTGGAAGGGATAATCATGAGTAGGCTCCCAGTTTAAAATATTGCCAATGTTTTCAAAGTCATGTATTATGTGCCACTGCAAACCGAATACGTTAAAGATCATTCGATTTGCTTGACAAGTCCTTTGAGTATTCGTTATGACGGTAAACGATATTTTGAGTACTAACGCCATGTGAATAGGTCTATGTACAATAAAAAATACACTATTAATTCGTTAAAACGTATACTGCAAAAAAACCTACAAGGTCTATGCCGTGTGAACCCTGCCCAAGGTTTCCAATGCAAAATAAATTTTAATTACTTGGCGTAAGTATTTGAATAACAATAACAGTGTCATATATACAGTATGTTGTTTTTGTCAGCGACGAGCGACTCAGGGGTGGCTGTACAAACGATATTGATGCCAAAATATATATATATATATAAAAAATTGAAATGGAAAAAACCCACAAAATCATTTTTTTATGCGGTACAGCAATCGAGTTAAAACTACCTACCAACACCAGGTAGCCTCTTCGTAGCTTACTAGCTACGGCGTAGTATTTCGTAGATAAGCGCTAGTTACGCACTAGGGTGCGAGTTTTCCCATTAGTTTTGTATATTTTTTTGAATGTTGTGAAGAGGTTTTCTTGTATAAAACTTGCTCAGAATTTAAAAAAAAAACATTTTTTTTAGAATAAGCATAACTCTTCCTTTATCATCCCTTAGTTGGATGTCACTGACCAAAACAACACCCTGTATTTCGTGGAAAGTGGCAGTGATTTTACAATGCGAGGACATGCTTATTTGTACAAAATATTACGTTTATTTCATCAATGCCTTAAAGCTTTTGCATTGATTAAATAAAAATATCTGTGCAAATAAAGAAGCAGTCACAGTATAAGTTATTTTATGGTTCTTAATGGTCAATGAAGTGCATAATTAGACTTCCTAACTTAATTTCTTAGCTTGGCAAAAAATAGTCCCTTAAAAGTTATACCTAATTAGCAAATTGCAACTGTAATTCTAAGAGTCGATTCAATTATTTTGTTTTTTTTAGTATCATTATATTCAGCCAACCTCCAAATCTTCAAACACAAACGCAGTCTTTTGAAATGTATATCAAGGTAAACACTGCAGTGTCTTATGCCTTTGTGATAAGGGCTAGTTTGCAACAAAAGTGGGTGACCTGATGTGCTGCCGACTAAACCTCTATACTTCCTTGTAAAATCCAGCAGTGGAAACGTATAGGGCTAGTGTGTTAATTGTTTAATATTCATCCCTTAAGAATTATTGTAAATAAAATAAAAATAAAATTCGTACACACTCCCTTCGTAGTTTTTTATTGTGTCAAAATATCCGACTCATAAATAATATAAAGTACATGGTAGCAATCCGGTTTCAATTCTAATGTTAGTGATCATGAAAGTTTAAAACAATATTATGCCTAACTTCCCGTCTTTGTAAAAAATGAAAACTTGTAGTGAACATTTTCTGGCCGGCTAAACTATAATCAGGATTAATTTTATGTCTTTAAAGTGTTTTGTTCAAACTTAATATTATAAATTACATATTTTTGCAAGTGCTTTCTTTAACGCTTCGGCTGCGTCACCTCATCAATATTACCAGATTTCACTCACAACATCCGAAGGAAATTTTAGCAAGTGGTGGCCGAGTGGTATAGGCATGCACCCGGATAGCCTAAGATACAGGGTTCGATTCCTTGTCTGACACAGTTGCTTTTTACAAGTGCAGTTTATAATATAAAGACAGGAGACAAAAATTCAACATCAGCCACTCTCAATCCCACTGTTCCCTATCACTGGCATTATAATCACTGTGAGTGTCCCTCGGGGCTGCGGCGCGGCGGGTTCGACGCCCGGCCCGAGCGGGACAGGTCGAGCACGGGCAACCGGAGGACGTACTCGTTGTCCCATGATCTGTCGATACGATTACGCTCTGACCTGGGGAAAGAAGGATCAGTCTTAATGTTTTTATTACTTTTTACTCAATTTCTGTTATTTTTTTTATAAACGAATTTATTTTTATGTATTATTTACTACTAATAAGAAATGGCGAGGAATAAATGATGATTATTATTTTGTTTATCTATTGCAGATTCTCTCTTTTGAGGTTTTATTTCCATGTTCAGACGGGTATCAACCAAGCCTGACATGATAAAAATATTTTAGTTGGTTGAATCGGTGACACGTGTCGAAGATAAAAATTTACGGGTTATCCTGCAAGTGTTCAAAATTACTACCTTTTGGATCAAGTGTTGTATACTATCGTGGATCTGCAGAGTGTCTAAACTTTTTATTAGTGACTTGGGTATAACGCCTGTAGCAGAAAGGACATTTGGTACAATATGAACAGTTTGGACATTCCATTGTGTTTTATTATGGATTGTTAGGTATTAAGTTTTTCGTTTATTGTACTTTTATTATTATTATTTTATAATAAAAGAAATAAGTTAATTACATCACTTATAATGGTATGGTTTAGAATGTTTTTAACACTCAGTGTCATATTTTATATTCATAACGTCACGCGAAATGACGTATCCATAAGAGACCACAAATTTTGCAATGTCGGACAGACATCACGGTGAGTTACCGTATTATACCATATCGGTAGAGCGTTTGGGCCGGTTAGCCAAGAAGTTGCTGATTCGGGTCCCGCCCGTGCGCAATTTTTTGGTTTCTTATTACATCTTTATGAATATACACCCCTTATAACTAAAGAATCATTATCATCATAATCAGCCAAAGGACGTCCACTGCTAAACATAGGCCTCGCCCACGGCTTTTCACAGTGATGGATCACAACCAGTCTGCATCTAGTTTGATTCTGCGATCTTTACAAGGTCGTCTGTATCTTGTCGGTTGACATCCTGATTATATAGAATCCGACTTACTTATTTTGATTAAAATCAGGATTTTGTATAAGGTATATTCATAAAAGAATATCTAATTAACATATTGGACACCAATCACGTACATTACACTGATCCCAAAGTAAGTAGCTAATTGCACTTGTGTTATGAAAATCAGACACAATGGTGGTACCACAACACCCAGAGCCGAGACAATATAGAAATTTTTGATATCTATATTGACCCGACCGGGAATCGAATCCAGGACCTCGAAGCGGCGATGTCTTGAAACCAGAGTGCTTAGCCACCACATCACGAAGGTCGTCTAATGTTAGTGAAACATTATTTTCTTGCTTTTCGACAGCCGTAATCACGCCTCAATGTAAAGTAAATTCAGCCTGTAACATTCCACTGCCGAGCAAAGGCCTCAACTATGAGGTAGTTCCAGCCATACTCCACCACGCGGGCTCAGTGCGGGTTGGTGGGGGGTTTGTTTGCAAGGCAAGCGACTAACCCTGCTGTCAGATGTTATCAAGCCGCCCATAAGGCCTCTGACCAAGCTTAACGACTAATATCAACCGATATTAGCCGGGACCAACGGCTTGACGTGCCTTCCTAAGCACGGGGATGCTCGTGATATACGTCAATGATATGGTCGGAATGGTCACCCATCCAAGAACGACCGCACTGTCTACTACCTCTAGGCTACGAGCTCCTCAATGTAACTTTATGTTTATTATTTTAAGATATAATTATTTTATTAACCAAAAAAATCATTTTCAAAATTGTCTCAATCCAGCGAATGACGATTCATAGTAGCCGGAGCCTTTGGACGAATGGTAATATTGAGGATGCCATATTTTTAGCCCCGCATTTTTGTATTTATAGGGTTCCGTAGCCGAATGGCAAAAACGAACCCTTATAGTTTCGTCAAGTCTGTATGTCTGTCTGTCCGTTCGTATGTCACAGTCACTTTATTCTGAAACTATAAGCACCACACTGTTGAAATGTGATAGGAAGATGTATCCTATTAACCGCTTTACGATTCTTAAGCAAAAATAAAAAAAATATGATATTTAGGGGGGGACTGCCATTCATGAAATTAAAACCGAAGTTTTTTTTTGGTCAAACCTATGCGTATGTATGGATAGGCCTTTTTAAATGACATCGAGGTTTCTCCAATTCAAAACCATTTTCTCTTAAAGTCTAACGTTTGAGATTATGAGATAGACGCGCCCAAAGTGGTTAAATGGGCGTACCACCCACCACCTCCCCTCCATATAACTTTTAAACAAAGCAAGTGTAAAATTTAAAAGAAAAAGTTCTTCATACAAACACTATGAAAAACAAAGTTATATTTGCTCTCAACAAAATATTGTGGTATTTTAGCTAAGTAACCCTAACCCTCAGTGCGCGAGTCCGACTCGCATTTGGCCAGTTTTTAGGGTTCCGTAGCCGAATGGCAAAAAACGGAACCCTTATAGTTTTGTCAAGTCTGTCTGTCCGTCCGTATGTCACAGCCATTTTATTCTGTAACTATAAGCATCACACTGTTGAAATTTGGTAGAAACATGTATCCTGTTAACCGCTTCACGATTCTCATATAAAAAATAATGACAACCTATACATACATGACACCAAAATTTTTTTAGTCAAACCAGTCTATGGATAGGTATTTTAAAACTTCATAAAGGTTCCTACAACAAAAAGTCTAACGTTTCATAGCTAGACGCTTCGACGCGTTTGGACGGAATCGAACGATAAGTTTTTGAGATATAGCACATTTTCAACACCCCAAACATAACTTTGTTCTTCATACAAACACTATGAAAAACAAAGTTATATTCGCTGTCAACAAAATATTGTTGTGTTTTAGCTAAGTGGAAGTAACTGGATTCTCAGTTAAAGTGGAAATTCAGTTTAGTCGGCATGGAACTCTCAGTGGGCGAGTCCACTCGACTGTACGACGTGGATCAATTATCTTCTCCTTATCGTGTATACAAAATAAATGACAAACTACAAAACTCACCAAGGTATAACTCTGAAGTCGGGTCCGCTCGCGCCGAGCCGCGGCGTGCGTTGCGCCAGCGCCCGCAGCCGCGTGCTGGTCGCGGGCTCGACTCTCGGCGCGGGCGCGGGCGCGGCGCCGGGCGCCTGCGGGCAGCCCCGCGCGGCCGGGCGCTGCGGCTGGTGGTGGCTGAACATGTGCTGGTATCTGAATAGGTCAACATGTGACAACAATCATAATTCACTTCATTTTATTTGCATAAAACATGGTAAGTAATAAGTAAGTTATAATTTATTTTATTCGTCAAAATTACAGCGTACCTTAATGTACATACTTAAGTATAAACTTAACTATGGGCAGATTTACAATAGTCATTTAAGAAAAGCCTATTTGTTGACACATTAAATTTCACTACAAAACCTTTGATTCATAGGCTGTATGAATAAGTTAGCTCATTAAGTTTTGTTAAAATTAAAAACTACAGTATTTTGCTTATAACAATAAAAAGGCGGTACTCAGATAAAGTTGTTCTTTACCTTCCGTGCTAGTAAAACTGTGTTACGGCAAGGTAAGATTCACGCTCATCATAAGATACCGACTGCATGGTAAAACATATTTATGGATGGAGCTCGGTGTTTCTCTACGAGATCGAATCAGAAACGAGGAGATACGTAGAAGAACTAAGATAACGGACAAAGCCCTGAGAATCAGTCTGATCAAGTGGCAACGGGCAGGGCACATATCGCGAAGAACTGATAGCCGTTGGGCAGAAAAGTTCTAGATTGGAGATCCTCTGACTAAAAACGCGGCCTCGGACGTCCATCCACAAGATTAAGAGCTCAGTTCATCGTTTACTCTGTCTATGCCATATCTTGTTTACTCTAGCGTCAAGGGAAACTATATTTTTTTTAATAATAATCTGACAACATCACATACATTGCTCCGATCCCAAGCTAAGTAGCTAATGCACTTGTGTTATGGAAATCGGAAACAACGGTGGTACCACAGCACCTAGACCCGAGTCAATATAGAAAAGATCGTTTCCTACATTGACCCGACCGGGAATCGAACCCGGAACCTCACGAGATGGCAACGTCTGAAACCAGCATGCTAGCCACTCGACCACGGAGGTCGTCAAAAAATATTTCAAATAAGCAATCAAATATTGTCAAATAAATAATATTTGACAATATTTGATTCTTAATTGAATAGCTGAACATATGCCTCTCCCACGGCTTTCCACAGCGACCTATCACTAGCGGTCTGCATCCAGTTTCATCCTGCCATCTTTTTAATATTTGATTGCTGTTTAGAAAGAATGCGCCAAAATTAAATTCTGTAACAGCCAATAATAAAGCTGGCCGGTTCCTAGCTCAAAGAATCAGCATAGCTATCCAACGCGGCAACGCAGCCAGCATCTTAGCCTCCTTGCCGCAAGGAAATGGTTTCGTTTATGAATAGGTAGATATTAAGTTTTTTTATTTTTGTTGCATGTCTTAGTTATATAGTTTTTTTCTTTTTTGTCATTAATAAAGATGTTCTGGTGAATGAATATTTGACAACAATGGTTAAGAATGGTTTAAACACTCACAGTGTCATCTATACTAATATTATAAAGCTGAAGAGTTTGTTTGTTTGTTTGTTTGAACGCGCTAATCTCAAAAACTTCTGGCCCGATTTGAAAAATTATTTTTACGTTGGATAGTCCATTTATCGAGAAAGGCTTTAGGCTATATAACATAAAGATATGACTCATAAGACCACAGCAGAAATGAAAAATGTTGCGAAAACGGAAGAAAGATATTCCTTTTGAGAGCTTCCGCTGCATACGCTGCGGAAACGGCTTAAGTTACACAAAAATCATGTATGACAGGATTGTTCAGCATTAAGAGTTCTATAATAAAGTCCGCGACAGCATATGTCTATCATTTATGGTTGACTTACTACAACCTTTTTTATGTTAATAATTTTGTAAAAAAAATAATGCATTATTTTAAGAGGTGTATTATACACACAGGTATTTATTATTATCAAAATAAATACATTAATCATCACGAGCATTTCATTTAGAACCAAGTTGCCCTTTATATTATTTGATTTCAATAAATATCTTAGGAGCTATCACAGTTTTAACATAACTCCGCACCAAAATAATGTTCGCAGCTTAAGTACAACGTGCGCTTGCGCTAATCTATACTAATATTATAAAGCTGAAGAGTTTGTTTGTTTGTTTGTTTGTTTGTTTGTTTGTTTGTTTGTTTGTTTGTTTGTTTGTTTGTTTGAACGCGCTAATCTCAAAAACTACTGGCCCGATTTGAAAATTTTTTTTTACGTTGGATAGTCCATTTATTGAGGAAGGCTTTAGGCTATATAACATAAAGATACGACTCATAAGACCACAGCAGCAATGAAAAATGTTGCGAAAACGGGAGAAAGATATTCCTTTTGAGAGCTTCCGCTGCATACGCTGCGGAAACCGCTTAAGTGACACAAAAATCATGTATGACAGGATTGTTCAGCATTAAGAGTTCTATAATAAAGTCCGCGACAGCATATGTCTATCTTTTATGGTTGACTTACTACAACCTTTTTTATGTTCATAAATTTGTAAAAAAATAATGCATTATTTTAAGAGGTGTATCATACACACAGGTATTTATTCTTATCAAAATAAATACATTCATCATCACGAGCATTTCATTTAGAACCAAGTTGCCCTTTATATCATTTGATTCCAATAAATATCTTAGGAGCTATCACAGTTTTAACATAACTCCGCACCAAAATAATGTTCGCAGCTTAAGTACCACGTGCGCTTGCGCTAATATATTATAAAGCTGAAGAGTTTGTTTGTTTGAATGCGCTTATCTCAGGAACTGCTTTGACCGACCGATTTGAAAAAAATATTTCTGTGTTGGATAGCTTATTTATCGAGAAAGGCTTTAGGATATAAAACATGACGCTGCGACGCGAGGGGAGGGAGCAAATTTAAAACGCGCGGACGAAGTCGCGGGGGACCGCTAGTACATTATAAAGCTGAAGAGTTTGTTTGTTTAAACGCGCTTATCTCAGAAACTGCTAGACCGATTTGAAAAAAAATTTCTGTGTTGGATAGTTTATTTATCGAGAAAGGCTTTAGGATATAAAACATGACGCTGCGACGGGAGGGGAGGGAGCAAACTCAAAACGCGCGGACGAAGTCGCGGGGGACCGCTAGTATTTTATATTCATACAGATGAAATTAGAGTCTGGCTAATAAAAGCTGAACCCGGTGATTTTTATAGCGGCAACACTACCACTGTGAAAAAAAAAGTGTTCATGGCCGCCATCATGGCGTATCTGGGTAGTTGGTTGTCACTGTGTTAAGTTTATTTTGTGCATTCCTTGGTTTTTCTTTCAAAATATGGGTAAAACTATAAAGAGTGCAGTGCGGCAGATTCTATTTACTATGATAAGTAAATATAAAGAAAAACAAGATGAGCAAATGGCTATAATCAAGCAAAAAGAAGATTGTTTACATGTTGCGATAGAGTTCGTAGGTTAGCAAAACTTATTCACTTAGATACTTTCATATTTATCAAGACTTTCACGTCATAATAATATATAGGTATTTATAATTAGTACATTCCAATTTTACCAATTTTCCAGAAAAGAATTCGAGTGTTGAAGGAGCCAGTGCTGCTTTGGCAAATCTCAAAAAAATAAAGGAATTTCATCAAGAAGAGTATCTCTCACAGAATAAATATTTTGAGAAAATCTCTTCAATGACTGGTAAGTTCCTACCAAGCTCAAAATTATTGATATAAAATGTCAGAAATACATATTTTTGGTAATAGGTTCGTGTAAATTTTTTCCTTTGCTTAGATTTTTACACCAACATACACTATTTGTAAACAAATTCTAGACTTGTTTTAAATACAAGATGTATTTTACAGACTGAGAAAAAAAACATCGTTTAAATAAAAGGCTTATATAAACAATGTTTTTTTTTTCAGATTACGTATAAGTTCACATTGATTTATATGCAACAAAAATACACAGGAGTGATTAGTTTAAAATTATAAATAGGTTTAAAAAATATTGCTGTTTCTTTTTCAGATATTAGTATTTCAACATTGAAAAGGATTAATAATGAAAGTAAAGAAAACAAAGGGGTGTTCAGCACCCCAGGTAAGAAACGCCCTCATAAAAAGACAGTGTCTAACCTGGACAGTTTTGATATTCAAGCTATAAGAAACAAAATAAATGAATATTATGTTTTCAAGAAGCAAGTGCCTACATTAAGAAGCCTTTTGACGGATTTAAAAGAGAGTATTGCATTTACAGGCTGTAGAGAAACATTACGTCAAATATTATTAACCAACGGATTTGTATTCAAGCAAAATAAAAATCAGCGTTCTGTACTTGTGGAACGCTATGATATCGCAGCGTGGCGACATAGATTCTTAAGAACTATTGCTTTAAAACGACAACAGGGGAAGAAAATTGTCTACTTAGATGAGACTTATATTCATCAGAATTACAAACCAAAAAAGTCATGGCAGGGACCTTCAACTCAGGGCGCTATTGATAATATTTCTTCGGGGAAAAGGTTTATTATTGTTCATGCAGGATCAGAAAGTGGATTTATACCAAATGCATTATTAGTCTTTAGTACAAAATCAACTAAAGCTGACTATCATCATGACATGAATGCCTCAAATTTTAACAAATGGTTATGTGAAAAATTTATTCCCAATTTGACGGAACCCAGCATTATTGTCATGGATAATGCAAGTTATCATACCATACAAGTGAATAAGGCACCAAACACTAGTACTCGCAAAGTAGAAATACAAAATTGGCTCCGTTGTTATGATATTTCATTTGAAGAAACTCAGTCAAGAGAGGAACTGCTGTGCTTGGTTGATAAACATAAACCTGATCCTATTTATGAAGCTGATCAGATCCTTGAAGAACATGGCCATGAGGTGTTGCGACTTCCGCCGTATCATTGTGACCTCAATCCCATTGAGCTTATTTGGAGCACAGGAAAGAGAAAAGTGGCAAGTAAAAATATTTCAAGATCCTTATCAGAAATGGAAAATTTAATAAAAGAATGCTTCGATAGCATTACTTCTGAGGAATGGAATAAGATGGTTAATCATGTCATTCATATTGAAGAGAATTATAAACAAAAAGATGGAATAGTGGCAGAAATGGAAAGTTTCATTATAAATGTAACCGATTCAGGTGACGAATCTAGCAGTTCAGATTCAGAAGAATCGATGGGTGTGGAGTATCTGGAATCAGACTTTGATTATAGTGAATAATAAATAACTATGTATATTAGTAAACTTTGTTTTTGAAATTCTCATCCCGACATCCCAAATACTATTAACTTCTGTTGGTTTAAATACCTAGTTCAGCATGTCAGATGTATAATCGCAATGAATATCCTTACTTATTGATAGTAAAATGCGAGCCTAGCGGTGCCGGTGACATGGCCACCAGCCGTACCACCGACATTGTGTGTAGCAGCCATAGTACATATATGAAACGTGTTATAACTTCGTATTTCATATGAGGAAAGCCACAGTTGAAATCTACTTTTTGTGAATTTTAAAAAAGTATCAAATATGTTTCTTCCTATTATAGACGGTGTTGCCTAGTTTTCATATTTTAAATTTGCCGCGTTTTGCTAGGTTCAGCTTTTGATGGCCAAACTCTAGAAACCAAACATATCGCACAAACAGACGGGTAGATGGCGCTTAATCGTCACGCGCAATGACGTATCCATAAGAGCCCACAAATTTTGCAAAGTCAGCCCGACAGCACGGTAGCTAGTTCTTATTGAGACACTGAACAGAGCGCTCCGAACTAGTACAATTGTTCAAAGGAACTAGTTCGGTCTTCTAGTACTACGAGTTCTATAGTTCTCCGATTACTCGGGAATAAGTCGTCGAGTAGATACAGTAGACACCAGTATTGCAGACTGGTTTTGAAGTATACAGATTATCTTACGATCTTTGTGAAAAAGTGCCAGTAAATAACATAAAATATTCTTAAAGAGAGTTCTTACTTAGTCGTAAGTTTATTTAAGACTTTTTAATAGATTTTGTTTTTGTAATCAGTTTTTACTTATTTCTTTATTTTCGTATCGTAGTTATTTCTCGTGAATTTGCATTAGGTTAACATGATTCTATCTAAAGTAAGAGTTGACAGAGATGCGACAAAACATGCAAGAACACATGACGCTAAAGCTGTAATGTTTGATTAATAAATTAGAGGAGGCAGAAAATTAAAGCAGTGTAGTACTTTAAAATACATTTTTATTAGTACATGATACCATACGATAGCATGCTGCTAACAAATGACAAATTGTCCTACTTAAAATACTATGCGTACCTACTATCAGATTCCATGGGCTTTTGACAGTGAAATTCCCTTGCCATTATTTTCTGTTGTATATAAGAACATAGTAGTAACTAAAATATTTCTGCTAATATACAGAAAGACCCAAACAGTGGTGTCCAAAATTTTTTTTAAGAAGCCTTACATCCAGGCTATCCAAATATACCCCATGTATGTTAGCCGAATTTTCGTAGTTTTCAAGATATCTTTTTTTTACTAATTTTGTGAATTTTTAGACGAATAATTCCTCCACTTTTTATAGTGTTATGTCGGTTTTTGGTATTGCAGTACGTAACTCATAAATTAAATTTACTCAGATAAAATTATGAGCTAGGAAAATATAAGACTAACTAAAGTTTCAAAAAAATAAACCTCGAAATCTACAAAAAAAATCAATTAAATAAATAAATGTTTGGGCCACCCTGTATTTTTATTGATTGAATGTCAAAATTAAGTGTGAATTGTATTTCTTGCATAAAAAGTCTGTTTAAAGTAAGTGGCTCGTACCTACCTATGAAAAACTACCTATACTATGTATAATAGTCTCATTATTTGAGCTATGGAACTAAAAACATTTTTGATACTTTTTCTATTTCGTAACTTAAAGTACCACACGAAGAAATTTAATATTAATGGCACTTGTCTCATTACTCATTGGTTAATCAGTACACCATTGAATTACCATCTGAGCTGGAATTGTGTAAAGCAATCGTATTCATTTGACAGTTCATAACGTACGGTTTGAACTGTAAAATGAATACGATTGCTTTACACAATCGCACTCCTGATTTAAAAATGGACAGACATCCTGTATAAAATAAATAAAATGTCGTAGTGCTAACAGAGCTCGTCTACACTGAAACGACACTCCCCACCATCGCATTAACGCACACAAGCAAATTCAAAATATGGACGCAATACATACATATATGGGGTCTAACAAAATTAACTGCATTCCTTCTTGGGACTAATTCTGACCATCAAATACAACAACTTTTTGTATAGGATCAACATCGTAATCCGAAAAAAAAAACACTTTCCCATACTAGAGTGCTAATCAGGTGATTCTAGTTTGTATGGAGGAGTCAAAAAAAATCTTAGGATTTCGATATTGGTCCCATACAAAAAGTTGTTGTATTTTAGCAACAGAATCACCACCGAGAAGGGATGCAGTTGATTTTGTTGAACCCTATACAAGTGCCATTATAATTGGTTCATTCAGTTGCCGGTGAGACTCAATCGATTTGTTGTCCAACTTGTCATAATTGACGTGAACGCGCGAGAGAGCGGACGTTTTGTTTCATACAATGTGCCAGCGTTGCTCCTAAGAACGAAATGAACGACTACCTCCGTGGTCGAGTGGCTATCACGCTGGTTTCAAGCGTCGCCATCTCGTGAGGTTCCGGGTTCGATTCCCGATCGGATCAATGTAGGAAAAATAACGATATTTTCTATATTGTCTCGGGTCTGGGTGTTGTGGTACCACCGTTGTTTCCGATTTCCATAACACAAGTGCTTAAGCTACTTAGCTTGGGATCGGAGCAATGTGTAGTAATATATTATTTGGGGTGATGTTGTGAAAAAAAAGAGCGGTGTTGGATTTATCACGCGACTAGTCGACCGTGATGTCGGCATACAGAGCACGTATTGCGATGCAGTTTGACAAGTTCAGGCTCAGCTTTACTGTCAAATAAGCAATTCGTATTGCGATTTCGCATGATATTTATAATATTACTAGCGGACCCAGCGAACTTTGTTTCGCCCCCATTCTCAGCTCGCCCCGGCCCCGTCTCGCCCAGTCCCGTAATTTAAAATTTTAAGCGGTCTTAGAGTAACTTAAAAAAGAAATGGGTATGAAAAATAGATTTTGGCCGTTCTCAGACCTACTCAATATGCTCACAAAATTTCATGAGAATCGGTCAAGCCGTTTCGGAGGAGTACGGGAACGAACATAGTGACACGAGAATTTTTCATATTATATTATAACAAAAAAAAAAACATAAACATTTATATTCGTACCATTTTAGTATTATTATATTGATAATATTCGTTTACAATGAGTCGGAATGAAGCTGCCTGGAAGTTGAACGGCTAAAGTTAAATCGCAATACGCTCGCAGATCTTAATTCGCGGAGCAGTCGACGCTCCCACACGAATAAAGTGTCCTTCTTAAGGAACTACCCGAATTTTTAACGCGCACACTAGCGCCACTTTAGTAGAAAAATCATAAGTCGTTAAATCTGATTGATGCGTAGCTCTGTTTATGTGGTTTAGATACAATGTTTAAGTTCAATAAAACAGAGTTATCTGCAGTCACAGAAAGAAAAATTGCCAAAAATGGACATATTTAGCATTTTTTTCTAACTCTTAACTACAGTAAACTACTTATGAAACAATTTAAACGTTCTAAATAAACTATAGAACCTGTACTACAATCGTGTCTACCAGATTTTTAATTGTTTTTGTCTTTAAGGAGTAATAATTATTTTTATTTAATCGGGTAGCCCCTAATACTTGCCATCCAAATCAACTATCTAAGTAGTGGGAAGCGTTATTTCAGCTTAGACAAGCTCGAGACTATTCAGAATTTTCGGCATATAGGATGTAACGAAGAAAATAAGTCATCCTTTTTAACAGACTTCAAATAGAGCAAGATATTGCAAATATACTTGCGTTCGGTTACACCCTATATTTTACGTTGGCTTATGTATTGCGCTTCACATTCGTAACAAATTACTAAAACACATTTAAAATAAATGGACGATACCAATTAAGTTTACAATGCTAAAAAAATATTGGATGATTGCATTGAAAAATAAAAATAAACCTGTAAAATTAACTTAATATTGTGTACATAATAGAGTTTGTGATAAGCATACATGATTTAAATTTATGGTTAAAAGTTGGAGATACCTAATTAAAATATTTACAAGAATCTCAACTCAACTCACACATCAGTATTTTTTTTTTCAACAAAATAAGAGTGTTTGAATGTTCTTAGTAAAAAAGACTTTTACAGTTTATTTGTAAATAGTCTTTACTACATTAAGATTTTCAGCGACATCAGTTATAATTTCATTAAAAAAAAAACAGAAAATACTAGGTTAGAATGGGGATGAAGATATTTACATCGACTTTAAAAACAGCAAACATAATACCAGCTATGACAATACAAAAATATAACCGTTAAAACTAAAATAAGAACTTATCAGTAGTAATGCCGAAAACTATACTACCTTAATCAGCGTTAAAGATACATCAGACTTGATACGGCTTACAGTCAAGGATATCTATTTGGCGAATAATATAACTACAATTCTCTTTTTTAAACATCATCAAAATGATGTTTAAGAGTAATAATTTGAAATAGAAAGTACAAAGTTTGGTGACGCCTTTATATCGTAAGGGAGGTTTCACACGGCATTATCCTGGACGTTTTCTTTATATTAGTTTTTTAATTTTTCATAATAATATACAGGGTGACTTTGAAAACATTGGCAATATTTTAAACAAGAACCTGCTCATAATTTATAGTCCCTTATACATATTACAATTAAAATCTTTGATTTGGCGAAACCTTGAAAAAGCATAAAGTATCACTTCGATTTCAGAGATCCGTTAAGGCCGAGTAATACTTTTATATTATTCGTCACATGTAGAAAATCAAACTGTAATTTATTGGTTTAATTTGAAGCAAAGATCAGATCAGTTTATTATGATTTTTCTCGGTTTCATTAAATGATATTTTACTATTTTAATTTCAATATGTGGAAGGGATAATCATGAGTAGGCTCCCAGTTTAAAATATTGCCAATGTTTTCAAAGTCATGTATTATGTGCCACTGCAAACCGAATACGTTAAAGATCATTCGATTTGCTTGACAAGTCCTTTGAGTATTCGTTATGACGGTAAACGATATTTTGAGTACTAACGCCATGTGAATAGGTCTATGTACAATAAAAAATACACTATTAATTCGTTAAAACGTATACTGCAAAAAAACCTACAAGGTCTATGCCGTGTGAACCCTGCCCAAGGTTTCCAATGCAAAATAAATTTTAATTACTTGGCGTAAGTATTTGAATAACAATAACAGTGTCATATATACAGTATGTTGTTTTTGTCAGCGACGAGCGACTCAGGGGTGGCTGTACAAACGATATTGATGCCAAAATATATATATATATATAAAAAATTGAAATGGAAAAAACCCACAAAATCATTTTTTTATGCGGTACAGCAATCGAGTTAAAACTACCTACCAACACCAGGTAGCCTCTTCGTAGCTTACTAGCTACGGCGTAGTATTTCGTAGATAAGCGCTAGTTACGCACTAGGGTGCGAGTTTTCCCATTAGTTTTGTATATTTTTTTGAATGTTGTGAAGAGGTTTTCTTGTATAAAACTTGCTCAGAATTTAAAAAAAAAACATTTTTTTTAGAATAAGCATAACTCTTCCTTTATCATCCCTTAGTTGGATGTCACTGACCAAAACAACACCCTGTATTTCGTGGAAAGTGGCAGTGATTTTACAATGCGAGGACATGCTTATTTGTACAAAATATTACGTTTATTTCATCAATGCCTTAAAGCTTTTGCATTGATTAAATAAAAATATCTGTGCAAATAAAGAAGCAGTCACAGTATAAGTTATTTTATGGTTCTTAATGGTCAATGAAGTGCATAATTAGACTTCCTAACTTAATTTCTTAGCTTGGCAAAAAATAGTCCCTTAAAAGTTATACCTAATTAGCAAATTGCAACTGTAATTCTAAGAGTCGATTCAATTATTTTGTTTTTTTTAGTATCATTATATTCAGCCAACCTCCAAATCTTCAAACACAAACGCAGTCTTTTGAAATGTATATCAAGGTAAACACTGCAGTGTCTTATGCCTTTGTGATAAGGGCTAGTTTGCAACAAAAGTGGGTGACCTGATGTGCTGCCGACTAAACCTCTATACTTCCTTGTAAAATCCAGCAGTGGAAACGTATAGGGCTAGTGTGTTAATTGTTTAATATTCATCCCTTAAGAATTATTGTAAATAAAATAAAAATAAAATTCGTACACACTCCCTTCGTAGTTTTTTATTGTGTCAAAATATCCGACTCATAAATAATATAAAGTACATGGTAGCAATCCGGTTTCAATTCTAATGTTAGTGATCATGAAAGTTTAAAACAATATTATGCCTAACTTCCCGTCTTTGTAAAAAATGAAAACTTGTAGTGAACATTTTCTGGCCGGCTAAACTATAATCAGGATTAATTTTATGTCTTTAAAGTGTTTTGTTCAAACTTAATATTATAAATTACATATTTTTGCAAGTGCTTTCTTTAACGCTTCGGCTGCGTCACCTCATCAATATTACCAGATTTCACTCACAACATCCGAAGGAAATTTTAGCAAGTGGTGGCCGAGTGGTATAGGCATGCACCCGGATAGCCTAAGATACAGGGTTCGATTCCTTGTCTGACACAGTTGCTTTTTACAAGTGCAGTTTATAATATAAAGACAGGAGACAAAAATTCAACATCAGCCACTCTCAATCCCACTGTTCCCTATCACTGGCATTATAATCACTGTGAGTGTCCCTCGGGGCTGCGGCGCGGCGGGTTCGACGCCCGGCCCGAGCGGGACAGGTCGAGCACGGGCAACCGGAGGACGTACTCGTTGTCCCATGATCTGTCGATACGATTACGCTCTGACCTGGGGAAAGAAGGATCAGTCTTAATGTTTTTATTACTTTTTACTCAATTTCTGTTATTTTTTTTATAAACGAATTTATTTTTATGTATTATTTACTACTAATAAGAAATGGCGAGGAATAAATGATGATTATTATTTTGTTTATCTATTGCAGATTCTCTCTTTTGAGGTTTTATTTCCATGTTCAGACGGGTATCAACCAAGCCTGACATGATAAAAATATTTTAGTTGGTTGAATCGGTGACACGTGTCGAAGATAAAAATTTACGGGTTATCCTGCAAGTGTTCAAAATTACTACCTTTTGGATCAAGTGTTGTATACTATCGTGGATCTGCAGAGTGTCTAAACTTTTTATTAGTGACTTGGGTATAACGCCTGTAGCAGAAAGGACATTTGGTACAATATGAACAGTTTGGACATTCCATTGTGTTTTATTATGGATTGTTAGGTATTAAGTTTTTCGTTTATTGTACTTTTATTATTATTATTTTATAATAAAAGAAATAAGTTAATTACATCACTTATAATGGTATGGTTTAGAATGTTTTTAACACTCAGTGTCATATTTTATATTCATAACGTCACGCGAAATGACGTATCCATAAGAGACCACAAATTTTGCAATGTCGGACAGACATCACGGTGAGTTACCGTATTATACCATATCGGTAGAGCGTTTGGGCCGGTTAGCCAAGAAGTTGCTGATTCGGGTCCCGCCCGTGCGCAATTTTTTGGTTTCTTATTACATCTTTATGAATATACACCCCTTATAACTAAAGAATCATTATCATCATAATCAGCCAAAGGACGTCCACTGCTAAACATAGGCCTCGCCCACGGCTTTTCACAGTGATGGATCACAACCAGTCTGCATCTAGTTTGATTCTGCGATCTTTACAAGGTCGTCTGTATCTTGTCGGTTGACATCCTGATTATATAGAATCCGACTTACTTATTTTGATTAAAATCAGGATTTTGTATAAGGTATATTCATAAAAGAATATCTAATTAACATATTGGACACCAATCACGTACATTACACTGATCCCAAAGTAAGTAGCTAATTGCACTTGTGTTATGAAAATCAGACACAATGGTGGTACCACAACACCCAGAGCCGAGACAATATAGAAATTTTTGATATCTATATTGACCCGACCGGGAATCGAATCCAGGACCTCGAAGCGGCGATGTCTTGAAACCAGAGTGCTTAGCCACCACATCACGAAGGTCGTCTAATGTTAGTGAAACATTATTTTCTTGCTTTTCGACAGCCGTAATCACGCCTCAATGTAAAGTAAATTCAGCCTGTAACATTCCACTGCCGAGCAAAGGCCTCAACTATGAGGTAGTTCCAGCCATACTCCACCACGCGG
Source organism: Pyrausta purpuralis (assembly GCA_963924145.1). Classification (NCBI taxonomy): domain Eukaryota; kingdom Metazoa; phylum Arthropoda; class Insecta; order Lepidoptera; family Crambidae; genus Pyrausta; species Pyrausta purpuralis. The sequence continues at coordinate 1,097,181 of OZ001662.1, read as the reverse complement.
GCTCAGTGCGGGTTGGTGGGGGGTTTGTTTGCAAGGCAAGCGACTAACCCTGCTGTCAGATGTTATCAAGCCGCCCATAAGGCCTCTGACCAAGCTTAACGACTAATATCAACCGATATTAGCCGGGACCAACGGCTTGACGTGCCTTCCTAAGCACGGGGATGCTCGTGATATACGTCAATGATATGGTCGGAATGGTCACCCATCCAAGAACGACCGCACTGTCTACTACCTCTAGGCTACGAGCTCCTCAATGTAACTTTATGTTTATTATTTTAAGATATAATTATTTTATTAACCAAAAAAATCATTTTCAAAATTGTCTCAATCCAGCGAATGACGATTCATAGTAGCCGGAGCCTTTGGACGAATGGTAATATTGAGGATGCCATATTTTTAGCCCCGCATTTTTGTATTTATAGGGTTCCGTAGCCGAATGGCAAAAACGAACCCTTATAGTTTCGTCAAGTCTGTATGTCTGTCTGTCCGTTCGTATGTCACAGTCACTTTATTCTGAAACTATAAGCACCACACTGTTGAAATGTGATAGGAAGATGTATCCTATTAACCGCTTTACGATTCTTAAGCAAAAATAAAAAAAATATGATATTTAGGGGGGGACTGCCATTCATGAAATTAAAACCGAAGTTTTTTTTTGGTCAAACCTATGCGTATGTATGGATAGGCCTTTTTAAATGACATCGAGGTTTCTCCAATTCAAAACCATTTTCTCTTAAAGTCTAACGTTTGAGATTATGAGATAGACGCGCCCAAAGTGGTTAAATGGGCGTACCACCCACCACCTCCCCTCCATATAACTTTTAAACAAAGCAAGTGTAAAATTTAAAAGAAAAAGTTCTTCATACAAACACTATGAAAAACAAAGTTATATTTGCTCTCAACAAAATATTGTGGTATTTTAGCTAAGTAACCCTAACCCTCAGTGCGCGAGTCCGACTCGCATTTGGCCAGTTTTAGGGTTCCGTAGCCGAATGGCAAAAAACGGAACCCTTATAGTTTTGTCAAGTCTGTCTGTCCGTCCGTATGTCACAGCCATTTTATTCGGTAACTATAAGGATCACACTGTTGAAATTTGGTAGAAACATGTATCCTGTTAACCGCTTTACGATTCTCATATAAAAAATAATGACATCCTATACATACATGACACCAAAATTTTCTTTAGTCTAACCAGTCTATGGATAGGTATTTTAAAACTTCATAAAGGTTCCTACAACAATTTTCTTTTAAAGTCTAACGTTTCATAGCTAGACGCTTCGACGCGTTTGGACGGAATCGAACGATAAGTTTTTGAGATATAGCACATTTTCAACACCCCAAACATAACTTTGTTCTTCATACAAACACTATGAAAAACAAAGTTATATTCGCTGTCAACAAAATATTGTTGTGTTTTAGCTAAGTGGAAGTAACTGGATTCTCAGTTAAAGTGGAAATTCAGTTTAGTCGGCATGGAACTCTCAGTGGGCGAGTCCACTCGACTGTACGACGTGGATCAATTATCTTCTCCTTATCGTGTATACAAAATAAATGACAAACTACAAAACTCACCGTGGTATAACTCTGAAGTCGGGTCCGCTCGCGCCGAGCCGCGGCGTGCGTTGCGCCAGCGCCCGCAGCCGCGTGCTGGTCGCGGGCTCGACTCTCGGCGCGGGCGCGGGCGCGGCGCCGGGCGCCTGCGGGCAGCCCCGCGCGGCCGGGCGCTGCGGCTGGTGGTGGCTGAACATGTGCTGGTATCTGAATAGGTCAACATGTGACAACAATCACAATTCACTTTATTTTATTTGCATAAAACATGGTGTAGTAAGTAAGTTATAATTTATTCATCAAAATTACAGCGTACCTTAATCTACATACTTAAGTATAAACTTAACTATGGGCAGATTTACAATAGTCATTTAAGAAATGCCTATTTGTAGACACATTAAATTTCACTACAAAACCTTTGATTCATAGGCCGTATGAATAAGTTAACTCATTAAGTTTTGTTTAAATTAAAAACTACAGTATTTTGCATATCTAACAATAAAAAGGCGGTACTCAGATAAAGATGTTCTTTACTTTCCGTGCTAGTAAAACTGTGTTACGGCAAGATAAGATTCACGCTCATCATAAGATACCGACTGCATGGTAAAACATATTTATGGATGGAGCTCGGTGTTTCTCTACGAGATCGAATCAGAAACGAGGAGATACGTAGAAGAACTAAGGTAACGGACAAAGCCCTGAGAATCAGTCTGATCAAGTGGCAACGGGCAGGGCACATATCGCGAAGAACTAATGGCCGTTGGGCAGAAAAGTTCTAGATTGGAGATCCTCTGACTGAAAACGCGGCCTTGGACGTCTATCGACAAAATTACCAGAAGACCTTGTAAAGATCGCAGGAACTCAGTTCATCGTTTACGCTATCTATGCTATACATTGTTTAGTCTAGCGTCAAGAGGAAACTTATTTAAAATTAGATACTTCGTACCTGGATATCACACAAGGCATCAACGGTCTAGCATCTCTCCCGACCCTCTGTACAGTGATCTGCCATATATAACAGTTGTTAGCCGGGGCCGGGACCGGGACTCCGTAAAAGAAAATCTCGTTGAGCTTTCACTTACTCGGTCGTTCATTTTACGTTATCCTAACACTTAATCACTCTTTTGAATCTTCCTCACACTCGGTCTCATTTAATTTCACATTCGGTCACTCAATCAATCCGTCTTTCATTTACGGCCGTTCCCTATATCCATTCTAACTGTGGTTTTGCCCTACTAGAGTTAGAAATGGTTATCTACCTTTAGATTTTTTGTTTCTATAAACCTACTGGCAGTAGGGTAAACTATCTCTGGATGCATCTTATCGATGGGAGGACGGATAGCTTACTAGGGATAGGCATTTGTATGAAATTGACATTTATTGCGTTCCTATAATGTTTTTCATCTGACTGTCAGTCAGTTTGACTATCTCTAGTAACCCCAGAATTCAATCCTAGGATTTTGGAGGATAACGCTCTTGTACACCCTGGCAAATTACTAGTTTTAAATGTTTCATTGATTTATTTATGTAAAAGTCCTGCTGCTCACAAGGATAAGATAGAAACTTTCTCCCTAGTGGCCAAGATGTTCCTTTACCCTAAGAAACTGACCCTAGCCATAACCCCGCCTAACAAAAGATACTTAGATATAATAAGGATGATGTGGTAGGAGAGCTGTGTTCAGGTCATCCAGGGCAGCAGCGTTAAGATGGTAGGTAGGTGGTGGGACCCGCTACCAGTCTGACAGACTGCCCAAACTGATCATAGGGACGGATAAAGGTGTCTGCTGCAGTGAAGGGAAATGAGAACAACAAGGACGGATAATATCTGATTTATTGGTAGTAAATTAGTTTATTTAAAATATTAACAGATACATTAATAAGTGGGCCGCCAGTGTGAGTTCCGACGGTGCTGGATTCTGCTATGTCGGTCACTGACATGTTCGTAGTTGTAGAATGTAAGGTGCTACCTCGTACAATTTATGAAAAACATATAAGTTTCGGGTGGCGAACAATATTGAATCCAAGTTCAAGCAGTCAATGAGTGAGTGACTGAGTGACTGGGAAGGTACCCGATGCTTTGCATAGCATTCGATGAGCCTGAAATAATTCCACCAGCATCATCATCTATTCCTTTGTCAAGGGAAGGTGGACTTTTTGCTGTGGCTGAAAGAAGTAAATAAAACAAATCAGTATAACATGAAAACAACTGGTATTTAAGCAAATGATATTGACCAAAACTCTATAGAAACTCTGCACACTTTGCGGCAGCATGCATCTTTACAAAATGTTTGGATAAAATATATACCTAAATATATGAAAGAATACACACAAAAAATATTTTTGATAAATAATCAGGTTTACAAGGAATTCAATGGCAGATTAGGCATTTTGAGGTTATGTTTTGTGATTGCAGAGTTAATGCACCTCACCTACATTCATTTTGATACATTCAGAAGGTAATTGTTATATTTTACTAAAGTAATTCAATACTTAATAACTTAGTTACCCTTAAAATACCAGTACAATTATAATTCAAACAAGATTTTTAAAATATAAACTACAAAGACGCAATCTGGACCCGGCTTTGGTCAATATCCTTTAAAAACCGTAAACGACTTGTTTGTGAAAGTACAATTGATACTCACTCACTGCACTTATTTTATGGAAATAAAGTCCTCCTTGAATACATTGTTTACCAGCTGGACACATTGTTTTTTCTAAGCAATCGGACTGATAGCATTCTGAAACGTTTGCGAAAATAAACTGGAACTATAACTTTCTATTTCTTTTCAATCGGTCGTTTTGAATTTTAAATTTTATAAATACTTTTTACGTTAAAAAGTATTAATTTTCAATCAATTGACGTAGGTATGATGTCAATCAATCAGCTGTCTGTCAGAGCTCAAAAACGTTCCATTTTATGTAAAGTCTATGCATGCTTCACATAATATTTTTACCCAAAATAGAACATATATATAATTAGGTACATAGCAATAAAAATAAATATTATTTTAAACGTATTATATAAATATTATCCTTGGTGTATCATAATGACCACAAATATCGTGAAAACGTTGACGCGACGTAATTGAGAGGGTTTTGTACAACTGCGTAATTCGAAACGTAAGGGAGGGCTTGGATAATGTGGCCTATCTTCTGCTAACTGGAGATAAGCAACACCTATCTGTAATATAGAAACTGTTTATTATGGTCGATAGCTGGTGACAACAGTTCGAGGATAGCTATCTATCTTTGATCTTAGTTTGCATATAGGGAACGGCCGTTACTCAAATATCATTATGAGTGAGTGAAGTTTCATTTGGGTGAGCTCACTCCATCGTAAACTCTGTCTTCGCCATTCTGCACTAGTCTAGCGTCAAAATAAAACTTATATTAAATCAGTCGTTTATTTACTACGTTATCTTAACGCTTACCTCATTATTTTACATCTTATTTACACTCGGTCACTTATTCAATCGTTCTTTTATTCACTCACATATCAGTATGAGTGAGTGAAGTTTCGATTGGGTTAGTTTACTCCATCGTCTAGACAGGGATGCACAGACTTATTAAGACTAGGGGCCACTCGGGCAAATTATGAACTGATGGCGGGCCGCCAGAAGTATAGGTAATTAAAGACAATAAAGAATTGATAATTATGTATTAAAATTGAAAAAGAATTTATTAATTTGAAGCGTGGCACTGCATAGTGCTTACAATCTTTTTTATATTTGGCTCAAATTTACTTGTAGCAACACGTAAAACTGCTTCCAAACTTTCATTTGCAAGGCGGTTTCGATTTTTTGTTTTATTATTATTTAGTATTGAAAAGGTTTGTTCACATATATATGTGAACCACCTATATACCTATATAGGTAGAACCAAATAAGCTGGCACATTTCAGAGCGTTTATGCGCAACTCTTTGTACGTATTTTTATCAATGCAGCGGTAAAAGTTCAGCAAGTCTCCTTCGTTGAATTTGTTGCGTAAATCTTGGTCGTTTTGAATGTCGATAATTTCTAACTGCATTGACTCTGGCGCATTTTCAACTGAAATCGTGAAAGGATTGCTGAATATGTCCAACAGAGGTTTCACTTTTTTAAACTCCGAAAATCTTTCTTGAAAAGATTGAATCAAAATATCTAGCTTTTCTACATAACTGAAATTAATCGCAGTTTTGTTGAATTTTTCAGCCATTTTCTTATAATTCGGAAAATGATTGTAATTTCCAGAATTCAATTGCGATCTGAAAAGTGTCAGCTTGCATTGAAAGGATGATACGTGAGCGTAGAGCTGGGATATCAGTTGATTTTTGCCTTGAAGCCGTGCGTTCAAGACATTCAAATGATTTGTAATGTCAACTAAAAAAGCCAAATCACACAACCAATCAGGATTTTTAAGTTCCGGGACATCCTTTTGCTTTTCCGCCAGAAATATTCCAATTTCTTCTATTAAATTTAGAAATCGTTCCAGGGTCAATCCACGACTTAGCCACCTTACTTCTGTATAATACAGTAAATTTCCATATTCGCTTTCGATGTCATCAAGGAATTGTTTGAATTGCCTGTGATTGAGTCCTCGTGATTTTATGAAATTTACAGTCGAAACTACCACTTTCATGACATTTTGAAATTCAATTTTTTTAGAACAGAGGGCTTCTTGGTGTATAATGCAGTGAAACTGCATGAGATCTTCAGCGTTTATGTTTTTTTCTTGCAGATGCTTTTTCAGCAAAGTAACTAGCCCAGAATTGACACCAATCATCGAAGGAGCACCGTCAGTGGCAACTCCCGATAATTTTGATAAGTCCAAATCAGTTTTTGAACACTCATCCAAAAGTACATTGAGTATATCAACTCCTCTGGTTTGACCTTTCAATGAACACATTCCTAACAACTCTTCTAAGACTTCAAAATCTTGAGTAACACCTCGTATGAATATGAGAAGTTGAGCTGTGGAAGTAATATCAGTGGATTCGTCGAGTGCTAATGAAAAAAATTCAATGATCTTAGTTTTTTCATTTAATTGTTCAATTGTTGTTGTCTTTGGATAGTCATACGATTCAGTTGAATTTTCTCAAACTTTTTTGCTGCTTCTGGACACATTTTCTTAGCGGCAATTTCTATGAATTCTTTTACAAAATCCCCATCATTGAAGGGGCGACTGCGCTTTTCTATCATTCGAGAAATTTCATAACTAACTTCTGTAGCTGTTTCTGAATCTTGGATGGGTTTTGTAAACATAGCTTGCTGACCAATAAGCTCCCGTTTTAAAGACAACATTTTTTGCTTTCTTAATTCGCCTGTAAACTTGGTAAAAGTAGGATGCTGCGTTTCATAGTGCCTTTTTACATTATATTCCTTTGCAATCGCAACAGAATTCTTGCAAATTAAACAAACGACTTTATTACAAAAAAGTATTTCTCAGTCCAAATTTCTTGAAACTGCCGATTTTCATCTTTAACCTTACGTTTTTTACTAGGTCCTGGCTTGTCCATGTTGCGTTCTAATCCTGGCTAGGATTAACACAGCACCTAAAAACAATTACAGTACCTACTTAAATTACCCATCCTTTTTTAAATTAGCAAAAATAATTGATTTAAATAGGTAGGGAAACACTTATTAATAACAGAGTTTTACTTACGATTTCACAACACAATTATACACGGCACTTGACGGGAAATCTACGTTAAATGTGGATCAAAATATATGACACCGGCTAGTCGAGTTAAAATCTACACTAGAACTATTGACACTTCACTCAAATTAAAACCTAACTATGGGTCGCTGCGGTTAGCGTGGCTTTTATACCGCGCGTATAGAGTCGAAAACTGTCTGGAGAAATCTCGAAACCGACTCTGGAAGCTTCGTGTATCTACCTACGCGAGCAATCGGGAATTCGTGCACTTAAGAGCGCGCGCGCGAGATTCAAATTACTTTTCGAACATATTTTTTTTGGTTTTATTCTGGAATAGAATTCAATATTTTTCGAATGTACGAGAGTATTATTTTTGCTGTCGGCGGGCCACCAGTATTCGACCGGCGGGCCGCAAGCGGCCCGCGGGCCGCGGTCTGTGCATCCCTGGTCTAGAGTCAAGAGAAACTTACGTTAAATAAAAATAAAAAATATAGATAAACAAGTACCTAGCTATCTCACAAGGCAGCAGCGGTCTAGCATCTCTCCCGACCCTTTGCACAGTGATCTGCCTCTGTCCATTGCTATTATTGGCTATAGAACAGTCGTTGGCCGGGGCCGGGGCCGGGGCGCCGTGGACGAGAATCCCACTGAGCTTTTACTTACTCCGTCGTTATTTTCTACGTTATCTCAACACTTACCTCAGTAATTCTTTTACATGTTTTGCACACTCAATCACTTAATTAATCTTACACTCGTTTACAAATTCAATCGGTCTTTCATTCAACAAAGCGTAATCCATAAGCTTGTAATACATCGTCATAGTATATAATTATTATAGTACTAGCGGTCCCCCGCGACTTCGTCCGCGCGTTTTGAGTTTGCTCCCTCCCCTCCCGTCGCAGCGTGATGTTTATATCCTTAAGCCTTTCTCAATAAATAAGCTATCTAACACAGAGATATTTTTTCAAATCGGTTCAGCAGTTCCTGAGATAAGCGCGTTCAAACCAACAAACTCCTCAGCTTTATAATATAATTAGCGCAAGCGCACGTTGTACTTAAGCTGCGACCATTATTTTGGTGCGGAGTTATGTTGAAACTGTGATAGCTCCTAAGATATTTATTGGAATCAAATGATATAATGGGCAACTTTGTTCTAAATGAAATGCTCGTGATGATGAATGTATTTATTTTGATAAGAATAAATACCTGTGTGTATAATACACCTCTAAAAATGATGCATTATTTTTTTACAAATTTATTAACATAAAAAAGGTTGTAGTAAGTCAACCATTAAAGATAGACTTATGCTGTCGCGGACTTTATTATAGAAATCTTAATGCTGAACAATCTTGTCATACATGATTTTGTGTAACTTTAGCGGTTTCCGCAGCGTACGCAGCGGAAGCTCTCAAAAGGAATATCTTTCTCCCGTTTTCGCAACATTTTTCATTGCTGCTGTGGTCTTGTGGGTCGTATCTTTATGTTATATAGCTTAAAGCCTTTCTCGATAAATGGACTATCCAACTTAAAAATAATTTTTCAAATCGGGCCAGTAGTTTCTGAGATTAGCGCGTTCAAACAAGCAAACTCTTCAGCTTTATAATATTAGTATAGATGTACAACTATATGCATTTATTTTAACAGGTATATGTATTTATTTTATCGCTTGCGTTATGTATATGTAATATTTTATTAGATCATATTGTATTTATTGTAAATTGTAGTCATTTTGTTTTGTTTTATGAGATATGTTTTTCATGTATATATTTTTTATGTGTGAAATTTATCGTTTTTTTCTTTTAATAGTAACCCATTTTCTTTTTTTCTGTCGCACCGCCTACAATCATTTCTGCTTAGCCCTAAGGTATGACTGGTAGAGAATGCCATATGGCGTTAAGTCCACCTTTTGTACAAATTTTTGGTTGTGCAAAAAGTATAAATAAAATTCACGCATATGTCAGTATGAATGAGTACAGTTTCATTTGGGTTAGCTCACACCATTGTTGGCACTGTCTATGCCATATCTTGACTACTAGAGCGTCAGGAGGAAACTTATTTCAAGTCAGTCATTCATTAACTACGTTATCTGGACGCTTACATCATTCTTTTACATCTTCTTCACACTCGGTCACTCGTTCAATCAGTCTTTCATTCACTCCATATCATGAGTGAGTGAAGTTTCGTTCACGCTCACTCAATCGTTAACTCTGTCTATGCGATATCTTGACTAGTCTAGCGTCAAGAGGAAACTTATATTAAATTTTAATAAAACATAGATAATCAATTACCTGGCTATTTCACAAGGCAGCAGCGGCCTAGCATCTCTCCCGACCCTCTGCACAGTGATCTGCCTCTGTCCATTGCTATTATTGGCTATAGAACAGTCGTTGGCCGGGGCCGGGGCCGGGGCGCCGTGGACTAGTATCCCGTTGGCCTGGCGCGAGGGGGAGGGGAAGTTCAGCGCTAGAAAGTCGGGTAGGGGCACGCAGAATACGCCAAGCTCTTCCTGTAAATTTAACAGAGGTAATCTAGATTATTTTTTGGACTAGGTAGTGTTGTTTGGTAAGTAACTATTAGTTAGTATTAATAGAGTAAAATAATGTTATGGCAACAGAGAAAACAAGAATACTTTAACTGGTTAACTAATTAGTTCAGGCAAACAAAAATGGTAATTGATTGAAAGTGGAATCATTAAAATATATTGAAAGAAACATGTCTATGAAAAAATATAGTGTCTTGAGCTTCTTTAACTTGTCATTTTTCAAGTGTGCAATATTTCTATTTATTCAAACATAATGTTCTTTTAATCTTCCGAAATTTAAAACTGTAAGTTTAATAAAAGTTTGAATATCTTAATAAATATTGTGTCCGATTGATGCGTTCTTTTTATTAACAACTTGTTACTACTTGTGATTACCAATATAATTTTAAAAATATATAATTTTGTAGCTTAATTACTAGTAGACCCTGGTTGTCCAAATAAAATAAAAAATAGGTACATGGTAGCAATCCAGTTTAACTTTTATATCAGTGACCATGAAAAGTAAATTCAATAAACAGTATGTCCAGAAAGTCAAGGTCAAGACGAAACCAGGTGATAGTGTTTAACTTTTAAACTAACATTTACAGTAGAACTATTCAAGGTTATAATGCAAATTAAATATCTGAATTTTTTATCTATTAAATCATTATAAGGTTTTTTTTTAAGTCAAAACTAGCAAATTATTTTATTTTTCCTGTGACTGTCATGGCCTCATATATCACCAGGTTTCGGCTTGACCTTGACCTTCCGGACATCCTGTATTACCCTGTATATCTACAACCCAATCACGCAAAACTGTACTCACATTAGCACTAGGCGTCCTCTCGTTGCATTCCGGTATATTAACGAACGGCTTGCTGTCCAACTCGATGGACTGGTCTCCGGCGGGCTTGTCCTTCGTGTCCTCGTCCAACGGGACGTCGGGCACTACTTGGAGATCTTCAGGGGGATTGGGGACCACGACGTACGAGGCTATTATGCTTGAGAGCTGGTCTAATACCTAGAAGAGATAAAAATATTAGATATGGGATATCATGACCATAAATAATACAGAGTGATTTTGCAAGGTATAATAGTCCCCCTAGCCGATTTCGACTACAGTGGCCAGTCGGTTCTCCCTTGTTTTGTCGAACAACGTTTGATATAATTTCACTTCACAAACATTTAAAATATCCAATTTCATTTGATATAATTATTCGATTCCTATAATATTTATTTTATCTAATTTTGATTGACATAATTGTTCATGTAATATAATTTCATTTCATCGAATTTTCACTTTGCCTAATATCACATGACATAATGTTTGCTTGGCCTAATGAGTGCTTAATCTAATTTTTATTTAACCGAAACTTTATAACTGAACTTAAATAATACAAAAAAATATCGGCGTGCCGCGGCAGCGGCCGCCGAACGCCGGAACCCCCCTCTGTTGGTGTCATCTAGGTTAGGTTAGGTTAGAACAGTGATCCGACAACGCGCGAAGGCGAGCGAGCGAAGCGAGCGTGCCGCGGCAGCGGCCGCCGGGCGCCAGAATTCCCCTTTGTTGATATCATCTAGGTTATGTAGGTTAGACTAGTGACAGTTTTTTTTGTTGTTTTATCTAGTGTTAATTTGTATAATAAAAATAAAAAAAACTGTCACTGTTCTAACCTACATAACCTAGATGACATCAACAAAGGGGAATTCTGGCGCTTGGCGGCCGCTGCCGCGGCACGCTCGCTTCGCTCGCTCGCCTTCGCGCGTTGTCGGGTCACTGTTCTAACCTAACCTAACCTACACGACACCAACAGAGGGGGGTTCTGGTGCTCGGTGGCGCTCCTTTCTTGTGATGAAAAGTATGTAAAATGATAATTATACAAAATAAGATTAGATAAAACAAAAATTAGATGAAATGATTATTAGGTCGAATGATGATTATGCCTCGTAAATGTTAGCACAAACGTTGTTATATCAAACAAATATTATCTGTTATAAAAATTATGTTAAACAAAATTATGTTAAACAACCATTATGTTAAGAGTGATTAGTAAAAGTGAAATTATATCAAACGTTTTTCGACAAAACAAGGGAGAACCTGGCCAGTCACAACGACTAACTTACTGCGCGGGACATATTATAGTGCACAAGTGTGAGCGCAAACACAGGTGCACTCTCTGTTCCTTTCACTCTCATAGCCCGATGGGACAGCAAGCTGACACGACCGGAGAGAGATCAGGCGCAGGAACAACGGCGCCACGTGCTTTCCGAGGCACGGGGGTGAAACTCCGCCAACTTCCAAACTCTGGGCTAACCCAAGAATTTCTGAACAGAAAAACTCAGGTATATTTTTTGGCCCGATCCGGGGATCGAACCCGGGACCTCTGGTGCAGCCGTCTCTTTAAATTGCGACCCTCCTACTGCTGCACCACCGAGGCAGTTAGCAAGGTATAGGTATCAGGTATCAGTGAATAAACTATTTGATTTGAAAAGATCTGTGTTTAACTATGACATCCCTATGTAGGTTGTGAGTTTTATGTTTCTTATTTGAAAATGACTCATTTGGTAAATAGAGTATGTCAAGATTCTTTACAATATTTGTCTAGCAAATGCTTGAGATGATCAAAGCAATGGCACCGACTACAAATAAAGTTGTTCGCATAAAATGGATTACTTTTCTTTAAAGAGTCAAGAGTGTTTTTAGGACTTATAAGTGCATGTCAGTTTTGAAGTCAGTTTTTCTTTTTTTTAATTAATTAAATTTGGCTCCTAATTTTTTACATCATGTATAATTTTGGAAAATGTTTTTGTAAAAATCTATATAAATAAAAAACTTATTGTAATATTTCCATTTTATACGAGTGGTTAAATATTTACATATTCTAGTCATGCTTTAGACAAAAAAAAAAACAAATTATGTAACAACTTACCTCATCTGCTAGTAATCTATGTTTAGGATCTTTTACTAGAAGTCGTTGAATTAAAAACACTGTATTGTCTGACACTTGTACTGAATTTCCATCGCTGAAACAATATATAATATTCTTATGAGCTTTCTATTTCATAGGAACGGTAGAGTTTACTGTCGCGATACCACATCGATAAAAATCGCTTGCCCACACGACACAAAAAGGGCTTAACTTAAAAAACCAGCTAAGTGCGAGTCGGACTCGCCCACTGAGGGTTCCGTGCCAACTTTGACTGAATTAGGAAATCCACTTACTTCCACTTAGTAAAATACCACAATATTTTATGACAGCAAATATAACTTTGTTTTTCATAGTGTTTGTATGAAGAACAAAGTTATGTTTGCGGTTGTTGAAAATGTGCTATATTTCAAAAACTTCTCGTTAGATACCGTCCAAACTAATTTTCGTTGAAAGTATTTGTTGAGATCTACTTTATATATTTTTTTCAAAATTTACACTCGCTTAGTTTAGAAGTTAGATGGGGGGACGCCCATTTTACCACATTGGAAGCGTCTAGCTATGAATCGTTAGACTTTAAAAGAAAATGGTTTTAGGAACCTTTATGTCATTTTAAAAGACCTATCTATAGACATCCCACACGCATAGGTTTGACAAAAAAAACTGTTTTAGTTTCATGTATGGGAGCACCCCCTTAAATATCGTATTTTTTATTTTAACCGCTAAGCGGTTAACAGGATACATCTTCCTACCAAATTTCAACAGTGTGATGCTTATAGTTACAGAATAAGAGGATGTGACATACGGACGGACAGACAGACAGGCAAACGGACATGACGAAACTATAAGGGTTCCGTTTATTGCCATTCGGCTACGGAATCCAAAAAAAAGACGTCTCGAGGTGCAAGCGACATTGACCCTTAACGTGGTAAGGCGGCGGTGTTCTCATCATTATCATCTTCATTTTCAGGCAAAGGACGTCCACTGCTGAACAAAGGCCTGCCCCAAGGCATTCGACAGCGACTGATCACAAGCGGTCTGCATCCAGTTTGATCCTGCGATCTTTACAAGGTCGTCTGTCCATCTTGTCGGTCCTCATACATTAGTGGAGTTCATCTTTTTTTTTGGGTTTGTTTGTGATAGGTAGCCAATTGATTTTATTCTATATCCTAACAATTTTCTATTACTGAACTATAACTGAAGCAATGTCACTTGGGTGACTTAAGTAAGGCATCAGAGGTGAAATTGTGTCAAGCAAACGTATTCATTTGACAGTTCAAAGTTTTTTTTTTGTTTCCTAATATATTTGTTATTTGATGTGTACCAAATAAAAACGATTTCTTTCTTTTTTTCTTAAAGTTGCCAGCAACTTAAGCAATTTAAGGAAACAACAAAAAAATATTATTCTTTGATTGAAATGTGAATATGTATGATTAATTTAAAGATGATAAAGTCAATTTTAGACTATAAACTAAATAATAAACTTTATAATGTTTCCTAACATTGCCAATCATGGCAGCTGTTCGCAAGTAAGCTGTGTTTAAGTTTTCCTTTCTATGGCACGGAAATGCTTCCGATAACGGTGATAACTGTAACTTGGGAGGCTTCCGCCCTGCAGTGGGACACTTCGGTATTTTATTTAAATAATACACAATTATTTCAAACACTCTAAATACTCACGGAGGTATATTATAGTTAGCTGCCTGTATCCTGCTAAACAGTTGTGTGAGGCTGGTATCACAGAAGGGGAATTGACCATAGAGCATTGTGTATAAAACCACTCCTAAAGCCCACATGTCAGAAGGCTTGCCTAGGTATGGTTTGCACATTAAAACATCCGGTGATATGTAGGCGGGAGAACCTGGGAATAAAGATGTTGCTTATTTAGCATAAAGGCACACAAACACATAATAACACTTGTAGTTTTTGTCAAGTCAACCCGTGTCCACTTTGATTTTTACTTGCTTTAAATGTATAAAGTTAATTCATTATTGGCTGTAAGTTTAGAACGTAAGATTAGCTTAGTTTTGGAGTGAATTTATCACCGTAGCATACGATGACAGCGCTAGGAACGTGTCAGGCCAAAAGAGTCAAAGTCAAAAATAATTTATTCAATTTAAGGCCGATTTTTCAATGGTCAGATAAAACTTATCAGACTAAGGGCTGATTTTGCAATAGTCAGATAAAATATTTCTTATCAGATTTTACAAAATGTCAGTTACGTATGATTGCTGAAAATTAGGTGACGTTTTCAAATTAGCCATATTGTATTTTGTTCGACGAATATTTCTTATCTGACTATTGAAAAATCAGCCCTAAGGATACAAAATGCCACTTATGAACGTCAATAACGAAAATATTCTTTGTACAGTCGCTAGCACGTCAGATTACCCACTTTTGTTGTAAGCTAGCCCTTATTACAACCGGATAAGATACAGCAGTGTTTTCCTCGACATGCTCTTTTCCGTATTGAAAACTATGACACTGTTTCCACTAGACCATATCGTGCCATGCACGCAGCGTGTTAGGACCGGCCAAATACGATCTAGCTCTCACTCCATATAACGGTGAAACAGAAGGAATCCGTTCAGTGGGCTAGGTAGCGCGTATCATGTTGCTTTTCTTGCCCAACACGTTCCTAGCACGGTCATGATATGATGTTGTGAAGAGAGAAAAAATTTGGAAATGCATTTTTAATCTAGATCGTCGAAAATTTACAGAAAGAAAGTAACTACAGTGGATTTCAGTCTATTGATAAAAAAATAGTTAAGATTTTTAATTGAGGCAAACTTTGGAAAACTTTATTCATGAGAAACTTTCAGTAGCTTTAGTTAGCCCCTGCAACCCACCCCGATAGTAAAGTGGCTATTTTTAATGCTATATCAGTCATATATTTAAAGACTTTATTGCATCGCGCGAGCGTATATTGCCGGAGCCGACACGCTCCGATAGTTTTCAATACATTTTTTTTTACCTGACACATTCCTTGCACGGTCGTGGTATGCTACGGTTTAGCAGGCCGAAACCTTTATTTGTAATCACTTACCATAATAATAAAGAAATTATACAATAGAATTAGATTAATAGCCTTATGCCATTTGCATTCAAACATTATATACAAATAATTTGCTATATTATTCAAACAATTAGAAACCATAAAACAAACCTCTTTGATCTTTGAGTAGATCTCTATCACTGCCCAGATGTGTTCCAAGGCAGAAATTGGTGATGATAATGCGGCCTGTCCTTTGGTTGAGCACTATATTGCCTAGCTTTAGATCTCGGTGGACTATGTTTCTCTGTAACGAAAAATTTATACTTTAATTTTTAGGTATACCGGTATATATAGTTTATTTCCTATGCTTAGTAGGTTTTTTATTTTGTTATCTAGTTAACTAGTCTAGTCTATCTATTGACAATAGGTATGCCGTGCGCAGTTGCCCGCGCTCCAATTCAGTATGACTCACGATGACGCCCAATCGATGCTGTAGTTTTTGCAGCTTCAGACATTTTATAGGTTACACAAATAGGATTTATTTTTATTCGCCAATTTCTGTGTACCACACTCAGCAGGGGCCCACTGAAAACCAGCGTCAGGTACTCCGGGGGACCTGGCTTATGCTGAGTGAGGCTCCTTTTGGGTATAGGCGTCACACAGACACACACACACATGTGCGCGCGCGCGCACACACTAGCACACATACGCACACACACGCGCACACACGCACACACACGCACACACACGCACACACGCACGCACGCACGCCCGCACATTCATTGGCCTGGTATGGTGTCGGTAAAACTCATCGCAACTTTCATACTATAGGGGCACAATTCGAAAACATGATTGTTGGGAATTTGCATTTAAAGATTTTTGTTTGATTATTATGTGTAATTTTGTGAATGTGTGTGTTTGTGATGTAAATCAATAAATGTTTTTCTTTCTTTCAAAGTAATTCAACTTGTAGGTACAATTAACTTGGCCTGTATAAGTAAGTCCGTTACACACTGCAATCACACACATACACACATGTACAAATCGCAAATTGTCAACCTTTACACATTTGTGCTACTTTTTGCATCGATACAGCCGCTGCGCTGTCGCGCGTTTTAAAAACTCGTTATTGTATCCATGCTAAAAGTGGCAGTGTGTAAGAGACCTATCTTATTTATGTTAAATTGAAAAATAATATGGAAACCAGATGTATATCCATATTAGGATAAAATGCCTGTATTACGAATTAGGATTTTACAAATTATACCAATTTAGACTTAAATAAAGTGTTTCTCTGAAAAAGATTGTATGAAAGACAAGCAGAAAGTTTTTAAAAGCCTTCTTTACTTTCTTAGAAAGGCAATTTATAGACTCAATAGGACTAAGCAGTGAACTTTAAACATAAGGGCTGCCACAATAGATCATACCAGCAGGCTTAACATGCACGCCGTGATAAAAAAATATCGCGGTATTCTATCCCGTTTGTTTGTCAAAAATGGACTTATCCATAGTTGCTAACATGGCTGCCATGAAAGTCATGTCGTACTGTCAATTTTCGAAATATGACAAAATTATCATTGAACGCTAACATGCGACACATATTTTTACCGAATTATGACATTTTGTCGTGAAACATTATCGTCCACCATTAGCGTCGACGATATATGAAAAACAACTTATTTGGAGCAAAAATATATGACTGTGTCGTACCATATCTTATCCTGGGCTCTCAAAAAACAATAAAGGGTAAAAATATTGAAAAGAAAGTCCCCGTGGATTTTTTTCATCCCTAAGAAATTTTTAGTTTGAATTTATTATCTACGACCAATATTAAGTCAATCTGTTATTGTGTCAAGATTATCATTCTCAGCCAAATTTCACATAAAATTGAGTAAATGGTTAGAAATTGTCTTATCTCATTATCATTTTGGATAAATTTGTCCAATGTGAAGGCATTTTAGGGAATATGATAAAATAGCATACATCGAATTTTATCATGTCGATCAAAATAAATATTGTGTCATGCATGTTAGGCCTACTGGTAGAGTTGGCAACAATAGGGCCCAACCAACCAATAATCTACTTTCTTAGGACTGAGGTGAAAAGTTAGCAAAGTTATAGTTATTTTGTATAAATATTCATTAATGGTTTTGTATAATATCCTTTGGACATATCCTTTGGACATTCCCACACATCGCCATCTAGTCCCAAAGTAAGCTACTCAAAGCTTGTGTTATGGGTGCCAGCCAGACAACGGATATAATACTTAAATACTTTTTGTTTGTAAATACATACATGATATACATAGAAAACACCCAGACCAATACAAACAGACATGTTCATGCACACAAATGTTTGTATTGTGCGGGGATCGAACCCGCACCCGCTGCGTAGTAGGCGATTTCTCGACCACTACACCAGACGGGTCGTCAAGTGTTAGTTCATTTAGCATCCATACTCATTGCTATATGAGTATGGATGCTAAATGAACTAACACTTAGAACAACTAGTACCTAGACAACCCTGTAATAGGCTTTAAAATACTATTAATTAAGCAAATATGTGTATATTTTTGTTATGACAGTAATAAATAAAGAAATAAGTTTTGTAAAAAATAAATAAGTAGTATAAATTTACCAATTCCATCAACTCACCTTATGTAAATTAGCAACAACCCTAACAATATCATAGAATATCAAAATTGCCTCTTTCTCTGGAACCTTTTTAACTTTGGTGACATACTGTTGAAGGTTGATCAGTTCAGAACCCTTTTCACTAAACTGGTGTGATGTTACACAGTCTAGGACTAGGAATAACCTTTGCCGGACTCTGCCAGTGTATATGAAACCTGGCCCGTTAGGGTTAGGGACCTCTTCTAATGCATGATCCTGAAATTAAGATAAATTACATGATATAAATTACATAGTAAGATAAACCAAAGACCAGACATACAAAAATGAGCTTTGAGTCTCAGATGTAAATTATTTTAAACAGAACATTCTGCTTTTTGGTAAAATGTATAGCTAAAATCTATTAAAGAATACTTTTAATTAGATAATATCTTGATCTTATTCAATTATTTATAGTATTAATGCACAACCATTATTTTAATATGATTATATTTTCAGCCCAATTTCAGCACTACTTTTATTCCTCATAGATGTATTTATCAACAGTCTTTTGTTATGATTTTGTTTATGCAACCACTGGCGGCATTTTGATCCATAAGTGTTTATGTCTTAATAAAGCAAAATAAAAGTTGTAAAGTTCTATATACCTTATACACAAGACACTTAGGAGAATTCCACACATTAATTAATAAACAACCAAAAACAAAATTATGTTGGTGTGAAACTCACTTTGAAAAGCCCATGGTGATGTATAACTCCATCCTGGTCTTTCAATAAAGATAGCAATGAGTACTCTGTATGGAGAAGCATCTTTCCTTGTCTGTCATCCTGTGTCTCTGGCTGACCTTCGTTTCTCAGAGTAAGAATTTTGACCTGGAAATAGCAACATTGATTAGTAAAACAAATAATGCCTGTCTAGTAATGGTCGCTGTAATCCTATTGTTCATTTTATTTTATTTTTTTATTGGGTCTACCAACTACAGATACAATAATGCTTTCTTAAAATATCATTTGAATCACAAGTAAAATTGCTCTATAGCTTTACAGATAAACACAGCTCGCTTAAAATAATACAGTTACAACATAATTGACATAGAAAGAGGTTTATTGTTAGAACAATTGAAAACAAATTTTAAAATAACTTTGCTGAAATCGTAACTTATTTACAACTAATACAATACGAGAATCTTTTCAAGGATTTATTATTGGGAGTATTTTATATGTATCTAAATTGAGATTTATAGTAGAAAGTACAATATATCCTTACTCATAATTACAACTGAGTTGCGCAATAATTCAGTCAATTATGTTTATATGTATTATTCCGTAACCATGTCTTTCTTACCTGATAGAAGTCATCTGTCCGTTCCTTCCTTGCCAGACATTGCACTATACTCTTGACAGGGCTGGGCCCTAGTTTGGGACCCAGCAGGTAAGGGCCAGCCTTACGAACCTGCTTATCAGGCACTGGAGTGCCAGGAGCAGGCACATCACTTTTATTATACGTTATCTTCGGTTTCTTCGGCGCAAACTTTTTGGAACTTTTGAGAACACCACTAGAGGATGTGCTCGCGTACGCAGACACTCTAGCCACCTTCGGACTGGGCTGCAGGAGCAAAGGTCGTGTCCTCTTTCCATGATTGGAACTGCATTCAGGTCTTTCGTGGTCCATAACGTTTAGACTAAATAATATTTACAACCACTCACTACACTGTAGTTTACTCGGTAAAATTGGATTATTTACACCTTAGACTATAGTTTGGATGAATATGAGGTCAAGAAAAATGAGGTAAAGAATAAAAAGAGCAAAGTGAAATTTTTGTCATTTATTTACCTGTCTGAGAAATGAATATGTCTGACTGATCTTCGTTCAGAATCGTACAACTAAATCTTGAACAAATAGGTAGCTTTATTATATATTTTTTTTGATTTGCAAATGAAGCTAATTCATTTGTATGATAATAAAAAGATCAGTTTTCTTCTTTTTCTCTCCTCCAATTCATTTTTATATTGTTTTTTGGTTCTGTGTTCTACTACAGTATTTCTACGTTTGATTTTCAGAGTAATTGAACATTCAATTATTTTAACTGAAGGTATTTTACTAGTGCAGCACTAGAAAATTCCAAAAAAAAATACTCGTGACTGTCAAACTTTTTGACAAGTATTTTATAACCATGTTTGTCATATTTCTTGATAGTTTTTTGTGATACAATTCTCAGTTTAATTGTGCAATAATTATCAATAGCATTCATTATTGTAAATAAAATAAACATTTTCAGTATGTGGAAGGGCCTTAGATTGACACAGACTCAATTATCTAAAATACACTTCAAGGGACACAAACTCCAGGCGGTCGGTGTTCCAGCTTTAGATTCCGTATTGAATCAGTGGTATGAGTTTTGTAAGAAGCCGCCGAAGGGTTTCGAGAAGTATTTCCAACCGGGCACCAGCCAGAAACAACAGAAACTTCCAGACAAAGATGAGACGCCTGCGCCATCAAAAAGCACACCAACGTCGCCAAAGCCGTCATCTTCTTCGGATAAATGGAACATGAATATGTTTTCAAATTCGGGAGGTGGGCGAGGGAGTGGACGCGGCCCGTACGAAGGCCAGGACCGAGAGAAATGGATGATGTTTGGTGCAATGGGAGTGGTGACACTGCTCGCTTCAATCGCCTACTTTGAGCTAAGGTACAGAGAAATAAGCTGGCGAGACTTCGTCAACTTATACCTGAATAAAGGGGCAGTAGAAAAACTTGAAGTAATCAACAAGAAGTGGGTACGTGTGAAACTACACCCTGGGACAGCATTAGAAAGCAAAGTCATTTGGTTTGCTATTGGAAGTGTAGACTCTTTTGAGAGAAATCTTGAGAATGCACAAATTGAGATGAGTATAGACCCTCCTAACTTTGTTCCTGTTATTTATAAAACTGAGGTGGAAGCATCTAGTTTGACTGGTATGCTCCCAACTTTGTTAATTATAGGATTTTTAATATACATGATGAGAAGATCAGCAGACATGATGGGCCGTGGAGGACGTAAAGGTGGTGGACTTTTTGGGGGTGTAATGGAATCAACTGCAAAACTGATAAACCCAACTGACATTGGTGTGAAATTTCAAGATGTGGCTGGTTGCGAAGAGGCTAAGATTGAAATTATGGAGTTTGTCAACTTCCTTAAAAATCCTCAGCAATACATTGATTTGGGAGCAAAAATACCAAAAGGAGCATTATTAACAGGGCCTCCTGGTACTGGTAAAACTTTGCTGGCCAAAGCTACAGCAGGGGAGGCTAATGTGCCTTTCTTGACAGTGTCAGGTTCAGAGTTTTTGGAAATGTTTGTGGGTGTGGGCCCTTCCAGAGTGCGAGACATGTTCTCAATGGCCCGTAAACATGCACCTTGCATTTTGTTCATTGATGAAATTGATGCTGTGGGTAGAAAGAGAGGAGGCCGTAGTTTTGGTGGACATTCTGAGCAGGAGAACACATTGAACCAGCTTTTGGTCGAAATGGATGGATTCAATACAACAACCAATGTTGTGGTTTTGGCTGCTACGAACAGAGTAGACATCTTAGACAAAGCACTGTTACGACCTGGTAGATTTGACAGGCAGATCTTTGTTCCTGCTCCAGATATCAAAGGCAGAGCATCCATTTTTAAAGTCCATCTGGCCCCGTTAAAGACTTCGTTGAACAAAGACAATCTAGCACGTAAAATGGCTGCATTAACCCCAGGTAAAAAAATAATGTTTATTATGTATTTTTATGTTAATGAAAATCATCATTTATAGATTATTTAAAAGTTATCATGCTTTGGTTCAATATGTTTTTGTCATAGTCTTACAGTAGTTGTGCATTATCATCAAACTTATTATCTAGCAACATTCAAATCTCCATTAAAGTACTAGTTTATTCAACAACATATTCGATTATAAACAAGTATGTTCGATTCGCGATATTCGTTTATTTCGATCTCCACTAAAGGTTTTCGCCCAGTACACTGTAGCATACCATGACCATACTAGGAATGTGCCCTCCAAAAATATTTTTGATATAGAAAACTATGACACCTCGCCCACTAGACAGTTCCGTCACCGACAAACACCGTCGCGTGCCGTGCACGGAGCGTGTCGGCACCGGCAAAATACGTTCTCGTTCGCTCTCGTTCTATACAACGGTGTGACAGAACGCTGATTATGTGTTCAGTGGGCATGGTATCGCGTTGCTTTTTTTTTCAACTCATTTTTGTACCTGACACGTTCCTAGCACGGTCCTGGTATGGTACAGTGTAGTGGGAAAATAGCTTAAAAAAACCTTTTTACTTCACGGATCAACTCGGTTTAAATGTTGTACAGGGAAAAAAGGAACAGTACTGCCTGTCAGTCCTGCCTCTAGCTAGGGCATACAATGAGATCACAAGTAGACAACATCCAAGAGATTTAATTTTTTTCACTGACCACACTTCCGCTGACAGACAACATTCATTATATTTACCTGAACCAATTCATAACATGGCTTCAACTTAAAATAATCCAGATATCAAACTTGTACATGGATCCCTGAGAATATATTCTCAAATGGATCCTTACATTTTATTTTTGTAAACCAATATAATGGGTTGCTTGGAAACGGTTGCTGTTGATGTCATTTGGCCAAAAAAATCTAAAGTACAAAAATAACATTTGTTTTATATGTATTTAGCACTAGGAGCTAAGTGCTCCTCATGAGGCTAAAAAATATATGTTACACGTCCCAGCATAGTCCCTACCACTACTTCAAAATTTGTGGCAATCATGAAAATGAAGATGACGATCAATAAAATGTATACCTATTTCTATGTCGACGCGTTCGGTGTAGTGGTTAGCGTAATAGTCAGTATTACACCGCCTGCGCCTGTCGTGAGTCCGAATCCCGCAAGGGGTGTTTGTGTGATGAGCATGAACATTTGTACCTCAGTCATGGATGTTCATATGTATTTAAGTATTTATGGGTGACGCTCCCGTCATAATCGCTGTGTGGTATTCGTAGCACAAGGAAGAAAACTCCTTAGTAGAAACCAAGACAATTGGTGTAATAATAATAATTTATTTACAAGCCGTCCCCAGCGACTTCGTCCGTGCGTTTTGAGTTTGCTCCCTCCCCTCCCGTCGCAGCGTGATGTGTTATAGCCTTAAGCCTTCCTCGATAAATAAGCTATCCAACACAAAAATATTTTTTAAAATAGGTCCAGTAATTCCTGAGATTAGCGCGTTCAAACGACCAACCTCTTCAGCTTTACAATATTAGTATAGACCAGCGGTCCCTCAAGACTTCGTCCGTGCATTTTGAGTTTGTTCCTTCCCCTCTCGTAGCAGCGTGTGTTTTATAGCCTTGAACCTACCTCGATAAATAAGCTCTCCAACATTTTTTTTTTTTTAAATCGGTCCAGTAGATTCTGATATTAGCGCGTTCAAACGAACAAACTCTTCAGCGATATAATATTAGTATACATTCAAATTTTACCCCTCTCGCATTCCAGGCTTCACCGGCGCGGATATAGCGAACGTCTGCAACGAAGCTGCGCTAATCGCTGCCCGAGAGCTAGCCCTTGACATCAACATGAAAAACTTTGAGCAAGCCATCGAAAGAGTGGTCGCCGGCATGGAAAAGAAATCCAACGTCCTCCAACCTGACGAAAGAAAGATTGTCGCCTACCACGAAGCAGGCCACGCCGTAGCCGGCTGGTTCTTACAACATGCCGACCCACTCCTCAAAGTCTCCATCATCCCCAGAGGCAAAGGCCTCGGATACGCACAGTACCTGCCCAAAGAACAGTATTTGTATAGCAAAGAACAGCTATTCGACAGAATGTGCATGACTTTAGGTGGAAGGGTCAGTGAAGAAATATTCTTCGGCAGAATCACGACCGGAGCTCAGGATGACTTGAAGAAAATCACGCAGAGCGCTTACGCTCAGATAGTGCATTATGGCATGAATGCTAAAGTGGGTAATGTGTCGTTTGAAATGCCACAACCGGGTGAAATGGTCGTTGACAAGCCGTATTCGGAGAAAACAGCCGAGCTTATAGATTCTGAAGTGAGAGCTTTGATCGGAACAGCGCATAAACATACGACAGAACTTCTGACGCAGCACAAAGAAAACATTGCTAAGGTGGCGGAAAGGTTGCTGAAACAGGAGATATTGAGTCGCGATGACATGATCGAGTTGTTGGGACCTCGCCCGTTCCCTGAGAAGAGTACTTATGAGGAGTTCGTCGAAGGCACAGGCTCTTTGGATGAAGATACGACACTGCCGGAAGGTCTTAAAGATTGGAATAAGGAAAAAACTCCTGCCACGCCTCCTCCATCGAGTTTACCAACGGGCACATCAGCGACCACCAGCAAAGACTAATTAAACCCTTAATGTAGATTGTTGAGTTTTTAGTCAGTTTTATGTGAAATAAATGTAATTACCTTTAAGACTTAAAGGGATATTGTTTATTTAATATTTAGTGATGTGAACGATGTAGATTTGTTTTAACGCCGAACTGGATTTTTTTAACGCGCCGGGCCGGTGCGTTCGTTGTATTATAATCAGGAACAATACCTACAGTACTTTAATCGTAATTAATTACCTAATTAACAGAAGGCTGCTTGCATTTTTAGTTGCAATAGCTGCTTAAGCGACTGTGCGTTTGTTTTGTAAAATAAATAAATTCCAGTAATAATAACACTGAGTTTTCTGTTTTACTTTCTCTTAAAAATGTTGTTCCGATATATGAAAAAAATTAAGTAGTCTATTATAGTAGTAGTAATAATCTTCTTACAAGATGCATTAATGTTGAATCGATTTGGCGGAAAAAGTAGATACCACTGTACATAACTATTGCCTTTTTCTACTAAATCCTTTTGCATTTAATACATTAACGATTATTTATCATCACACACGAATCAATTGTAGTAGAAGGTATTTCCGAAATATGAACTGAATTCGCCTTAAGTTAATACAATCTAAGAGCTGCAATATCTGCCAGTCAAGCAACGTAGTGGATCCATCTACACAAGGGTACATTGTATTATAGTCATAAAATTAATATTCCTATCGGAATAATAATTTTATGATTATAGTAGAGTGAGCTCAATGAAACTTCAAAAGATAAATGGAAGACATTACAGAAAGAAAGTATTCTTACAATCTACTTCACAGGTAGTGAAGCATCATGGCGATAAGGATATCGCATCGACTTAATTAAAATATCCAAAAACTGCATGACTTAAGTAGTATTTACTTATAATATTAATTATTTCATTTTATTTTTATTTCACGCTATTAAACTTCTGAACAACATGAATTATTGTAAAATCATTTAAAAGCAACGATTGAATAAAATGTTATTTGTCGATTAATTATACATAGAACTGCACTATTTTAAAATTTTGAAAAAGTGATATTATCCCGTCATTCAGTGTCCCACCAAATGTCAGATTGGTCTAATTTGAGTATAGGCTAATAAGGCTAGGCAGGCACAGAATATATAATAGTACAAAGGTACTAAATTCAACTGATCCAACTTTCTGCATGCCCAAGCGGTTGCCTGGCAGAGAATGCCATACAATTATACAAATCACTATGCAATAGTTTAAATAAATAAATCTCGAAATAATGCACGATCTCATTACGCCAAAGCTGTAAGTACCTACCTACTATTTTTTCTCTTTTATATACGGGATTCGAACCCGCAACGGCTAACTTTACAGTTTAAAGAGCGCAAACCACAGCCTACCCCACACAGTCACTTTCTAAAGACGGCCTTGTAGTAACATGAATACCTAAATGAAAGTAAAACTGACATTCTTAATATAAAATAAAGCAAGCCATAAAATATTCTTCTCCTATGTATTACGATATCTAAACTTGAGGTTAGCAAAGTCAACAGAAACTGAAACAGTACCTAGTAACTTTAGTAAGCTACCTTTTATAATGTAAATATTCCCAAGCCTTTGCTGTGTCAGCGCATACCATAAGTGCTACAGAAAATTAAACAACACCAAGTATACAATATAGTAGTGCCATCCACGAAAGCGCGCGGGCGACATTCTTTATGACGAGTTATACCCTATATGACGAGTGCAAGCTTTTGCCAACCAATAGGTATTTAATCATTCATATACTTATCAAATATGTATTATTTGATATTTGTCATATTCCGCGCTTTCCTCAACCAAAAAAAGAAATTGTTTGCCTCAAATGGAGTCCTTTCAAGAGTTTTCCGGGTCTTTTTAGTAGGTAGATTTCGTTTTTGAAGTCCTTTTACTTTTTCGTAAAAGTTATTTTAAACACTAGCATTTTTTGGCATTTATTAGGAGGGGGGTGCACGTATATTGACTCTGTTCCTTGATAAGTTACAAAGTACAGTTGCCAGCACATCAGGTTACTCACTTTTGTTGTAATATAGCCCTTATTAGAATTGTATAAGATACCGCAGTTTTTATTTTGACTTGCTGTTGTCCGTACTTAACATAAGTTCATCAAGATAAGTAACATTAGTTCAGCTCCACAAAACGGTGAATATCATACGTAAAGGCATGTCAATATGAAGATACTAGTAGTACAAAAACACTATACGTGCCTTTAAAATCTGAGGGTTTCCCTCGATTACACCAAGATCCCATCATTAGATCCCGATATGGCAACAATGGGACCAACTATAAGGTAAACCCTGTAAGTGGGTGAATATTTTTTTCTAATTGGGCCACAAATGCCACAAAATCCACAAAAAAAACATGCAATTTAATTGAATTTTGATGTGTGGCGCGCGCTCTTCCGTGGATGGCACTACCTTAGGTATGACTAAACTACTATTTAGTTGTCGTTGGAGAATAGCTTGGACTAAAATTTCATATGCATGTGAGATATTATATGGATTTGTTAGGCAGTTATTACATGTGCATGAATAAAATGAAGCACATGCCAGATACAGGGAATCAAACCCCGCTCACTAGATTGGAAACAACCACTAGTCGATGTCTTTTTTTTATGTCTTCATAAAGGGTTGACTTGTATTGAATTTTGGGTAAATACGAACTTGCCTATGTCCTAAGCATAGATCTGAGAAAATGTATTGCGGCGTTATGTAGTACTAATCTTATATAGGTGTATATCTTGAAAGTTATTTGGATTATATCAGTCAGGCTATCCAACATAAATCCTACCTATTTGTGTACTAAAAACTGAAATAAAAATAATATATCATTATTTAAAATCGTATTTATTTTAATTTTGTTATAACAGCTAACGTAATTGACCTTATGTGTGTGGATTTTAGTGGACCAAAAAAATTGGCTGACCTACCTAAAAATATTTTAACAATTTCATTCTTACAATAAAGGAGTTAAATGATTACCACAATTCGAGTACCAATATATTTAATTGGCCACTGGCTGAAATCAAAAATGTACATTTTGCTTCCCTCCACGTGAGTTAGTCGAATTAGGGATGATCGATATTCACCGATGTTTGCCTAGAAAAGATCGATGTTTTAACATCGATATGATCGATCTTTTATAAATCAAATATCGAAATGTTAATTATTCTTTAAGACGCAATCAACGCCTGTACCAGCACCGGAAAAGACTTAAGGGAAAACACCTGTCTAACCTTTTTTTAGTACATATGTCTAAAAAAGTGATTATGTTATTTTTTTTCTGTAATTTTTAATAAACATTATTTTATAATCATAAAAGTCTTTTTTAATTTGTTAGCAAACGCATCGATGTTTTTCAATATTTATTTATCGAACATCGATACTTTTGCTCCGATGTTAACATTGATGCTTTTCTAATATCGATCATCCCTAATTCTAATGTTCCCGCGGTGCCGGCGCGGCCCGCCATCCCGGCCCTGCGACGCGTGCGCAACAAATAAACACTAATATTAAACAACTGTTAATTTATGATTGCGTAAAAAGCCATACAAACGAACACTAAAACTAGCCCCCAGTCACACGCGCCAGGGCATCGAGATCGCGGCGCCGCCTCCGCCCTCTTACATAAAAAATTGAAGGAACAACTTCAACAAAAAAAAACAGGGTTATATTAAAATTATAATATGAAAATATTCAAATATCGACCGAAAATATATCCGGCCCTTCTGTTCATTAAATATGCACTACATTTAACTTTATACATCACCAATTTCTTAAGTAAATTCAGTTTTTGTACAATATAAAAAAGAATCTTACAATATTATCCTCTACGTCCGAGTGCGCGACACGCCCGCGACCGTAACCGAGCGTCAATTTAAGAGAAATCGTAACAAAATATCTAAAATTATGGTAAATTACGGTAATTATACAGGCGACTACGCTACTCATGTTCAACATTTTATGTCAATATTCATTATCTATGCTTACACTTAGCCTAAGATATAACGAGGGCTCGTTCGTTTCAACAACTAATCAATAACCAGGGTTCGTGTCAATGGGCCTTGGGCTTGCGTCCGCGTTTCCGCGCGGTCGTAGTTCCTCCCGCGAGGGCCATCGCCGCGCGTTTGGCGATGCACGCCTTGCAGAACCAATCTTCTGAAGCTCCCGGTTCCTCCGTGATGCCCACACAGACCCAATGGTACCATCCATCGCAGCCGTCGCACCCGATCATAGGCGATCCGTTATCCGGCCGTCCGCAGGCCGGACACACCCAGATCTTGGTGCCTTGCTCGTCGACGTAATAAGGCGTCGGTAGCGGACCGTCTTGAGGAACCGGCGTGGCGACCGGCGTTTCCATCGAATCATCGAAGGCCTCTGCGTTTTTCTTCAACGGTTTGAAGAGAATCCGCTTGTATTTCGCGTGGCTTGAAGGCGGACGATTCCTTCTTGGGGGGGAGGTCGCGGGTGGCGAAGCCTCCTCTGCCTCGTGATTAGGTTTAGAATGTTTCGGTTTCGGCGGCCGCGTGACGAGCGCCGCGATTTGAGCCAACTCCGGCGATCTACTGTGCGACCGCGACCTCACTTCGTCTTCTCTACTCGGACTGCTCGCTTCTTCCTCTTTCTTGACCACCGGCTTTATGTTCAGCTTGTAGACGTCTGGCGAACTCGGCGGCATCGGCGAATTCGAGTTTGAAGACGCGAGTTTCAGCGTCAGCTTCGGAACGAGCCCGTCCGCCACGCGCTCCTTCTTTTTCTCTTTCTTCTCCTTCTTAACTTTATCTTTAATCTCCTGCTTCTGTTTCTTCTCAGACTTATCTTTGCTTTTATCTTTCTTATCTTTCTTCTTCTTTATTTTGATGCCGTCGCGATCCTTCTTTTCCTTTTTGTGGGACTTGTCCTTCTTTTTATCAGCGTCGGCGCTTTCGGGCAACTCTTCTTTGATTTCTACGGGCTCGATTTTGGGTTTGATCTCCGGTTCTGGAGGAGGGACGGGCTCGGGCTCGGGTTCGGGAGTAGGGTCGCGAGGCTTCGGCGGGGGTGGCGGCTCTTTCGGCAATTTCCGGACCGGTTCCGGCCGCGGCGGATTCAGCTCGATCGTGATATCCGGTTGCACGGGAGGCATTTTGTACACCGATTTGTTGTCCTTCGATTTCGTCTTGTGTTTCTGAAGGATGTTCGGAATGGTCGGAGATTTGTGTTTGTCGTGGCGGTCCTTTTCGCGGGCAATCGGTGACTTGTGGACCCCCCGGTCGTCGTCGTGGTCCACCGGGATCACTTCTAAGCTCGGCCGGCGTAGCATCGGCGGAATCTTCATAGATCTCGACGAGTGGGGAAAATTGCCCATTGGCATCAGGGGGTTAGGCAGCCCGCCGTGTAAGAAACTCGGGCCCGGTATTAGCCCAGGGCCTCCGAGGGCGAACGGATTCGACAGCAGATTCGGGTTTGGTAGACCGCGGAGCGCGGGGTTGTTAGCCAATCCCGCGAGGAATTCGCCGCCCGGTATCAGTCCCGGGTTGGGTATTAATCCCGGACCCGGCATGAGCCCTCTTCCGGGCGATAGTCCCTGAAAGAACGGGAAACCGGGCGGCATCTGAGGCATCTTTGCGTCGTTCCGCGGTCGCCCTTTCGGCGACTTGTTCACCTTCATAGATTGCTTCTCTGCTTGTGCCATCTCGAACGCCAATTGCTGCTGCTGTTTCTTCAACAGCTTCGCCTCGAGTTTCGCAGACTTATCCTTTTTATCCTTATGTTTTTTCTCCTTCTTTATTTTTGGACTGACACTAGCTAGATCTTTGGGATATGGTGCTTGCAAAGACTTATTTATTGATATACTCGGTCGCGGCTCCGCGTGCGGCGGAGGCCTTGACTGCTGCGTTGAATGCGTTGTATGCATGTCCATGGAATCATCATCAATACTTATAACTTCATTAGTTCTTAAATCCATAACTTTAGAATAATCTAGTGCACTATTATCATTATTATTAACAACGGGCTCTTCAGTTTTCACTCTTATATTATCGTGGGAATTTCTTTCTATTGAATTTTCATGTTCTGAATTCTGCAACCTTGAGATCAAACTATCAGACTGTAATTTTTCAGGGACAACCTCTGGAGTGTTTTTATCTTCTTTTGATTTGTTCGATATTCTTTTAAATATATTAACTTTTGATCTGTCCGGTTGAGAAGCTAGCTTCTCTTCTTCATCTATAACTTCTTTCTTTATTTCTATGTCAGGTATGAGGGAATTTGAAGAAGATTGCTTATGTACAGGTATGGAATTTGCAACCAATGGTGATTTAGAGATTGGAATTTTCCTCGGGACAGGAATCGAGTCTTCCCTTGGCGTAACGTTCTTGGGCGCGACTGACGGTTGCGGTGGCAGCTCTATTGGCTCTTGCTTGATGACTGGTCTAATTGGTTCTGGAACAGGGACGTGTGAAACCGCCGGGAGAGGCATAACAGTCTTTTGATGAGGTGGAGCCATTCTTGGCACTGGCACCGGCACATTTACATGATTTAGATGTGTAGGATGCGCATGCACATCCTTACTCTTATGCGGTATAGGGTACCCAGGAGGATACTTACTCAATTTACTACTATCTTTAGATTTACTACCCTCACCCTTATGACTCTTATCTTTTCTTTTACTTTTCATAATTTTACCATTCAATAATTTATTCTTCTTAGATTTCTTATCACTTTTGTCTAACATTGGTACTTTCATAGGATTAGAATGATGTGAATTTGCTTTATGCTTGTCAAAATGTTTCTCTGAAACAATTGTTGGTGGTCGGGCCTCTGGAAGCTTCCCTTCTCTAGCAGGGGACAAGAAGCCCGACATGGTCATCATTACACTACTGATTTCTCTGGTCCGCTCTTCCTCCTCCAACCGTAACCTGGGCCTTTTGCTATTTGGCAATGACACAGGGTCAATTGGTCTCTTGAATATGTCTTTAGATTTCTCGGGGCTATCTGTGACAGATATTTCTGGACTTGTACATGTGTTATTGCTATCAAGGTTATCAATGCCATTCTGTCTGATCTCCACGGTGCCAGCCACCGCTGGTGTGTCCCTTTCCTTTTCAGGATACATGGGAGGCAGGTGCTCATGCACGTGCATGGGCCTCGTGACGACTTCATGGCTGCCAGGTTTGAGGAAGTTGAGGTTAGACTCCTTGGGTTTGGGGAACTTGTCGACGGCGACTGGCGCGGGAACCGGTGGCACACACCGTGTGTACTCCACCAGCTCGGGCAACTGCACGTGAAGGTCACGAAATACTAATCCTAAGTCATGTAAATTTGGTTCAGTCCTATTGAATTGTTCGGCGTATCTGCTAGCTTGAGTGCCAAGTGACCTAATATATTTTTCCAGCACATGCACCAAAATGTCCAGCGGCGTCGAGTTTATACCGTTCCATCCTATAGTTTGGCATATTTGCGCAACATTCCTCCGTAGTATATCTCGGGCGAACGCCTCTGACATTATGACACCAACAAACTTATCTGGAACAACCAAAAATCAAACAATTAGAACAAAACAATACCTCGAAACGCACTGAAAGGGTCTCCTCCAGTACATTGACCGCGTTTAGCGAGAATAAACAATACATTAGGAACCATAGCATAGCTAAAACAGTGAATCTCATGATTTTCATACTTGCAAGTGTCTAGTAGTACAGAGACGTGACTGCGAACAGGTGGAAACCTTAAGTTTGGAACACACATGTATGCTTCACTACAGTCTTCGTAAGTCACTGATAAATTAAACAAACAGAAAATTCAGTTACAATGCAAAATAATGAAGTGTTTACGTAAAAACTTCTCAGCATTTTAGAAACACAGTGCCCCGTGCGCCATGATTGCATTTTGGGTTGTCAATGTTGAGTGTTGCCAGAAGAAAATTACTAAAATGGCGGTTTGTAATGAATGCGTTCCTCCTTCGCTTAAATCGTTATCTAAAATAGTAAGTTATTTATTTATTGTAAGAAAGTACTGTAACGTTAAAAAAAATATTGCTGTAATATTACTAACGACTGACGTAATATACTTGCAGTTCCTCCTTCATCAATGATACCAAGCCAAACTTATAAAGTTTTAGTTATGCCTAAGGATGAGCTGGGCGGGCACTATGCAATCACAGTGCTGTACTATGCTGCTATTGTGCCCTGCTGTAATATTAGCATACTGGACTGTCCGCTTTCACATTTCCGTAGAAAAAAAAACATATCTTAACCTTGCTCATACTTTGTACCATGCACTTGTCTAAGAATCCCTGACAATAAAAGTAACAAATAGCTGCAGAATTTAAAATTCTTTTATTTAAAGAAAAAAATCTATACCACTAAAAACATCAAAGTCAAATCTACTGGTATACGTGGAAAAAATATTCTGAATTCGCAGCCCTGGCAGTAGCAGCTACCGTAGCATGCGCCTCCGAACTAGGCATGGAAATGATTGCTACTTTTTATTCATTTTCATTTCATGAAATGAAGATTTTTTTTCATATGAAATCACACGTGAAATATTTGCCAATGTTTTTTTTCGCATTGTGAATTGCGACACGAGCATGCGACTAATAAATTTCATATGAATTTCACTATAAGCACATAATGTGGTTTTCATACCGACCCGCTACATACTCATTACAAATTGATCTCGACTGAAAATGAAATTAATTTTTTGACTGCTGAGCGTCATTAGTCAATAGGTCCGCATAGATAGAGCATACTCATTCCTACTCACTCACTCGAGTTCAAGAATTTTACCCGCTATATTTCTTTCGTCAATGAAATGAAATACGTATGATTTTATAATATCGCAGAGAGCGTTTTGTTTAATTTTGGACACCAATCGATTTATAGCAGTCTATATGAAAAAAGTAGCAGGTGTGAATAATTAATTTCATTTCATATGAAATTTCATCTGCTATTCATGAAATGTTCCACATGCACAGATTACTAAGTCATCATAAATTTTTAGCGTACCGCACTGTAGCGGAGTTATATGACATAAAACATTAACATAAAATACACGTCTAAAATGCTAGTCTCTCCTAGCCCTACCAACATTGCACACATAAGTACCTACATCCCGTATTTCGATGAATGAAAAGAATGATCTAGTTCAGTTTTTTGCCATTTGTCTACGGAACCCCTTTAAACAGATTACAATACAGTCGCACTGCTAGTAATTTCATACATAAATGGCAGCAACGACGCGCGGCGGTGTTTGGGCATCTGCTGCTGTCGCTTTAATGAGGCGCACTAAAACTGGTGGTTCCGTCCGTCCGACCTGGTTTCGGTGAAACGTAGAAAAATATTGTTTGTCAGTGGATGGTAGATTTATAGAGGTTTTATTAGAATAGATGATACTTCCTTAATTTTTAAGACTCCAAGGACCAAATAATCTTTTGACGATGTAAATGGTGCTCTTTCACAGGTGCTTCATTGGTTTACCGATAATAACTTATTGCTTAATGCGGGTAAAACCAAATGCATAAAATTTACAATGCCTAATGTCAGACAAGTCCCAACGCAGATCATGGTTAAAGATGAGCCACTAGATACTATACAAAGCTCAACGTTTTTGGGAATAACCGTAGATCATAATGGGGTCCACATATCGAGACCTTGTCAGGGAAACTTAGTTCGGCTGCCTATGCAGTAAGAAAGATAAGGCTTTTGACTAACGTTGAAACGGCAAGGTTAGTTTGTTTTAGCTATTATATATTATAAACAATATTCATACTGCAAAAGCGAGCTGTACGGGCTATTTACAATCTCAAATCTAACGACTCTTTAAGGGATTTGTTTAAAGTAGTTAAGATACTTACAGTATATTCACAGTTTATTTATGAAAATTTGATTTATGTTCGTAAAAACTTGCACTTATTTCCTAAAAAAAGTGATTTACATGATTTCAATACTAGAAACAAGAATAAACTTGCCGTTCCAAACTTCAGACTTCAGAAGGTTAATCACTCGTTTATTGGAAGATGTATTACTTTCTTTAATAAATTGCCTCAAAATATAATTGAATTACCTTTACATAAATTCAAATCTATTGTTAAACAATGTTTAATGAGTAAAGGATATTATAGAATAAATGATTATATGAACGATAACAATGTATGGTCTAGCTTGTAGAGTTTGGCCATCAAAAGCTGAACCTAGCAAAACGCGGCAAATTTAAAATATGAAAACTAGGCAACACCGTCTTTAATAGGAAGAAACATATTTGATACTTTTTTAAAATTCACAAAAAGTAGATTTCAACTGTGGCTTTCCTCATATGAAATACGAAGTTATAACACGTTTCATATATGTACTATGGCTGCTACACACAATGTCGGTGGTACGGCTGGTGGCCATGTCACCGGCACCGCTAGGCTCGCATTTTACTATCAATAAGTAAGGATATTCATTGCGATTATACATCTGACATGCTGAACTAGGTATTTAAACCAACAGAAGTTAATAGTATTTGGGATGTCGGGATGAGAATTTCAAAAACAAAGTTTACTAATATACATAGTTATTTATTATTCACTATAATCAAAGTCTGATTCCAGATACTCCACACCCATCGATTCTTCTGAATCTGAACTGCTAGATTCGTCACCTGAATCGGTTACATTTATAATGAAACTTTCCATTTCTGCCACTATTCCATCTTTTTGTTTATAATTCTGGCTCCTTCAACACTCGAATTCTTTTCTGTAAAATTGGTAAAATTGGAATGTACTAATTATAAATACCTATATATTATTATGACGTGAAAGTCTTGATAAATATGAAAGTATCTAAGTGAATAAGTTTTACTAACCTACGAACTCTATCGCAACATGTAAACAATCTTCTTTTTGCTTGATTATAGCCATTTGTGATAAAACAAATATTTTATCTAAGAATAAAGAGACACGTAGAGTGGTGACAGCATAACAAAACATAATTTATTAATCAACAAAAACGTTGCTATGGATACAGAAACATGTGTCAAAAGGTTATCAAAACAATCAGAGGTTTATATCATAAAATAGTCTTCAACATCCTCCCTTTTTGGTAACCCTTAACGGACCATACCAACTTTCATTGTTATTGCTTCTAACCGTGGCTTATGCAATGCCTTGGTCAGAAAATCTGCCAATTGGAACTCGCTGGGAACGTATTCTACACGTATTTCATCAGCAGCAACGAGTTCTCTGACATAAAAATGTCTAATAGAAATATGCTTCGTTCTTCTGTGGAGTTCTGGGTTATGTGAGATCTTTATTGCTGCGTCATTATCGACCTTCAGTTTAGGTATCTCCTTTAACTTTGATATCTCATCAAAAAGTCTTTTAATCCAGACAATTTCTCTTGCTGCTTCACTGGCTGCAACCAGTTCGGCTTCAGTACTGGATATGGCAACACATGTTTGTCGTCGACTTGTCCAAGATATTGCTCCTCCAGAGTATAAACATAGTATACCTGACGTCGATCGTCTGGTACTTCGGTCTCCACCATGATCGGAATCACTGTAACATTCCAAAATTCCGGTATTGCATCTCTTCTTATAGGTTATTCCATAGTCTGAAGTTCCCTTGATGTATCTTAGGATACGTTTCAGCTTTTGAATGTCATCTTTAGAAGGGTTTTCTAGAGTTCGGGAAACAACACTTACAGCGAATGCTAGATCAGGTCTTGTTCCTACGGTTAAGTATGCCAGTGCTCCCACAGCTTCTCTATATGGAAATGAGGTAGGCTCTGTCACATCTTTTTCAAAATCTGACGATTCATCTTTTAATATAGGAGTTGTGACAGGTTTGCAATCACTCATGCCAAAGCGGGCTAGAACTTTCTGGGCATAGTGCGTCTGGGATACTTTCACATCACCATTCTGCTCCTTTATTTCTAAACCTAGAAAATAGGATGCATCTTTTATAGTTATTTTAAATCTTCTTTTCAACTCTCTCAGGAATTTTTCAGAATCTTCCTGATTTGTTGCAGCTACCAGACCATCGTCTACATAGAGAGCAAGAATGATCTTGTTGCTTCCACGATTTCGGATAAATAGGCAGGGATCAGTATCACTTTGGTTAAATCCAATAGTCTTTAAATAATCCACCATGCATTTATTCCAACACCGGGGTGCTTGTTTGAGGCCATACAGACTTCTCTTGAGTTTGCACACCTTCTTCGATCCATCAGAGTAACCATCAGGTTGACTCATATAGATTTCCTCATTTAGTGAACCATACAAGAAAGCGGTTGATACATCGAACTGTGTGAGTTTCAAACCTTCATTTGCAGCAATGCTTAAGACGGACCTGATTGTTGTCATCTTGGCGACTGGACTGAAAGTCTCATCATAGTCGATGCCCTTTTTCTGTGTATATCCTCGAGCAACTAGTCTTGCCTTGAATTTATCTAGAGAGCCATCTGCATTGGTTTTTACCTTGTATACCCATTTACAAGATATAGGCTTTCTGTCTTTTGGAAGATCAACCAGTATCTAGGTTTTGTTCTCCTTTAAGGACTTCACCTCATTTTCCATTGCTTTGACCCACTGATCTTTATGAGGACTAGAAATTGCTTCTTTGTAGGTTTTTGGTTCATTGATTCCATTAACAACATCAGCTGACATCATGACATAGTCTTCAAATCGATTTGGTGGTCTAATCTGACTTCTGTCTCGTAGAGTCATTCCTGTAGCTGTCTCAGCTATATCATCCAAATCCCTTGGTCTCTCAAGATCATCATTATCAACCTCATCTTCATCTAAAGCATCTTCATAGAGAGGTGATCCTGGCGGCGATGCTTCTGAAGACGGTTCAAAAGATTGTGCTTGGCTTCCTGCTTCCTGACTATCAACACGATCTGGCGATGTGGGAGGCACACTCGAACTAGGCTCATCATGAGTGCATCTAGTAGTGCGATCAGAGATGTTTTCTGTGCGATCATCCCCCCTTGCATCACACATCGGTGGTTCTGACAGTGGAAAATAGGTTTCAGCTGAGTGCTCTTCTTCCGAATCAACTGGACCAGACGGTGTAAGTACTGACTCATTAAAAGTAACGTCTCTTGACCTTATGAGTTTTCCGTTTTTGCTAAGTAAACGGTAGCCTTCATCGCCGTCATAACCAATTAGAATGCATTTCTCAGCCTTTTTAGATAGCTTCACTCTCTTTGGTTGAGGAATGTGAGCGTAACATTCACTACCAATTATTTTAAGATGACTGATTGCTGGCTTTTTCTTAAACCACAACTCAAACGGTGATTTACCATGTTCTGGCGTTGGACCGGTTCGGTTTAAAACATAAGCCGCAGTATTTATCAACTCTGCCCAAGTAGCGCGAGGTAATTCTTCATGAGCATACATCATTGTGCGAGCGGCTTCGACTAAGGTTCTATTTTCACGTTCACTAAGACCATTTTGTTGTGGCGTATACGGCATCGTGAGCCTTTGTCTTATACCTGCTTCTCGTAGAATGCACCTTACGTTCTCATTATCAAATTCGCCACCGTTGTCACTCAAGAATTCTTTGACAGAGTGACCAGCCACTTTACATTCTTGTAACATCTGTCGGAGCTTTAGGTGAACTTCCGATTTCTGTCGCATGAAATAAACGTGACGGTATTTGCTGAAGTCATCTTTAAACAGAACAAAGTAGCGATATTTATTGAAGGAAGGAGGGAATGGGCCGCAAACATCAGCGTGTATGATTTCTGCAGCTTCCTTAGCTCGTTCTCTTGTTCCAAACGATCTCCGGTGAGATTTTCCGTAAATACAACCGGTACATAGTTCAGAATCTAGACGAACTTTGATTCCGAGTTCCCGATCAATAACTTCTTTGACATGCTTCTTATTTTGATGGGCTAATCGTTCGTGGTAAAGTTGTAGTAGATTATCTGCTGACAAGACGTTTAGATCAGGAGTTGTCATTGTAATAGTCTCTACATTAAGCTTGTACAAGCCTCCATTCTTGGCTCTTGTGCCAGTCAGTACCACGCGTCCATCAACTTTCAGCAAACAGTGTTCCCTTTCTGACATAAAAACACTATTGTTTAGTCTGTCTTGAGTAGCCAGTACAGAAAATAGGTTTCGCATAATACCAGGTACGTACCATACATCACAGAGTCTTAATCTGGATTCCTTGCCATTAATAGTAAAAGTCAAGTCAACAGTACCTTTGCCAACAGCTTTGACAGTAGCTCCATTTGCAGTTGTCACTGTACGGTTATCTTTAAAATCCTCGAAACTAGAGAAGAAATCTTTTCGGCATGTGACATGGGTTGTTGCGCCATTATCTGCATACCACGACTCTGTATCATAGTTCGTGTGCATTGAGTATACATCCGTAGTGACTGGCAACAGCATAAGGTTCAAATTGCTTGATCTCTCATTATCTTTTGGCTTGGCTGGTTTCCCATCAGCTTTCCATTTATGACATTGTCTGACTTTATGACCGACTTTTCCACAGTATCCACATTTCTTCTTTGCTTTATTACTATTCTGCAACGCTAGAGCTTCGGCAGGACCTTCATTCGTCGATGAGACTGAACGCTCGTAGGCACAAAGTTGCGTAGTCAGATTGTCTATAGTTTTGTCTGTCTTCGACATCAACATCCAGCTCGATTTGAAAGAAAAATAGACTTCAGGTAATGTATCGAGAATTTTGCAAATTAACAAGATATCTGGTAATTCCGATTTGTTACTGTCTATTTTCATCAGTTCGGTGTTTAAATCTGACCAAATGGTTTTGATTTTAGAGATGTGAGTCGTGATGTCATGTGACGGATCTTTACAATAGCCGAAAAACTCCATACAAAGTGCGTAACTCTTATCTTCAGACTTGCCATCAAATAAACGATGTAATTCGTCCCAAACTTCTTTAGATGAGTTAAAGCGCATGATCTTTAGAAGGGTTTCGTCTGACATATTTGCAGTAAGCAACAGTAATGCGGAACTATCAGTTTTGTTGTAATAATCGAGAGCTTTATTATATACAGAAATTTCTTCGGCATTGCTAGTATCAGGTTTCACGGGTTTTTGGAGAGTACCGTTTACCGCATCCAATCCACCGGACATACCTCGTAACAGTAATGTAGCCTTGAACTTCCACGTAGACCAGTTCTTTGCACCTTCCAGGTGACCGATGTCAACTTTACAACTTGGTGATTGCATATTGAATCTTTGTCTTCCCGGATTGTTTCGAAAACTTGGTTTATTTGCAATTACTCGATTTATTTAAGCTATCACTCGATTCCTCACGCTTCTGCTACCATGATAAAACAAATATTTTATCTAAGAATAAAGAGACACGTAGAGTGGTGACAGCATAACAAAACATAATTTATTAATCAACAAAAACGTTGCTATGGATACAGAAACATGTGTCAAAAGGTTATCAAAACAATCAGAGGTTTATATCATAAAATAGTCTTCAACAATTTGCTCATCTTGTTTTTCTTTATATTTACTTATCATAGTAAATAGAATCTGCCGCACTGCACTCTTTATAGTTTTACCCATATTTTGAAAGAAAAACCAAGGAATGCACAAAATAAACTTAACACAGTGACAACCAACTACGCAGATACGCCATGATGGCGGCCATGAACACTTTTTTTTTCACAGTGGTAGTGTTGCCGCTATAAAAATCACCGGGTTCAGCTTTTATTAGCCAGACTCTAAGAACATGTAATTGTAATATTTTTAAAAGAGGCATTGACAATAGTGACTGAGTTTGTTGCGCAGCTTCTTCTCAGCACTAGCCCACAATTGTCCCGAAGCTGTGGTAGGGCCAATGTTGGGACGTGTATAAGTGCTAGCAATAGCCTATGTACAAAATAAAGTATTTTTGTTTTTTTTTTAGAATAGAATAGAAATTATTTTATTTGACACATAAGTTACAAGCATAGAACAATAAAAAAAACTGGCCAAGTGCGAGTCGGAGTCGCACACTGAGGGTTCCATGCCAACTTTAACTGAATTAAGGAATCCACTTACTTCTACTTAGTAAAATAGCACAATATTTTGTTGACTGAAAATTTAACTTTGTTTTTCATAGTGTTTGTATGAAGTACAAAGTTATGTTTGCGGTTGTTGAAAATGTGCTATATCTCAAAAACTTGTCGTTTGATCCCGTCCGAACCAATTTTTGTTGAAAGTATTTGTTAAGATCTACATTATATATTTTTTTGAAAATTTACACGTGATTGGTTTAGAAGTTAGATGGGGGGACGCCCATTTTACAACTTTGGAAGCTTCTAGTTATGAAACGTTAGACTTGAAAAGAAAATGGTTTTCAGAAACTCTATGTCATTTTAAAAGACCTATCCATAGACACCCCACACGCATACTTAGGTTTAACTAAAAATTTTTTTTTTGGTTTTAGTTTCATGTATGGGAGCCCCCCCTTAACTGTCATTTTTTTATTTTTTTATGAGAATCAGTAAGCGGTTAACACAACACATATTCCTACCAAATTTCAATTGTGTAATGCTTATAGTTATTTAATAAAATGGCTGTGACATAGGGACGGACAGACACACAGACAGACAGACTTGACGAAACTATAAGGGTTCCGTTTTTTGCCATTCGGCTACGGAACCCTAAAAACGGTTATTATAAATATTATTAGATATGGTCATCACTTAAAATATATATATATATATATATATATACACGAATCACTCTGGGGGAACCCTTTTGATTAGTGTACAGTCGACAGCACATCAGGCTACCCACTTTTGTTGTAAACTAGCCCTTATTACAACCGCATAAGATACCGCAGTGTTTACCTAAAAAGAAAAATAAATTAGACAAAAAAAAGTACAAGAGTACATTAATCAAACTACTATTGATATTATCATTTAAAAAACTTAAGAAATAAAGAAGGATAAAAGAAAAACAATAAAAAAAATTGTGGTACATGCACTGCCGTTGCATTACGCTTGTCGCTGTCAATTACTGAAATCATGATTTGAAGTCTTGAAAATAAAAAATGCCCGACTGGCTGACTGAGTAGGAGAAACTCATAGCATAATCATAGTTCTTTTTCTGGTCATGTACAGGTATATACCTAATCTACAGTTCTTCCTCTCTCTCTAGCTGCGTGGACAAACTGAAGTGAGCAACGGTTGCCGTCTCAACCATGCGTGCGTGAACGTGGCGTGAAGATCAAACGAAAGGCGTTGTATTTCAGGATGTTTGGTGGTAGATTTAGGTTTTCAAAATAAAATAACAAAAATACTTTTAAAAGTATAGTTTTAGTAAAAGTTTTCAAATACAGGGTCATAATGCGGACTTCATTCTTTTAAGATCGCTATCCAAATGTGGAAGACATTTGTAAAATTACATTTTTTAATATTGTTTTGTCACTATACAAAAGGGACGTAAGAGAGTCTAACCAAGACCTAAAGATCCAAGTCAACCTCACCTTCACGTGGTGAGTCCTGTTTATACAGACGAGGCTCTGGCGACCGACCGATGGCGGTATAACCATCC
This sequence comes from Pyrausta purpuralis, assembly GCA_963924145.1. Classification (NCBI taxonomy): domain Eukaryota; kingdom Metazoa; phylum Arthropoda; class Insecta; order Lepidoptera; family Crambidae; genus Pyrausta; species Pyrausta purpuralis. The sequence continues at coordinate 1,055,031 of OZ001662.1, read as the reverse complement.
AATATAAAGCGCAGCTAAATGTTAAACTGTGACGGCAGCAGCGTCACAGCTGCAAGGGACTGCGCCTCTGCGCTCGCCAAACTGCCTGCCAAGCGTGGCGAGTATTGGCAAAATCCCCTCATGAATGCACACAAAAAACCAGGCCCCCAGTCTCCGGCAACCCCGCTATTCCTGACTTTGGTAGCGGTCACGGTAACGGCGGGGCGAGGGGTGTTAAGAATCCCCGGAGGCGATCGCGCTGCCACCCCCGACGACAACTAGCCCTGGTTACTTATAACGCCTGCACACTGAGGACAGACGAGAAGTTGCTCGAGATGGAGGAAGAAATGAGCAGGTTACACTGGGACATAATGGGTTTATCGGAAGTCCGTAGCGAGGGCGAGGACACGATAACTCTGCAGTCCGGCAACCTGCTCTACTACCGGTATGGCAACCAACAAAAGTCCCAAGGTGGTATCGGGTTTCTCATTCACAAGTCCCTCGTCAACAATATCGAGACCATCGAGAGTGTGTCGAGCAGGGTAATATACCTTATACTCAGAATATCCAAGAGGTATTCGCTGAAGGTCATACCTACAGTATATGCACCGACCTTGACACACCCGGATGAAGAGGTGGAGCAAATGTATGAGGACGTAAGTAGAGCCATACATACTTCTAAACCCTATTTCACTGTTGTAATGGGGGACTTCAACGCGAAACTGGGCAAGCGATGCAAGAATGAGTTGAAGGTGGGACCTTTTGGATACGGGCAAAGGAACTCTAGGGGACAGAGGCTGGCCGAATTTCTGAAGAAGGAAGGACTCTTTGCGATGAACTCTTTCTTCCAGAAGCCGCCTCAAAGGAAGTGGACCTGGTTGAGTTCCAATGGCTTCACGAGAAACGAGATTGACTTCTTCATGACTTCCAAGAGAGGGTTATTCAATGATGTCTCCGTGATTAACAGGGTGAATACCGGTAGCGATCACCGAATGGTTTCAGGCACATTGAATATAAATGTCAAATTGGAAAGGTCCTGCCTGATGAAGTCCACGCTCCGACCGACTCGTGCTCATATCCGGAATCCCGAGAGCTTTCAACTCGAATTCTATGGGCAGTGGTAAACCTCAGTTGCCAAACCCGTTGATAGCTCGGCCAGAGACCCACGAGCTATCCTGACCCGACACTACACCAAAGACATCTCGGACATCAGCCTCTACGAGATTAGGATGACCCTTAAACAGCTCAAAAACAACAAGGCACGGAATCACAGCAGAGCTTTTGAAGGCGGGTGGAACATCGGTACTTAAAGTCCTTTAGAAACTCTTTGATTTCGTGCTGCTGGAGGGCATCACGCCCGAGGCGTGAAACAGGGGTGTGGTGGTGTTGTTCTTCAAAAAAGGAGACAAAACCTTATTGTAGAACTATAGACCTATCTCACTCCTAAACCACGTCTTCAAGCTGTTTTCAAGGGTCATTACGAATCGTCTCGTAGGTTTCAGTTGTTCATATGACTTCCAGCCTCCCGAACAAGCCGGTTTCCGAAAACGCTATAGTACCATAGACCACATCCATTACATTTAGGCAAATTACAAAAAGTCAGAGGAGTATTATATGCCTCTATGCTTAGCGTTTGTGGACTATGAGAAGGCCTTTGATTCCATCAAAACTTGGGCGGTGCTTCAGTTTCTGCAGCGGTGCCACATAGACTATAGGTATATAGAGGTGTTAAAGTGCCTTTACAATAACGCCAGCATGGCGGTCTAAGTACACGAGCAGAACACGAGGGCGATTCCACTGCGGAGAGTTGTGAGCCAGGGAGATGTGATATCTCCGAAACTGTTAACAGCGGTATTGGAAGACGCTTTCAAGCTTCTGGAACGGGAAGGAATCGACATCAATGTTAATGGCGAATACATCACACACCTCCAATTTTCACATGATATAGTCGTTGTGGCAAAGACGCTGGACGATCTTGGCACTATGCTCGAAGACTTTGACCGAATCTCCCAACAAGTGGGTCTTAAAATGAACATGGAAAAGACGAAAATTATGTCGAATTCCCTTGTTGTGTAAGGAGGGACCCACCCTGGAGTGGGTACTCCAGTATCCATTGGGCACTCAACTCACGAAGTTGTCGACGAGTACGTCTACCTTTTTTTTTTACGTTTGAAAATGCGTTACGCATACTTACCGCCCGGGGGAGACAGCGAGTTATGTGGGACTCGAGCTCAGACGCTCATACCTACTAAAAACCAACGACACTCCGTCAATCAATCAATCCGTCATGTCGTCATCGTCCGAGAGATCGGACAGCGACGACTCGTGAGTGGCGGACGAAGCTGCGGGAAGTCGGTCGGATACTACCGCTGCCCCGTAGGTGATTGCCTACCGTAGCAGGCCCGGCAAGCAACGGGAATGGCCCGGAGTGTGCGGACATTCCCGTCAGGCGGCGATGGTAGAGCGTGCAATGCCGGCGCGGGTACCCCCGTACCCGACGCCGTCTGGCTGGCCTCCTCCAGGGGGGATCAGGCGATTATAACGCCGCCGTCTCCACCCCATTCGTCGCCTTCGGATCGGGGCGGCAAGAGGATCCTCCTCCCGCACCCTCTCCGCTGCCTCCTTTTGTGAGATAACGTCCTCACAGAAGGAGGTGACGGCCTTCCAGGCTCTGATGTTCCCGAGCATGGCCTCCACCACGAGTACGTCTACCATTTTTTTTTAACGTCAGGAAATGCAGATTACGCACCGTACCTCTTTGTCGGGGAACGGTGGGGCGTGTGTGGGACTCCTCCGGATTCGTCCCCGGGTATACCCACTAAAACCTGACAACGCCCGCCGTGTTTGTTGGCTGTGACAGCAGGGGCTGCGGTGTCTCAACAGTCCCACGACCCTTGCCAGCAGCAACGTCCACCCTCTAGCAGGAGGGCGGATCTCCACGGAGTGGGGTGATCCCACTCCAGTCGGCACACTGGCGCCTCAGGAGGATCCCTGGTGATTGGACAGAGATGTCACCGCACCGTCTGTCCGAGACCCTCCCGACGAGGCGATCCACGCCCGACAGCAAATGCACGCCGAGCTCGCCCAGAGGACCAAGTCCTAGGACATCCCCTGCCTCCTCTGCTTAACCAGAGGGGTGCCGGGAGTCCAACGACTTATAGTGAGCCGCCGCTCGATGCGAGACAGACGCGACTCACTAGTGCCACTGCCGCCCGATACGGAAACAGACGCAGCGGCACTCTTCACGGAGCATCTTGGCTTCACCCGCCGCTGGATTGCGACAGGCTACTGAGCCCCCTCGCCACGACAAGACGTGCTCCATTCGAGGGGGGCGAGTACGTCTACCTGGGACAAGTGATCCAACTTTGAGAAAGAGGTAAATCGACGAATCCAACTTGGCGAAAGTCTTCAACCAGTGTGTGTTACCAGTGATGACATACGGATCCGAAACATGGTCTCTAACTATGGGCCTCACAAAGAAGCTCAAAATCATACAACGAGTGATGAAGAGGGCTATGCTGGGTGTTTCTCTACGGGATCGCATCAGAAATGAGGAGATACGTAGGAGAACTAAGGTAACGGACATAGCCTTGAGAATCAGTAACCTCAAGTGGCAATGGGCAGGGTACATAGCGCGACGAACTGATCCGTTGGGGCAGGAAAGTTCTAGATTGGAGACCCTTCGACCAAGTGCATCTGTATTATCCCATTTAATCAATTGAACTTTCAAATATTTATTCAATTATCAGGCGTAGCCCAAAGAATTCGAAGATTGATTTTGATTACCCCTACGGCCCCTCACTATATTTGACAGTTTGTCAAAACTGCAAATGGTTGATGGACTTGTGATGTGCTTTTTGTAGAAAAAAAATCATTAATACCCATTTTTACACTCGAAAACCTCCTCGGAATTGCGATAGATTTTGTATTGGCACTATGACTTGCAAAATATTATAATTTTATGACACGAGCAGGTCATTCACACTGAGTCGAATTTTCAACCTCTAGTTCGGACTTGCAAAAAATTATATCTTTGGTTTGGTGATAAAGTTGTTGTGGTCAGGTTTGGTGTGAAGCTGGGAGGATGACGACTTCGTCGGAGGACGTTTTGCTCAGCGTAAGCCACGTGCGATTCAAGAAGGGCGATGGAACATTGTATGTTATGAACCAAAGACTAGCTTGGATGCTGGAAAACCGGGATACTGTGGCTGTGTCCCACAAATATGCGGATATTAAGAGTGAGTTACCTATTCCATACTCTTCCTACTCTACCTGTGAAGTATTTTGATGGAAATGATAACATCATGTTTATCATTACGTTGAAGCGATGAGAGATTATTGCTGATTCTGTATCAACAGGTCCTATATACATTTTTTGTATGATCATACATTTATTATTAAATTGCCTCATAACTGATGAAACTGGTATCAATTAGTAAATGCGAACTCAGAAGGTATGACTTTCCATTTAATAACATTAATGTTTTTATGATCATTGTTTCTACAACTGGAGTTCTTGATGAATTGTTAAGAATTGTGTTTGCTTTGGAAGGGAAATAGGTTATGTTACTTTTTAATTATGTCATTTAGTATCACATACATATAAAACATAAAATTGTTTTCAGCTCAAAAGATATCACCAGCCGGCAAACCAAAGGTCCAATTGCAAGTAGTTCTCCATGATGGCACATGTTCAACGTTCCACTTCGTCAACCCGGCGGGGGCAGAAGCGCAGGCTAAAGACAGGGACCAGGTCAAGATGCTACTGCAGAATCTCCTGCCAAAATTCAAGAGACAAATTGATGGTGAACTTGAAATGAAATCTAGGTAAGATTGACTTGTTACTCGCATCAGGTAATAGCTTTTTTACAGGATTATATATGATTTAATCTAGAGTGGCAATGGGCTGGGCCCATAGACCTAAGAACTGATGGGTGTTGAGGATAAAAGTTCTAGATTGGATACCCTTTGACCAAAGACAGATAAGTTGCATAGGTTGTCTACCGACAAGAAGGACAGATGACCTTGTACAGAATGCGGGATCCAACTGGATGCAGGCTGCTTGTCAATGTTTGCTGTGGACAGCCGTGGGGGAGGCCTATGTTGTGGATGTTCTTTGGCTGATAATGATGATTTATAATGCCAAGGTATAAAATTAAAGTAAATAATGTATCATAAATATAAACTTAGTTAAGAACTAAATATAAAGAAAACTACAAGTTTTCAAATTTTATACTAATGCAATGTGTGTAGTAAACTCCTTTTATTTGCCTCTAATTAAAAGCACCTCCTGTTTGAAGGTACTGTTATAATAATATATTAATCAACCCTCAGGGGCAGCATGTGGCGTGCTGTAGGTGCGTGGCGACACCTCGGAACCCAATTCGAGCCCGGTATACCTTATTGGGCCCTTGTCTCGCCTTAACTGGCCAGCCAAAAATAGAGGTAGAAAGAGCCGTAGCTCTGCTCTAGGTTGGAAGTGTAAAATGTCATAATGCGGGGGGGCTGCTCGGTACCTGTTCATCAATATGGGTTCTGGCGTAGATTTGTTATAATCTGTGTCAGTAGCCACCTGCATCTCGCAGTCTCGCCTCTCTACAACCTTGTTGCTGCCTTGCAACTTTCTGGTATGCTTTTGATGGGTGGCTCATTTAGTGAAATGAGGTGTTTGATATGGCTGGCGTCCCGTTGTCTCATCAATATTGCAGCAACTTGAGAACATTTTAGTCTTGGCATAGTCTCTGTCTTATCTGCAATAGTCCTTGCACCTATCTGGTGCCCTTGGTTGTATTACCACAATAGTGCAGGCAGAGATAGTACCCACTAGGTGTAAATACCCTAAAACATTTTAGTATCTTAAAGAGGCCTCTTCGTGTTGGATTCATATCCCCAGGTATACCTTCCAAAAAGACCGGCCTCGGCCGTGATATCCCACAGGAGAGATACTGTGATAAAGTGACTTGTCAGTTAAATACAATGGGAGCGAGAGTACATACGATTTGCATTGTTAGTATTCAAATTGTGTAAAAAAAATACAATAACTCAGTTTCTATAGTAAATACATTTAGAAAGTAGGTATGACAATAACAAGAGAGGTCACATTGACTTAACACAACTGTTATTGTAGCCTTGATTGGTGTCTGGCATTAATGGCATTAGTTAATAATAAAATATTAAACATACAAATATGATTTATTGTAAGATGTATATGAAGACCATATACAAAACTTAGTGGCATCTACATAGAAAAAAAACCGGCCAAGTGCGAGTCGGACTCGCGCACTGAGGGTTCCGTGCCAACTTTAACTCAATAAGGGAATTCACTTAGCTAAAATACCACAATATTTTGTTGACAGCAAATATAACTTTGTTTTTCATAGTGTTGAATGCAGAACAAAGTTATGTTTGTGGTTGTTGAAAATGTGCTATACCTCAAGAACTACTTGTTCGATTTCGTTTAAACCAATTTTCGTTTAAAGTATTTGTTAATATATACATATTATGTATTTTTTTTAAATTTACACTCGCTTAGTTTAGAAGTTAGATGGGGGGGACACCCATTTTACCACTTTGGAAGCGTCTATCTCTTTAATGTTAGACTTAAAAAGAAAATGGTTTTAGGAACCTTCATTAAATTTAAACCTTATGTCATTTTAAAAGACCTATTCATAGACACCCCAAACGCATAGGTTTGAGTAAAATTATTTTTTCGGTTTTAGTTTTATGTATGGGAAATTAACAACATTTCAAAATTTTCATATGCACATTTTTATTTTTTTCCTGAAAGAACTTCAAAAATGAAGGCACCCATATTTTTTCATTTTCATTTCTTTTCAGTATTTTCTCTTATATTATTTTTTTAAAAACTCTCCATTCTAAAAGAGCGTAAGAACAGGAAGTAGGATGTTACGAGGTCACGTCTTTTTTATATTCGATGAAAAATATCAGACGTTTATAATGTTGTGGTCTGTATCAATTGTAGAATTAAGATGTCGATTTAGATGGTATATCCATTGAGTATTTAATTTTACTTTATTACGTAACATTACCTAATTTATGTTAAAAATAACCAAATAAAACAACACAGCAACCTGTCTTATTTAATACTATTATGATGTCTGAAAATTACTCCAATATTTTTTCATAACTACAAATATCAATCATATTTCTAATGAGGAATCATGATGATTATTTCGTATCTAAACTAAAATTTAGTTTGAATGCATTTATTTTAATATTTTTTAATAATCTTCAATTTACCTCATCGTAATTTATCGATAATGTCCAATACAATACCGGAAATAACAACAACACTAAACGTCAACGATACACTTTCCTACTAAATTTAAATAGTGTGATGCTTATAGTTACAGAATAAAGTGGCTGTGACATACGGACGGACGGACGGACGGACAGACAGACAGACAGATTTGACGAAGCTATAAGGGTTCCGTTTTTTGCCATTCGGCTACGGAACCCTAAAAATGTGCAACCTCTTAGGCCCCTTACTTTCTGCGACTTTTAGCATTAATGCAGACGCGCGTTTTGAAAACGCGCTTCAGCATCGTGACTCACGCAATGAACAGATTTAATTTAGCATCGATGCAGTCGCGCGTTAGTACTGATGCAGTCGCCAAAATTCAGTCCATAATTTGACAATTTCCAGCTCGGGCGTCGCGACTGTATGCTCAAAGTAGCACAGTGTGTAAAGGTTGACATTTTGTGATAGTATCGATGCTGAAGCGCGTTAGCATCGCGACTGCATCGCTGCTAAAAGTCGCAGTGTATAAACGGTCTTACTATTTTAATGTACTATGTATTGTTATGTAAAAAAAGAAACAGTTTCCACGAGACGGTTTATTAATATTTATCATTGTTTCAGGTTATTATCACTACATCCGACACTGAAGCATTTGTATGAGGACCTCGTCATATCTAAAGTGATAAATAGTGAAGAGTACTGGAACACGCCCACATTGAAAAACTACACAGAATCCAACAATATCAAGCAGGAAGCTGGTAAGATTTTATGGACACAAAGTTTTGAGACTGATATTATTACAGTTTAATTTCATAAAAGTTGTAAATATTACTATACTACTACTAGAAAGGTTTCTGCCCACTACACCGTATCACCGTATAAAATGTATGTGATGTTGTCAAAGTGCGCTCCTAGCAAGTTCATGGTATGATACAGTGTAGTGGACCTAGACCTTTAAAATATGACTACTGACTGCTAAACCTACAAGCGACGCAAGTGACTACAAGTTTGGTTTTAAGCTTGTAAGGTTAAGCTTCTTTGCTGTAAAGCTCTTATAAATAAATAAATATCCTTTGGACATTCCCACACATCGCCATCTAGTCCCAAAGTAAGCTACATACTCAAAGCTTGTGTTATGGGTGCCAGACAACGGATATAATACTTAAATACTTTTTGTTTGTAAACACATACATGATATACATAGAAAACACCCAGACCAATACAAACAGACATGTTCATGCACACAAATTTTTGTATTGTGCGGGGATCGAACCCGCACCCGCTGCGTAGTAGGCGATTTCTCGACCACTACACCAGACGGGTTTCGCTTTTTGTAAAATTTGCAAGAAATTAGTTCTTTCCTTGTACTCATATTTTACTGATTGATTATAAACTTCGTTTTTCTTTGCAAGATGAAAATTGTATTTTATTTATTTATTTATATAGATAAAATAATAATGTATTATTAGGGAGGAGGAATATTTCAATTAGATTTCCATCATTAATGATTGAAAACAATCGCTTGTGCTCTATGGTTTACCAAAAATACTGAAGTCCACGAATATCTGGAAATGCCTACAGTCAAAGAACAGATAGAAAATTCCTGTAAAACCTACAAACAAAGATTGGAACACCATAGAAATTGCTTGGCAAGGTCACTCATGCTTACGTAAAATAATGTATTCCGTCTGAAAAGGTCAAGACTGGTTTCAATCTGAGCTATATTACTGTATAAGATGTCGCATCATTGGGCGTGACCTATCTCCAAAATTAAAAATAAACAAACCATCAGATTTAATTAAAGCTGTCGTCTGGCTGATCGTAAATAGAAAAAGAAAAAAAAAACATTAATGATTTATTTCATTAACTCTGGTATAAAAACTGAAGCGTACAGAGCCTGGAAAGGATAGCTTTTTACTCTTATTATCTCGGTTTTTCAATTATATCTAAATAGACTTAAATTTGTAACTACTATTTCTCTTGCAGGAGTATCAGGTGCGTTCCTAGCCGATATCCAACCTCAAACGGACGGCTGCAACGGTTTGAAATACAACCTCACACAAGACATTATAGACGCGATATTCAAAACCTACCCTGCAGTTCGCAAGAAACACAGCGATTACGTGCCGAACAAGATGACCGAGGCCGAGTTCTGGACTAAGTTCTTTCAGTCGCATTATTTTCATAGGTGAGTTTGTTTTACATAACTACAACGTGTAATGTTAAATGCGCAGAACCTGGAAAAAGGTAGGAATAACGAGCAGTATCAATAGAATCTACTATTTAATATGGGTCATATTTTTCAAAAATATTTCATTAAAATGATTTATTTATAAGGCAAGCCATCACGTGCGCAAATCCGCCAAAATACGTAAACAAGCAATGTTTAGTTCTTTATGAGCGTAGATAGTAGCAATAATAATGTCAGCGCGGCGCAGCGGCCCGGTGTTATAATTACCTACTCTTCTCTCGACGAAGCGTCGTCCGCAGAGCAAGAAATGATTAGAAGTGCCAGTAAAACTAAAACACCACATAAAACCTTAAATTATTTTTTTGTTAAAGTTTTTCTTTCGGAATTAGGTTAATTGAATTGGGTGGTATTTTGGGTTCATCTTTATATATATAATTCTTCTGTGAGTGTGTATGTCACTGAACTTCTCTCAAACGACTGGACCGATTTTGATGAAATTTTTTGTGTGTGTTCAAGGCGATCTGGGAATGGTTTAGATTCACATTTTTTTTTTAAAATTTTCAAATTAAAGACGTGTAGACAGGACAACGTCTGTCGGGTCCGCTAGTAAAGATGAAATAAGAAACCAAAAATTTACGCACGGGCAGGACTTGAACCAGCAATTTCTTAGCTAAGGGACCGTTCAAGTATTACGTAAGCAGATTTATGACAATTATTTACCCCCTCCTCCCCCTTGTCAGCAAAAGTAAGCAAAGCTCTTACTCCCCCCTCCCCTGCTTACGTAAACGCTGAACCTAATAAAAAAATGTGTGCGTGTACTAGTGTACACACGTAAGAAGTGAAACTACTTTATGGCCTTATTTTTGGAAAAATGATCTACATGCAACTTTCAAGAAATTGGTTCAATAAAGTTAAATTAGATAAAGTTTAAACAAAAGGATTTTATTATCATAGGCATGAATACAAATAACACAATTATTTCACTTTACCTTTTTGCTACTAAGATTATTACAGCATGAGAAAGTGAAAGTACTCTTAGTCTGAACCAACCGTGGTAGGAGCAAGTAAAAGATGGCGCGTAACGGAAAAATGTGACGGTAATTTTTTTTCCAACGCCGATAAAGAAGTTTCACTTCAATAATGAATAAGCAAAAATTAAGCAAAGCTACCGCAACAACCTTCTTTAATTTTACCAGCTACTACACGAGCGAAGCAAGTGATGTCAAATAACGCATACCAATGGTTTAAGATTGATTTATAACGGCGAGTATAAATTTAAGCGTAACTAAAACGTCAAAAACCATACGTAAGCGAAGCAAGCCCGAAAATTTCTTTAAAATTTACTAAAAATCTGTTAACTTTGTAACTTTTCATTTACCAGCAGTAATATTATCATTCAAATGTTTGAGGTAGTGTATTTGAGGACAGGTTGCAGGATCTTAACTTATTCATAATTTATAAGTATCCCCGAAAATGGGTATAGTTTTCAAACAACGACAATGTGTGGGTTGCCAATATGAAAAAAAAACTACTGCCGGTCTGCTGACGTAATCACCATCCCGACCCCCCGACCCCCCATGTCATCAAAAATAAGCAAAGCAAAGACCCCCCCGCCCCCCTATAGTGCTTACGTAATACTTGAACGGCCCCTAACCGGGCCAAACGCTCTACCAATTGAGCTACCGTGCCGTCGGTCCGACCTTGCGAAATTTGTGGCCTCTTAAGGATACATCATTACGCGTGACGTTTAGCGCCATCTACCCGTCTATTTATGCAACAGTGGGCCAAATAGTTATTCTTTTCAGAATAAATTGAACTTGGATTATATAACGCTTCGCTAATATAAAATATGACACTGTGAGTGTTAAAAACATTCTAAACCAATCATTTTGGGTGTCTGAGATTTTGCGCAACATTACATTTACATTGTATAATAGATAGAGTACTCAAAAATAAAATAAAATATGGGACATAAAACTTAAGGTACATATTTTCCCACTGCACGGTTCCATACCAGGACCGTGCTAGGAACGTGTCAGGCACGAGAAGCAAAACGATACGCTTTACCTACCACAGAACGGATTGACAGCATTCTGTCTCACTCATGTTATATGGAGCGAGAGCGAGCGAGAGCGTATTTTGCCGGAGCCGACACGCTCCGTGCATGGCACGCGGTAGTTGGTCGGTGACGGAATGGTCTAGTGGGCAAGGTGTCATTTTAATACAAATAATATTTTTTTGCCGAACGTGTTCTTAGTATGGTCATGGTATGATACGGTGTACTGGGCAAAGAGCTTTATAAAAAACCGGCCAAGTGCGAGTGGGACTCGTGCACTGAGAAGTGGAACCCTAATTTAGTTAAAGTTGGCACGGAACCCAACTTTAACTAAATTAGGGTTCCACTTAGCCAAAATACCGCAATATTTTGTTGACAGAAAAAAATACTTTGTTTTAATAGTGTTTGTATGAAGGACAAAGTTATATTTGCGATTTCATTGTCTGTCTGTCTTGTCTGTCCGTCTGTCCGTCCGTCAAACAAAATCAAATGTGTGTGACCGATGTCGCCGATATTTCTATGCAATGAATTTCAATTATTATGTGTTTGTTTGTGTGTGTTTAAGAATTAGCTCATTTTACTAGAATGTTTTACTTTGCAGAGACCGCATCGCCTCGTCTTCAAGCAAGGATCTGTTCGGCGAATGCGCCAAAATGGACGATCAGGCAATCGCCTCCGCCATGAAACACACTACGCTTGATCTCACGGTATGGTACTAATACACTAGTCTCCAAAGTTAATGAGAACTATCGCCCTCCGCGGCTTTACTCGCATTTCCCATAAATATTTTGACGACCCGTCTGGTGTAGTGGTCGAGAAATCGCCTACTACGCAGCGGGCTACGGGTTCGATCCCCGCACAATACAAACATTTGTGTGCATAAACATGTCTGTTTGTATTGGTCTGTGTGTTTTCTATGTATATAATGTATGTATTTACTAACAAAAAGTATTTAAGTATTATGTATATCCGTTGTCTGGCACCCATAACACAAGCTTTGAGTAGCTTACTTTGCGACTAGATGGCGATGTGTGGGAATGTCCAAAGGATAAGGATATAAAGGATAAGGATATCTTCACATTTTGCTGCTTCACATTCACATTCGAGTGCTCGTAGCGCAGTGGTAGCAGCGATTTGGAAGTGAAGCAACCTACGGCGCGGTCGTGTTTGGATGGGTGACTATTTCGAACATATAAGTGACGTACATCACGAGCATCTCCGTGCTTCGGAAGGCACGTTAAGCCGTCGGTCCCGGCTAATATCGGTTGGTATTAGTCGGTAAGCCTAGTCAGAGGCCTTATGACCGGCTTGATAACATCTGACAGCAGGGTCAGTCGCTGGCCTTGCAAACACCCGCACTGAGCCCGCGTGGTGGAGTATGGTTCAAACTACCTCATAGTTGAGGTAAGGCCTTTGCCAAGCAGAGGGAAGTTACAGGCTAACTTTCCTTTACCTCACATTCAATAGCTAAATTAATCCAAGTTATTATACTAAATGAAATGCAAAAGGGCACGAAGAAAAAAGAAAAGAGGATATACTTTATTGCACAAGAAACAACAACATTGCAGACAAATCATTCGTACAATATTGGCGGTATTATCGAAGGAAGCGACCTCTTCCAGTCAATTATTGCGTAGAGGAAACAACGTTTATTAGTGAGGTGGAAAGCGGTGAAACATTCCCGTGAAAGTATGCAAAAGTTGCCGTCAAGTTAAAGCCCCATATTCATGGTAAACATTTGTTTAGCAACAAAGTTGGCTAAACGTGTTGCATAGTTGCTGTCAACATGTTGCTGGCAACACTGCGTGTTGCAGAGTTAATAGCGTCATGTTGAGAAGCTTTCACCCGTCAAGCGTAAACATCAGTTTAGCAACAATTGATGACGTGTTTGCAACAGTTTATAAAGATGGCAATAGTGTGAAGCAATCATAAAGTAATGCACCTAATAGAATTATTTCAATCAAAACCATTATTATGGGATTCTTCTATAATAGAATAGAAAGATAAAAACAAAAAGAACAATGCATCCAAAGAAATTTCTCATGCTCTAAATATAAAAAAAGATGTGGAAACTAAAATTCATGTACTGCATAGTCATTTCTGAGTTCACTTATCAAATTTCCTCTTTGCAAAAGATAGTTTCGAATTCACCATCTTTTTCTCTTTTTTTTTTATTATAAATCCTATACATCACTGTCTCCTCGGGCAATATTTTAACGCAGACTGGCGTGTGGACAACCTGTGTTGATTTAAACATAATTGCTAGCAACATTCTCACCGCTCACCAACAATATTGATCAACTGTTCCTAAACAAATGTTTACCGTGTATACGGGGCTTAAGACTTTTAAGGAAACATTAAATTTTTTTATCATCCTTTAATTGAAATGCGAATATTTATGAATAATATTTTAATGCAAAGATGACACACTTTGTGATTTTCCCTACCATTGCCCAATAGCTGGCTGTTGCCTACAACGGAACATCTATAGCCTTGCCTCTGCTGTCTGCTGTGTGGTATTGGGATTTAGGGATACGTCTCTAGGTGTATCAATATATTGAGTCGAGTTGAAGTCCAATTAGAAGTCGGAGTTAATTTTTATAACAGGGGTTTCCGCGTTTCATAACCACGAGCTACAAACCTACAGCGACATCTAGCTGCCGGTAGCTTAGTTAAATTATGACAGGGTCACTTTGCAAGGTTTGACATGTTTACGTTTGCATAATGAAAATCTTCTTCTTTGTTTGTATGGCGAGCGAACGTAAGTTTACCAGCGACGGCTCACTGTTCTGCCAATGTCACGTGCGTAGATTTTACACGGCCAAGGGACACTAACAAAGCGTGATTTGGAATATTTACAAACTTAATTACACCTAAAACAAAAGCTAGACTATAGGGAAAATGCCAACATCTTGTACATGACGCTGAAAATAGCTTATGTCAAGCTTAATCGTTTTTAGAATGATTTTCACCCGTTAATTATTCAATTTTTAGGTAATATGTAATAAAATCAAACAAAATTTCTTCTTCTTCTTCTTCTTCTTTGGTGTTAATGGCAATGTGCATTTCCGCAATTATTATTCCGCCAATGTCACGTGTGGAGCTTTTGCAAGGGAGCAGAATTTTAAAAAGAATTAAGATAAACAAAATTTCATGATGTCTTATAAACCTGTCAGTTTTCAAACAGCTGATTGGCTGACCAATATTGGCCAAATCTACTATGGCCAGTGGTCAATTGCCTTTTGCACCACCTTGCAAAGTCACTCTGTATATTGTTTAGCGGGAGTGTTAGATGCGGTCACATTCAGGTTTGGATACGTGAGCCACAAAATCTACAGAAACGTCTTTTATGGCCAAGTAGTAAGGCTAACAATTTAAATACAATTAATTACAAGACGACCTCCGTGGTCGAGTGGCTAGCACGCTGGTTTCAAGCGTCGCCATCTAGTGAGGTTCCGGGTTCGATTCCCGGTCGGGTCAATGTAGAAAACGATCTTTTCTATATTGTCTCGGGTCTGGGTTTTGTGGTACCACCGTTGTGTCTGATTTCCATAACACAAGTGCATTGGCTACTTACTTTAGAATCAGAGCAATGTATGTGATTGGTGTCCAATATTTATTTATTTATTTAATTAGTAAATTCGTTGATTTCCAGGTGGATATCCCCTCTTTTGTGGAGCAAACCCCCTTAGCAGAGGAGGACCCGCCGGAACAGAAGGGCGACTCGACCTCCATACACCGGAACATGATCAAGCGGTTCAACCAACACTCCATCATGGTGAGTTTAATAAGTCTTTGTTGAGTCCAAAACAAAATGTCAATTTTTTTCAGTATACTTGTTTCTGAAGTTTACGCGATTATTACTCATCGAAATAAAACAACTTTATTACGGATTAACTTATAAAATCTGCAGTGTGTGAACATGCCTTAGACAAACCCAACCACTTCATACGTTTTGACCAACCTAAAGTACTGTCAAAAGAACGTCGGTTCATTCCATGTATGCTACACGAAGCTATAGAAATAAGAAAACATCAAAATTTTAACAGAGAAGATGGTTGGAAAATTCCACTTGCATAGGATTCAGTTCTAACTAGGACCCAAGCTAGACCACTCACTGCAATCTTGCAGTCTTGTGATCTCACAAGACACAGTTAGCTCCTTCTGCGTGGATAGGAACTTTAATTAATATTATTGAGTGACGGTAGTGTATATTTTTCAAAACTCTGTAAATGACAAATAACATCTTAGTCTACCCGTGACCACGAACGCTGTGAAGTGTTCGAAACGTCGGGATAAAATTAATAAACTCGTGAAAAGTTAATCCGTAAAAAAGTTGTTTTATTTCGATTTTTTTTCAACTTTAAATTATGGTTACTACAGTTTGCGCAGATAAGCTAGTTGAGTGGTGGTAAACAACGTGTAATGTTAAATGCGCAAAACCTCAGACACTTCAAATGATTTTTAGGGTTCCGTAGCCGAATGACAAAAAACGGAATCCTTATTGTTTCGTCGAGTCTGTCTGTCGGTCTGTCCGTCCGTATGTCACAGCCACTTTATTCTGTATCTATAAGCATCACACTGTTGAAATTTCCTAGAATATGTATCCTGTTATCCGCTTTACGATTCTTATACAAAAAATAAAAAATACTGATATTAAAGGGGATAAATAAACTTCATGAGATCAGGATAGTGACATGAGTAGTACACTTCTGTCCAGACTTAAATAATTCCGATTATTAATTAAAGAAAGTGACTAACTTTCCCCCTTTTCACACATTTCGTACAATTTTGAAAGAATTCAAAATTAAATTAATTGCATATGACTGAATTCAGTATTTGTGTGGTTTTCATTTATTTGCCTTGTCACATATACTGTTGACAAGTTAGTGGTTCGCTTACTTTATTTTAAATTACATTTACAAACCTACCGAACAATATAACAAAACTATTTCCACAGGTGCTCAAAGCTAGTCATAAAACAAATAGTAGTAATACAACAACAAATAGTAGTAGTAGTGGTAACAAAACGACAAACAACAACAACAAAGCGGAGAACGGCGTCGTCGGCAACGGAGTGGAGAAGCGATCTGCGGAGAACGCAGCGGATTCGCCGCCGGATAAGAAGCGGAGAATATTGGAGAAGATACACTACGAGGATCTGGAGGGGGGGAACGATGATGGGGACGCTCAGGAGCTTAAGTTGTCTAAGGTGAGTCGTAAACTGTGATCGGATTATCGGATGTATATTTAGCTAATGTTCATTAAGGCTACGATATTAAGGAGGCGGCTTCTTAAATATATTTTTTAAATAAATCTGCAGATTTCAGAAAAATCGGGAATGTGAAACTATTCTGTAGAATGGGAAACGACGTCTTTAGTCCATTTATTTAAAAAAGCAGGAGTCCAGGTTTAATAAAATAATATATAGGTAGTATAATGTGTAGGTAGGTACTTGTAGTTAATTCTAAGCTCCTCATCAATTCATAAGTATGTTGAGTATATGAAGAGTCATCATCTTATTTAAGAGCGAAGCACTTGGCGGTGGAGGATTTTCCATTATATACTCCAAAATTAGGGAAGATAAATAAATTAATAAATATTGGACACCAATTACATACATTGCTCTGATCCCGAATTAAGTAACTATTTGCACTTGTGTTATGGAAATGAGACACAACGGTGGTACCACAACACCCAGACACAAGACAATAAAGAAAATTTTGATTTCTATATTGACCCGACCGGGAATCGAACCCGGGACCTCGGAGCGGCGACGCCTTGAAACCAGCGTGCTTAGCCAAGCTAAAGTGGATAGTGATAGTCTAGATAGTGTAGTGGTTTCCCTCTTGCCTTCCACACCGCAGCTTAGGACCCAGGAGTTTCCCGCCTCTTAATGCCCAGTCAAAACCTATATCTTCAGCATTCTGCCAGTATTGTTGTTGCTGCTACCCAACACCAGGGAAAGGCTTATTTAATGGCGGCGTTTACTCGCCATATTACAGAAGCGTCAATGAATATTGTAGCTTTTTATAGAGGAACCCACAAGACTCCCCACTAAATCCTGGTAATCCTGTAGCTATTTGATCGGGGATTGCTTATTCAACATATTCGCAGCTAACCGCCATATCTGGTGGTCGTTCACTATTCGCCTCCTGGGACTTCGCTAGTGTAGCCTTCGGCTCAGCCCTAGCATATGAAGAGTAGTACACCCAATCGTCGATAAAAAAAAGTGCTTTCCATGTAAGCCAACACCTCAACTTTAGGTAAATATGCATCCGATTATCCGATCACTATCTATAAACGTTTTTTGGGTTAGTAAAAGGTAAAAAAAAGTAAGCTTGGACGAAACAAGTTTTTTTTTATGCAATAAACTGTCAAAATTGAATACTTTAGTATTCAATTTTGACTGAAAATGAAATGTGTATTTGATATTCTGTACATGCATTGGTGTCAGAATATAAATCTTCAAAGTAGAATGCTCTGAGCGGCTAAATTTTTGTAACAATATTTCTCTTTAATAATTACGACAGCCCTAGTAATTTTAAGTACTAAAGTTATTTAGAAGTTTTCAATTTTGACAGAAAATGTGTGGGAATATATTCAAACTACTGTTAATCGTTAGGTTATTTGAGTGAGAGATCATCCTAATCGATATTAATAAGTGTATAAAAATATGACACTTCCTGTCAAGGCAGCAACGGTTAAATAATTATCAGACACTTTGACAGGTGGTCTTCCTTCGTCTTGAACGAGTGGTGTACAGCGACTGATTTTAAATCGGCTTTTCGTTAGTAATTCGTAATACTATTTTACTTTGATATTTGCCCTGTAAATTTTCTATCAAAATTTGATGACAGCAAAATTTAAAACTTATAACTGCGGGTCTATACGCGACGCATATTATAATATGTAGTAGTATTGTTACTACTTACACCCTCGACGTTTCAACGGTGTTGCAACCGTCGTGGTCACGAGGAGATACTACTACATATTATAATATGCGTCGCGTATAGACCCGCAGTTATAAGTTTTAAGTTATAATGCAACGCGAAAGTTTAAAAAGTTATCTGACAGCAAAATTATTATATAACTGTTATGTTATATTTAGGTGGAGCGGTATCTGCTGGGCCCCGCGGCGCAGGTGCACACCACAGGGCCGAACGCTCACCCCGCCCCTCTTTCTGCATTGGCGTCTGTTTGTCAGGTATTTATATTGCATCTTTAGCCACGAGTGTTACCCTTTAGAAATTATTTACAATTCTTACGATAAAGCGGTAGCGTAGTGATTGTAAGACTGATTCGGTGGCGCAGCGGTGAGAAGGTCGCACTTTAAAGTGACGTCTGCGCCAGAGGTCCCGAGTTTGATCCCCGGGTCGGGCGAAAAATATTTACACGGGTTTTAATGAAACTGCAGACAACGGTACAACAGTGTATTTATTTCACTTGTTCCACTTGTTAATAATTCACTTCTCGACATACAAAATCACTGGAGCACAACCTCACTGATCAACGCTCGAATAACGAATGAATCGTGCAACTGACTCGATCGAACAACTTGCTTTTCACCCCACCACTAACCCCCGGTTTGCGACCGTTACGAATGGCGGGGCTTATGCGGTGTTGTCCATGTTTAGAAAAATACTACCACATTATTAGAAATCATGACGCTATAATATGTCCCGCGCACTCGGTTAGTCGTTGTGACTGGCCACCGTAGGCTAGGGGGACTGTAATTCTATCGCGTCGCTACCTATGTATTTATTAGAGATGCGCGCCGTGTAGCACCTTTGCTGAGTAACGAGTACAGAGTTTTACTCGGTTTATTTTTTTCCAACCGAGTACTGGGCCGAGTAACCCGGTTTAAAATCAAATTCTTGTTTAAGGTGTGTAAACAAGTACAAACAGGTTTATGCAGAATTTGCTTTTATCTAGCCACTAGGGCGCGATGATACTGAAAGCCCCATTACTTTATAATAAGCTAACAAAAGGCAAGAGTCCTTTCAAATGGTGGGCAGGGCACCAAACAAGGTATCTAGAATTGGCACGTTTTTGCACAAGTGTTACTATGTGCATCTGCAAGCACCACGCATAGCCAGTGATTACTTTCCGAGGCTAGTAACATCTACGAAGTAAAAAGTGAATAGGCTGTTACCAGAAAATGCAGCTTTGTGTTACTACATCATAACTGTACTTTATAAAATTTCACATATTGATTTTTTTTCTATAAGTAGTTCGCCTCATTTTGTCTCATTACTACTCGTTTCGTATCATAATTGAGATTGTGAAATATCTACCCTGTTGTTTATATGATATCTGACTCTTTGGCGCGTGCCTTTTTGATTTAGGTTTTTGTTATGTTGGGTTAATTTTTGTTTTCGCTCCGCGCAAAATTTACAGTGCTTTTTACAATACTTATTACTAGGGTTGTTAGTTTATGCTATAACTCTCTTATAAGTTAAACATCGTCTCTTATTTTACTTAAGATAACTTATTTTTTTATTTTCTTTGTTTCTTTGTTTCTATATTTATTTGTAAATGTACATATATTTTTGTTGTATTGTTTTTTTTGTTATTATTATTATTACATATTTGTATTATTCTATAAGGTTTTGGAATTCTATTAACCTTGTGATTTTGCTATACAATATTAAACAATATTGCTCTTATTCTAGTTTGTGTTAGTGATTGTGTTTGTGTTTGGGGAGTAAAGTAATCCCTCTACGTCGTCGCCTTTAGGTACTAAGATGTTCTTAGTGACTTGGTTGATGGAGTTAGTTATGTTAGTGGATTGGCCAATATCTTGTTTCGGACTTGCTCGTCGCCCCTGCGCATGGCCATCCGCAGGTTGTAGTCCCGGATTATTGTTGGTGTGGCCTTCTCTGCCCGGATTATCAGACGAGCTGTGGCGTCGTCGGTGGCATTGTCTGTGTAATAATCACAAGACTTTGTGTGTCTAGAGATGACCACAACAGCGTGGGGAACACTCTTTAGGAGATGGGATTTTTTTGATACTGTGCGCACTATCACCACTGACTCAAAAGTCTGCCCCTGTGCTTCATGTATGGTAAGTGTGAGTGATCCTTCGTCTTTCCCGTATCCTTGGCTGATTAGGCTTGCCTTTTCAGCTTGGGTGTGAGTGAGGTGTAGGGTTCTTTCCGATTTTGGGATCACTGCACCTGAGAAGCGCTTGAGGAAAAGGGACTGTACTTGAGTATTGGCTGAGTATATACCGCTGTAGATTTCACTAAGGGCATACGCTACATCCTGGGGGTTTCGATAGGTGCACAGTAACTCCTTAGTAACCTCTGTGATTTTATTAGGTCTGTTGTATTCCAAGGTGAAGAGATTACAGCGATCTATGTATGGGAGTTGGTTATTATCTCCTAACAAAGTCACCTCGCTGGCTTTCGCTATTTGGATAGCCAGTACAATGGATCCAAAATGGTTCATGAGGGCTTCATCCACCATGAGGCGTGTGCACGATTCTCCCTCACTCATACCATTTACAAGTAGAGATGCCATTGTTCTGACTCTCCTTTTCGCCCTCTCTTCCTCTATTCTCGTTGCCAGTTTCTCTCGGAGGTCCTTTGCTGCTTCAGTCGTGGTTGTGATTATTATGTCCTGTTCGGGGTTTATTTGGGACATTACCCACGTGGTTTTGCCACAACCAGGAACTCCATTGACCCATGTAAGTGTTCCGGGACCTTACCTTTCGACAGATCTCCCGATATGGTGTTAGCCATTTCGATTATTCTGTCGTCGAGCATGACCTTCGTACACTTTGCGACTACGACTATGGGGTCTTCGGACGGTGTTTTGAAGACCAGTTTTTCCTCCTCTAAGTTACTCAGTTGTTCGTCCTGTCCCACGAAGCCACACGCGTTGCTGTATGCCGCCATATACGACCCCGACATTTGTCCATGGATAACCTTGGATTGTTCGCTGTCGTATATTGCGGCCTCTGCGTCCTTTAATTTAGCTCGCAGCTGTCCCAGATTGTTAAGATTGTACGCTTGCATGATGCCCTTGCAAGTGTCTTCGTTGAATTTTCTAGTGGCTTTAGTTACCGCTACGAACTCGATAAAGGCATTTAGCATGTGCTCCTGTGGTTGACAGGCTGATCTGAGAGTCGGTGGAGCTACTTGTCCCCTGGTGCGTTCCACTCTTGGGTTTGTTTCCTCCTCTGGTGGTGGTGAGGTAAACTTTTCGACTGCTTTCTCGATCGCTGTTATACTCCTCATCCTCGTTATTTTTCTGGTGATCATCTCCGGGATCGCCTTAAAAGCACTGCTGAGTGCTGCTGTCATAGTGGAGAGTGTCTTGAGTTTTCTCTTTCTCGTCGACGCTCAGCTCTTTCGCACTCCGTTTCGTCTGGCACTTTTCGCTTCTCACCCTAAGTTCCAATCGCTCGGACCCACTGATGTCAGTTCTGACTATAGGGTGGTCCCAGCAATCTGTGGGTGGTGGTGGTGCGTTTTGGTCTGCTGGTCGTGGTTTAAGGAAGCTGAGGTTTTGGCCTCTGTCCTCATAGACCACGACCTCGTGATATTTAGAAGCTGCCACGGCCCCAAGGTAGTCCTCGGTATTGCCTTTTTGGTAGCTTACGACCATCGCATCCAGACTGATCTTAACCGGTCTCGATGTTCCTTTCTCCCCTCGCTCACTTATCTTCGTAAGTACCTTGCATGCCTGTTCGAATTCCGTAACATGCAGTTCGTTGGAGAATAGTGCGATAGTCTTGTTTTTCTTTCGCACTATTCTACACTCTTGCTGCTCTATTGTTACAATTGGTAATTCGTTGTAGACCTTTCGTCTCATTGATGTTTTAAAGGTACTTCCGTTGATAAGTGCGCCGAGACCGGGTGAAATATAGACCGTGTTTTGTACCATGGCGTTACAGAATGCGATTCCTAGCCGCTCCCAGTTGTTGTCCATGAACAGCGCGACTCCCCGCAGCCTTATTCCAGGCTCTCCCGGTTCACCGGTTGCCAGCAGATTGTAGGGTTTAGGTTGACTTTGTGAGGGTTTCTGTGTGGTGAGTTGTTGTATTTGTTGTTGTGTGTCCTGTGTCGTGTATACTCGGTATTAAAACCGAGCTACTCGGCTGAATACGAGTATCAAAAAACCCGCCGAGTACCGAGTATTATCCTAGTATGGCGCGTGAGTACTCGGCCCATATCTAGTATTTATAAACTATTATTATGTTTTAAACCAGGCATGGAGCAGCGGTCAGCAGTGTTGTAGGCCGGTCCGAGTGAGTGCGGCGTCCGCAGTCGCCGCGCTCGGGGAGCTCAGTCCGGGCGGGGCGCTCATGAGACACCATCACGCGGCTAGTATGGCGCGTGAGTATGGAATTGGAGAGTTTATTACAGTGTTGTTTTAGTAAAAAAATAACACAAAAATTCAATTTATTATTGCTATACTAGCGAGCGAGTTAAAACTACCAAAACCTGATCGGCTCTTGGTAGCTTACTAGCTACGGCGTTGTGTTTCGTAACTACGCGAAAGTTTTTAAAAAAAATGTTGTGAAGAGGTTTCCTTTGTAAAACTTGCATATAATTTATTTTTATGGAATAAACTTAATTGTTGGTTTAGAATGTTTTTAACACAAACAGATGAGTAGATGACGCTAAACGTCACGCGTAATGAAGTATCCATAAGAGACCACAAATTTCGCAAGATCGGACCGACAGCACGGTAGCTCAATGATAGAGCCCGGTTTCGGTATCAACCCGGTTAGCCAAGAAATTGGTGGTTAGAGTCCCGCCCGTGTAAAAAATTTTGGTAACCTATTTCATCTTTATGAATAAGTAATTATCGTCCCTGAGTTAGATATCACTAACCAAAGCAACACCCTCCTGTGTAACAGCTTGCTGAACGCCTAAAATCGCGTGTTTTTGTGCCGTACACTCTTCATATTGGCTCGACTGGTGTCTCTAAAGTGAGAACCCCAAGGAGAATGCTGTGGGGCGAAGAAAAGCAGGCCTCTAAAACCTTTAAAAATCTATACAACATACAAATATAAATGAAAAATATACTTTGGTAGAACTTCGTAAAGTGACAGCTTTTCGAGTTATAAAAGCCGCTGACGATATAAAACTAAAAGTTAAGCGTCCTTCACAGACTGATAATGGCTAAACTTCACGGTTCAGGAGATTATGTTTTAGAATATTTTATGAGCTAAATAATGTAAGGAAGCGATATTTTAAGGTTTAATTGGTGACCGCCAATATCGAATATAATTAAAATGGCGGACCGGAGAGTGAGCCAAAAGTTCCATAGACCTTAAAAACTTCATATTATCGGATATAAAACATTGCAAACTTGCTTCCTTGTTGCTGTCAAAGTACATGTAGAGCCATCTATTATCATTTAACTGTACTTTATACGTGGTAGTAAAATGGTCACTATTCAAAACGTCTTTCGTATAGTAATAATAAATTCTGCATTACTATTTTGAGACTACTTTAAAAAAAAAAACACTGTTTTAATAAAAAGAAACGACGGAAAAATGAAAATAAGAAATTTTAATTTTATAAAAATATATGAATAAAAAAAACTTATTTTTTTGTCGATAATTTTGGCTCTAGTGTCCTCACATTTAGTTCGATCAAGTATCGGAAAATGCACATTGTATAAAATAAATGTAAGCTACTCGTTCGTACGGCAGAGCTGGTTCTCGGCGACGTGAAGAGCGAGCTGCAAGCAAATTAATTGAAAAAAAATATGTTTGAATCGAATATATTGGGTATTGGATACAAGACACATTTCGTTCGATCAAGTATCGGGAAATGCATATTGTATAAAATAAATGAAAGATATTCATAAAGATGAAATGAGAAATCAAAAATTTGCGCTAAAGCTGTACTCGAACCAGCAATTTTCTGGCTAACCGAGCCAAACGCTCTACAAAAGACCGCAAATTCCGCAAGGACTGACAGCACGGTAGCTCAAATGGTAGAGCGTTTGGCTCGGTTAGCCAGCAAATTGCTGGTTTCAGTAAAACGTTTGAAAAGTACGTGTTCGTAATTATTGGAATCAGGCGTTATTTTGCGAAAATCCATTATTAAGTAAAATTTAAAAAAAATACTAGCAGAAGTTAAGAAAATCACTATAATTGATTAGTTATCGAGCGGTATGAAAAATGATCAAAATAATAAATGGCTATAAAAAAAATAGAGGTTGGTGATAAAAAAGTTAAAATTTAAACAAAAGAATTCGTCCAAAAATTTAAAAAATAATAAGCCCCTTATCACTTAGGAGTATGAAAAATAGATAGTAGCCGATTCTCAGACCTACTGAATAGTCATATAAAATTTGGTAAGAATCGGTTAAGTCGTTTCGGAGGATTACGGGAACGAATATTGTGACACGAGAATTTTATATATAAGATTTCAATAAAATTTTCAACACACTTGCTCAAAATGACGTTATTATTCCACCGATTTTTGGCACATAATCATAGATATTAAACACGCGTGCTTTTTCTGTATAATATTGCACTAGTGCCTTTTGTTTATTAACCCGACCAATTTACATTTGTACCCTAGTACCAAGTAGTAAGCAAGAAGATGAAGCGATATAATTCAGTCGGGTTATAACTTACACAACAAACAGTATTTATGCGAAAAATAACAGTATGTACATATTTATTTCAATAAATGGTAAATCCAGCTTTATTACTAAAAATAACTCAAATTCATTTAAAAAAAAATGGATATTTGTGTTTTCAATAACGAATTATTACATTTTTAATCTTGGCTGTTGGGGGATCTAGTTCGCGCCTTAACTTTGCGCGTGCATCAGTTTCGCGGCAAGAAAAAAAACAACGCGCCATTTTTCGTAAATAGTTGGCGGCTGTGGTGTGACGAAGTTTGGATTAATGGCAAGTGTGTTGAAAAACGTCGTAGGAAACATGTGTGCCTGTGACCATAATATACGCGGCTTTCTTATGGCGCACTCGCTTTCGCTCGTGCGCACACAATATCGCCTTGTATAATGGTCAACTTAGCACACTTGTATCATAATGTAGTATTAGCTTAGTACGTGTTCGCGTCGCAGAGCTGGTCCCCGGCGACGTTGCGAGCGAGCTGCACCGGCTGTACCTGTCGGGCGGCGAGCTGCTGCGCGAGCTGTGGCGCTGCTTCCCCGCGCCCTCCGCGTCGTCCGCGCCGTCCGCCCCGGCCGCGGACGACGCGGCCGCGCGCGCGGACCGCTTCTACGAGGCGCTGCTGCGGTTCAGGAACGTGAAGCTGAGGCCTTTTGAGGTATCCTAGTTTTAAATTACAATAATTAGCGAATAAATTCAATAAATGACGACACGTTTTGGTGTATTGGTTAGCGCTCCTGACTATCACGCCGCCGTCGCGGATTCAAATCCCGCAAGGGGCAAATGTTTGTTTGATGAGCACGAATATTTGTACCTGAGTCATGGATGTTTATTATGTATTTAGATATTTATAGGACACGCCCCTGTCGTAATCGTTGTCTGGTATTCGTAAGGATGAAAATTCCTTACTTCGAAACCACGACAATTGGTGTTCGGTGGTAGTTCGGGTGTACAGTTAGCCGGTTTTGGTAAGGTGCAGCAGCGATCCGTATCTCTTCAATCACTGTCCTCACCTGCAGGACCTCGTGAATGTCGGTGTTTCTCACAAGCCATTGGACGTTAGATATTGCTCTCAGAATATCATTCTGCAGTCTTTGCATTATCGATAGATTGAATTTGCTTGCACAACCCTACAGATGTAAGCCATAAATCCAGACTGGTTTGAGCACACAGTTATAAATTAGTACCTTGTGGTAAATTGCTAGTTTACGGTTGCATCCCAGAAGCCAGAGCAACGACTTGTACTTAATGTTCAGTTCTTCTGTATTGGCTTTAATGTGATTCCTCCAAGTCACCCTACGATCAATGTGTATGCCGAGGTATTTTACACAATCAGTATGAGGTAATGCATAATCACCAAGATGAACCGATTTCGTCAAGCTTGCTTTGATTTTCCATTTTTAAAAAATAATTTCATCTAAAAGTGTATGATCAGATTAGATAGGTGTCTTAAAATAAAGTTAATAGAATTTAGTTATTTAGGTTTAATTGAAATATCTGTAGACCATGTTAATGTGTGTATCTGTTAAAATATTAGGGAATAAAATTAATTTTCTATTTGATTAAAAGGATCTGCGTGTTCAACGAGAAGTTTCCAAATAGGTTATGAGTTTTGTGTTTATTTATTATATTTTAATATAAGATATGTCGATATTGTTTGAAATAGTCGGCTAGCGAAGAAAAGCGGGCTTTATTTTAAATAATTTGATTACTATTATTATGGTCATTCGAAAGTTGATAAGTTCTATTGATTAAACAACAGCCCTTGAAATCGAATTATGAGACTCAGGGGCATTATTTATGAGGAAACGTCGTTTGAGCATCGTATTTTTTTTTCTCAGGAGAAAATGCTCCGCGACCTAACACCGCTAGCGACATCTCTGACCCGGCACATGAACCAAATGATCGACGCCGCGGCCGCCAAGTACGCCGTCTGGCGACAGCGCCACGCCAAGCTCAGGTAGTACCCTGCCTTCACGTACGGCGAGTGTGAGAGACATTTGTGTTAAGTGTGTTCACGTAGAGTGAGTATGAGAGACATTTGTGTCAAGTTTTTTCACGTAAAGTGAGCGTGAGAGACATTTGTGTTAAGTGTGTTCACGTAAAGTGAGCGTGAGAGACATTTGTGTTAAGTGTAGTACCGGAACACACTGTGAGAGACTTGTGATGTGTGTTACTAAATAAAAGACGGTGTTACGAGTGATATGTGCCCTACCGATATACAGGTTGTTGTTTTACTCCACGAGTCAACTCAGGAGGTGGATATACAGGTTGTTGTTTTGCTCCACGAGTCAACTCAGGGGGTTGTACAAGCAATACTGATGCCAAAATATATTTTTTAAAGAATGGTTAAACCCACAAAATCACACAATTTATTATTGCAACACTAGCGAGCGAGTCACTACTACCAACACCAGGTCGCCTTTTAGTAGCTTACTAGCTACTGGTTTCCCCATACGTATTAATTTTTTAAAGAATGTTGTGAAGAAAATTTCCTTTATAAAACTTGCATATAATTTAAATAAATTATTTTATTAGAATAAGCATAACTCTTATTATTATCCCTGAGTTGGATGTCACTGACCAAAACAACAGTCTGTATATGTCACCGTGGGAAGACGATGTTACAAGCCTAGCTGTGTTATTCTTAACATAAGTGACCGTGAGATACCAATGTTAATGTAAAGGAAAGGAATGTGTTACCGGAAGACAGTGTTATGAGTGATAAATACCACTCACTCACATGAGACCGTGAAAACTGAGAAGAAAGTTTTTTGGGCTAGGGAAGACAAATTGACTAGTAAAAAAGCCACTGGAAAAGTTTTCATACTAAAAGTAGCTATAGTAATATTAAACGCTCGCTTCCTCTGCGGCCATAAATCATTCATTTGCTTGGTCTTCATTCATTCATAATTTCGATAACTGTGCAGTTTTCTGTGCAACACTACGCCTCCTCTTAAGGCCTGAGTGTGAAGGAGAGATAAGTATGCGCTGTCGCAGTCCCACGTTTTGCTGTCGCAGAGGAAGCGAGTGTTTAATATTACTATAGTATGTGAAAAAATTATGAACTAGTGAGTTTGAAAGTGTTGATAGACGTAGATAGGTAAAGTCTGAAGTGCCAACTGGTGAATTAAGATAATAGGACAGGGTTGCCACTTTTTTTCTGGCATAATGGCTTGTTACAATTACTATTCTGCCTTGTAAATAAATGTTGTCCTACTACCAAAATCCTAACCTCTTCTAAGTATAAATCACTTGCAAAAATGCCATGTGATGTGCAAACAATTATTGTAACTCAAATGTCATGTGTGACCTAGGTAGTTGTAAGTTGTTGATGGTGGCAACTGAAGTTGAACTCGATATTATATAAAACACTTTGAAATATCCTGCAAATTAACTGTTAGTCAACGTTTGAGCTTATAAAAATAACCTTATACTTACAATTAATTTTGCGTCTTTGTAGGATGACAAAACCTCTTCTAAAATTAAAGCAAAGCTTTAGCAAATTAGCCAGGTATTAATTTTAAAGATTAAAAAAAAATAGGTATGAGCAGTTAAGAGGGTATGATGGTGCGTAAAAATAGAAAAGAGTGTTCAAGATTTTTTATTTAAAATCAGACATATTTAATACGTACGATTTCCTTTTTCATTATTGTTCGACAAAATATTTATCATAAATCGTGTGGTACATACATAGAGTCAAAAGATACCTATTTTTTTGAGTTACTTTATTCTAATTTTAAATCTACGGATGTTATCTCTAATTATAACTTTTTCAAAACATAATGTATGTAAAACTTGTTTATAATGAAAAAAGAACACTTGTCATGATTTCTGTTCAAAAAGCAATAATAATAATAATGTGACAAAACTTCATAACTTTTGGGATAATTATAATTTAAAGATACTTTTTATACATCTTTTGTGATTAGCGTCATTCACCACAATAAGACACTTGATTAAAATAAAAAAGCAAATGTTTAAAATGTACATGTATGTATATACTTAGGAATATTCACTGTGTATAAATGTCAAGTCTGTGAATACCGAATATCACTTAGTTATTATAACAGTATAATTATTTAATTAGTATGGAAATAATGCATTTTATGAACCAAAACTGTTTTTGATCTAATTTATTCTAGTAGACACACATAACACATACATTGACAATGATGCGTTCGTTTTTGTTAATGAAGACTTGAGTGTCTTTATATTAAAGCGACAGTGGCTAATATGCCCATACATAAAAACAGAGCTTCTGCCATTTATGTATGAAATTCTAAGCAGCGCGACTCACGCGCTGCTAAAGTCGCTTAAATGTGAAAGCGCTTTTAGGGAATGTCTTCATTATGATCTTTTCAGTCATTTACACCTCGCTGTCAACAAAAAAATATAATTTATTTAAGCTGAAATAAAAGCAGAAATTTTCATTTTTATGAAATGTCTCATAAAAATAAAGAATTCTGCTAAAGTACTAAAAATAACAAGTAGAAGTTTAAGAAATAATAAATAATGTTTTGTGGAAAATAAAACATGAGGGCCATGTAGTAATAATTTATGTGGTATATTTCTATGACGTTAACAACGCAGATATTATGTGATGGACAAATTGATAATATTTCTTGTTTGTCTAACATCACCATTTATAACATTTTGAAAATTCATGAGATGGTCCATCCTTTGCCACATTTTCTTACCATCGGGTGTGTATGTGACCAATGATAAATAATAATGGTAACTCAAAAGCAGATCCGCTTTCAAAGATCATAGTCAGGTTTATGATTGTCGTGGCCTCATAATATTGAAGCACAAAATATAGACAGTAACAGAAGTCAAACTTGTGCATTACTTCACTTTTGACACACACACATTCGCCAGTCGCGCTAGGGATTTCAACTATAGCTTATACACAAAAAAACTATCATAGTCGTTTAATGTTTTGATGAATTACACAATATCGACATGAATAAAATAACATGTTCTCATCATAATATTTTTTGGTATGAATGACATTCAGAATAAAATTAAAAAACAATTATACAAGGTGTTGTTTTGGTCAGAAACGAGCGATTCAGGGGTTGCTATACAAACGATACTGATACCAAAAAATATATATAAAAAATATCGAGTCACAACCACCAACACCAGGTAGCCTCTTAGTAGCTTACTAGCTACGGCGTAATTTTCGTAGATAAGCCTGGCGCTACGTGCTAGGGTTCGAGTTTTCCCATGCGGTTTTCTTGTATGAAACTTGCTCAGTTTAAAGATATTTTTTTAAGAATAAGCATAACTCATATTATCACCCCTGAGTTGGATGTTACTGACCAAAACAACACCCTGTATATAAAGGGCTGAAGTCACCTAACCACATATTTTCAAATTACAAAACCTAAAAGTTCTGAGATCTCTTGTCCGTGACCGGTGTTTATGTGTGCGTTGCTCGAGCTCGCTCTGTATTTGTATCTTGTATAGTTTGACTTCTGTACTGGGTACTATGCATATTTTGTGATTGAAGTATGTTTTATAAAGGTGTCTTTGCTGAACTATGATAACTCCCTGTAAAATACCTCCACATATCAACCAACACCGTACATACATTAACCGTATTTGTTTATTTATAGTAAATTATCTCGAATTTTATATAAGTTAATGATTATTTCATTCATGTCTAAGCAACATTATTTCGGTAATTGATAAACATCCTATATTTATACTCTCAAAAGCAATATTGTTATAGTGATTGTGTAAAAATGAATTTTGTATCCTAACCAACTTTATTAGTTAACAATATTACTTTATAAATTTTATTTTTAGCTTTTGTATTACGCGAGGTTAATATGAGAGTGATATTTCGTTTTGTAAGGTATATAAGCGGAGACAATAAACCTGTTAGTATTTAAGAAATCCAAAATTACACGTTACCACACTTTCGGTTTAGGTTTAATTTATAATTAAATGTTTTAAGTACTCTCTGATAACTGTGGTATTTGTTAAAAATAGTTTCAAAGCAATATGTGTTACATTTTCGTTTGGCTATATGTACAATGACAAGAATATTAAATGTATACTCCGTTTTTCTTGGCTAGTCCAATAATGTAAACAATCTTTATATAACTTTTAAAATAATATCAGTGAATAAAATTATTTAACTATTTGTTAAAAAAGATCTTGGTATAAAACGACGAATTAACCCATTTTAGATGTGAGTTGGGTTTATATCAATTTAAAATTGATCATTTCGTTAAAAAGTAAAGTCACGATTGTTTACAATATGAGACTTTCTAAGAAAAACGGACTGTAAGTCAACTCTGTCTTGTAAGAGTATACTTAGCTTTCGTTTTGATAAATTAAAATGTTAACAGCCGTGATTAACATGATTCTATTAGGTATTAAACTAAAATTATATCAACAAGTCTGCATTCAACTTTATTATTAGGGTTGTCGGGTATTTCTTCCCTAATGGCACAATATTTTGAGTGAGACATTATGAATCAACTAACTTACCCTACTTTTTTTTACCTGGCAATACCTTCCAGATTTTGAAGATCTCGCTCATTTGTTGTATTCAAGTCATGTTCCTCAGTCAATTCGTATTCAGGGGTCTACTTCACAAAACACAGCAAATATATTCATCCCCGTTACTCTTCGAACGAGTGACTGAGATGGATAGTTTTTTGGAGTAGGTTCTCTGTTTTAATATAATATTGTCGTGTAACAAAGTAAAACGGCCAGTAATAGGATATTCAGGGTATACTCACTCGCTGTAGTTATAAAATATTTATGTAAATACAAAACCTCACTGCCCAACCCCATGTTGCCTTCATATGAGTGATTTTTTTGGTAGCAGAATCTCGTAATGCCTATTTATACATAGACAGGTTTTATCCTTATAATGGAGAAACATATAAATGCTGAATACCAACAGTTTTAGATTGAATTAAATCCCTAACTATGATTAACATATTTTTTGAACATAGCTCATTCCACGACCATAGGCTATGGTAGTGGGAATTATTAATATAAGTATAATTGTTATTTATTTTGTTACACGACACCTTTGATCTAGTTTAGCCCGGTGTTGTCTGGAGACGCATCGGGCGTGTAAATTATTCGTTTTATATTATGTACCTTATAATGTTATGTGCGCAATAAAAGGTTTTTTGAAAGAATTCTTACCTCTTTTATTTATTTTGTAAAAAAAGAATAGATTCAAATAGGTTCCCGTGGTTCCCACAGTTTATTGACGACGGCTAAAGTGTTGTGATCAAAGGGTAGTATAGTCTAAATAATCAAATGTTTGCAAATGTGTATTCGTTGTAGATTTTAATTAAAAAAATACATTAAAATATGAAACTCAAAATTTTGACTAGGCATGACATTGAGAGTTAAAACTCGTGTTTATCAAATTTATTATCCACGGCGCACTTTACAAACACTTATTTCTCAAGCTTTTTTATCGGAAACTTCTATAATAAACATAAGTCATTAGTAAATTCATTAATGTTTCAATAAACCCGGCGACGGTAATTTTACGTTTTTACAAAATCAAGTCTTTCAAAAATGGTTTCGCTGTGAAACCCTTAAGAATTTCTTCAAAGTAGCTCGCTCGCTCTTTTTAAAGCTTTGCTTTAAAAAGAGCGAGCCTCTATGGTTTAAATGAACAAATAAACGAAACACATCACTAGTAAAATAAATGTGGCAACATTATTTTACAAAATGACATTATCTGTCATTTGAATTAGAATTATTGAATTTACTCTTACTTCTCTGAAATAGATGGATTTTGAATAAAATAAAGTTATTTTTTTATTATTATTTATTGTTCGTTCTTACATTATTGAAATGTTAATAGTATTCAATCGTTAGTTACATCTTTTGTGATTAAAGAATGTGTTTTTATGAGTTTTATATAAAAATATAGAGAAATATTGTGGAAAAGAATACAATTTCGTTCATCAGCCATTTTAGTCTCTTAATCTTTTGCAACGAAATATATTAATTTTAAGGTTGATTTTTTTGGAATGTTTTCAATTGTAGTATCTACATTCTTTTGGCTGTACGCATAAATAAAGTTGTATGTAACAAATGAAATGTTAGCAGATATTCTACTGTTACATAACTTTACAAGCGGTTCCTCGCGACTTCGTCTGCGCTTTATGAGTTTGCTCCCTCCTCTCCCGTCACAGCGTGATGTTTTTAATCTATATTTAGCCTAAAGTATTTCTTGATCAATATCTATCCATCACAATAATATTTTTTCAAATCGGTCCAGTAGTTCCTGAGCTTAGCGCGTCCAAACAAAGAAACAAACAAACTTTTCAGTTTTATATTATTAGTATAGATTAGTATATGAAATGATATAAAACCCTATCTACGATAAATATAAATAACATATTATACTAAATAAGGCCTTATAGACGAGTATGTATAACAAATTAAAATATAAAGAGGTAATTGTAATACTTCAATAAATTATATGTACCTCTACGAATAGTACAGGACTGAAAATATGCGTTTGCGCAATTACATGCCTTTATACAATCACAGTTTAGAGAATAGTGCTTACATAGTGATGTGTCATTTGAAGTTAAACAATTATTTTTAACCATGCATTTTGCAGAAAGTGTTACATATAAATTGCAAATAATAAAGAACATTCTACCATTTGGACACATCACTAGCACATAAAAACATCAAGTAAAATATAATATTGTGATCATACTTCACTATTTACATAATGTGTTTTAAGTAGTAACAATCCATGTTTTGCTACTTGATAAGATTTCAATACGAATTATATTTTTTTTCGCTTTTTTGCCATTCTTCTATCACAAGTTTACAAAATATATTTATTGTTTTTGGCAAGCAGAATACCAAGTTTTTTTTTTCCTTTTCGAGACAGCTTCATAGACCAGGCATAAATTCGAGACCGGCACAGACCAAACTGTCATCGTGACATTGACAGTTGTCTATGGCCGCCAGTGTTGCCAGCGCTCTTTGGTAGTTTCCACCGTTTTTACCTAAACGCTTTGACGATCCAGACGACGATGATGATGCCGAGCACGAGGCCTATAAGGATGAGTATGAACATTTTGCGTCTGTACCTTCGCTGATGTTCAGCTGCTTTGGCGAGCTCGTCCACGCCTGATTCCACTCGGGCGCCCGCGTCTTCTATGTGGCTTGCTACCGTGTCTGTGGACAATGGTAACATTTGTTAAGCTTAATATCCATAGTTGTTCCTTACGCCTAGGTTATAGAAAGCTCTTCACAATTTTTTATTCTCCTCCAACTTTTTATTTACTTATTTTATTTAAAACTTCATGCACACAACATAAAATGGTACATATGGCGGACTTAATGCCAAAAGCATTCTCTTCCAGTCAACCATAGGTCAGGACAGAGAAAAATATATATACAGTAAACTTTTTCTATATTATCTAATCTATTCTATTATCGTTATTTACTCTAATCTATTATATTTATTTTGAAAAGAAAATGTTGAAATGTTGCAATTTGTCAACTTTTAGACCCCTTACATACTGCAACTTTTAAATCGATGCAGTAACATGTTTTGCACTCGTGCGACGGCCCGAGGCATCGCGAATAACGCAATGAACAGATTAAATTTGGCATTGATGCTGCCGTGCGTTAGTATCAATGCAGAAGCGCGTCTGCATCTATGTTAACGCGCGTTAGTATCGATGCAGTCCCCAATATACAGTACATAATTTCCACTTTCTGCATCGAAACTAACGCATGTTAGCATCGCGACTCCCTGTATCGATTTTAAAAGTAGCGCAAGTGCGTAAAGTTTGTCGTTTTGAGACTGATTCGCTGCAAAAAGTCGCAGTGTGTAGAGGATCTTAAAGATCATGAACTCTAAATTAGTTTACTGCTATCGAAAATATCATTATTCACCAACATGCTAAGGTTCCGAACACGCCCAATACTATATGTACCCTTAGTCCATGCAAATTACAGGCAGAACGCATTTCTGATCCGTAGTTGTAAAAGTTTTTCCAAACTATCTATCAATATTGACCTGTTCTTTACAAGCACTACCTCTATTAGGCGATTAATGACTAAATCATATTTTGAGATTCACAAACATAGTGATAAATTGGACTAACACCATTGTTACTTAGATATTTTTTTTTTTTTTTTTTTTTTTTTGTATCAAGAGATTATTGTTTCTTTACTTTAGATTGTAGTTGCCCCAGTCGGACCTTATCTTGATATCTGACTACTCATATGTGGAGATTTGTTATTAGTATTGATGTTAGCATTAAGTTATTTAGATATAGTGATTATTAAAACTGTAAATCTTCCTAAGAATATATAAATAAGTAAATAAGATAATCCTTCCACAGGGTGGATACCCATAGTAGCTCAGCAGCGATCTGTAATACCAATGACGTTGATTTATGATTTGCATTTCATATTAGGCATAAGCTTTCATTAGTATATCTGTCTGATCAGCTCCGCTTCTATGGAAGGCAGTCTTAGGGAGTTCAGAGAGACGGGATTCGGCTCCATTAAGAAACATAGTAGTTACATCTAAATTCCTTACCAACAGTCTGTCCCTGCGCGTTGACCATAGCAGCCAGATCTTGCATAATCTGTGACACGTCCAACACGTCCGCCTCTATCTTGTTCATGTACGCCTCCCGCTCCATTATCATGGACGTCTCAAACTGAACCAGACGAGCCTGTGAACCATAGAGAAAAGAATGCGTGAGATAGTAATAATATTTAAGTTTATTTCCAGAAGTAGAAAACAGTTATAAATTACAAATTTACATGCAATGCAAATAGTAGCAGTGATCGAAACAGAAACGAGGAGGTACGAAGAAGAACTACGGTAACGGACATAGCCCTGCGAATCAGTGAGCTTAAATGGCAATGAACAGGGCACATATAATGATGGCCGCTGGGGCAGAGTTCTATATTGGATTCCCTTCAAGAGAACGCAGTGTAGGATGTCCACTGACAAGATGGATAGACGACTTAGTAGAGATCACAGGATTACTCATACCGCCCACAACCGGTCGCTGTAGAAAACCGTGTCCGTGGGGCAGGCTATGTTCAGCAGTGGACGTGCTTTGGCTGACAATAATCTCTGTCTAGGAAGCAAGTAGTATCGATCTGAAAACCTTGGATAAAGCTTACTTAAAGAAGAACGAGCTTATTAGAGAAGAACGAGACGCAAAACGTGATGTTTGATATTTGTTATTCCTAGGTCCGCTTGCGCATTAGCTTTGTTTTGCATTAAATTATCATTCTATAGATATTATCAACATCAACGAAACAGAAAGAGACGGAACTATGATCTTATCCAGAACCAAGATAATCCTAGCATGCGCAAGTGAGCCTTATAATTATTAGTTTGATACAGGATTCTTGATTATTGACAGGATTAAAGGTTTTTGCCCACTATAACGTAGCATACAATGACCGTGCTAGGAACGTGTCAGGCAAAAAACAAGGAAAACTATTCATAAAAATTGAAACACCTTAAAAGGACTAAA
Source organism: Pyrausta purpuralis (assembly GCA_963924145.1). Classification (NCBI taxonomy): domain Eukaryota; kingdom Metazoa; phylum Arthropoda; class Insecta; order Lepidoptera; family Crambidae; genus Pyrausta; species Pyrausta purpuralis. Next base: position 1,018,401 of record OZ001662.1, on the reverse strand, counting down.
ATAACGTTAATAGAAGAAACAAACTCATTTGAAGTCGGTGCATTATGTGCCTATGTAGACTCCTGCTGTCTGATAAGGTTTACATCATGCACCGACTTCAAATGGGTTTGTTTCGCCTATTAGCGTTATTTGGGGCATAAGGAAGAACTAAGTACCTCCTTTTTTGGAGTCGGTTAAAAAAATGTGTATAGTGTAAAATACCACAATATTTTGCTGACAGCAAATTAGTTGTAAGCGGTTAACAGGATACATCTCCCTACCAAATTTCAACAGTGTAATGCTTATAGTTACAGAATAAAGTGGCTGTGACATACGGACGGACAGACAGACAGACTTGACGAAACACGCAAACAAAAACGTGACGAATTTATAAGGGCGGCCAAATCCCGGAGAAATCTAAACTCCAAGGATATTGTCCCTTGTGGCACGGAATCGAGAATCTACGTGAACGATCGTTTGACTCGTGAAAACAGACTTTTATTTCGTGACTGTAGAATCCGATCAAAACAATTGGACTACAAACACTGCTGGACAAATGGAGGTAACATATTCATTCGCAAGAGAGAAGGCTCTGGGCCTATTCATATTCGTCGTAGGGCTGATTTGGATCGCTACTTGGGTGATGAACACTCAATCCACAGCGCTGTTGATCAATTCTCCACATCCAAAACATCTTAGAGCAGCTGTGTTTTATTTAATTTTTCATTCCCTGCACTTTCTATTACTTAATTTTCTATTTCTTCCTAGTTCTATAATAACAGTTAAAATAACTTCATCTTATTCTATATTCTTATTTTTGCTGGAATTATTACATGAAATAATAATTGTAAAGTTTAATAATGTATTCTCCTCTAGGTGTTTGCCTGTAAGAACACTTTACATGCACTTGCTCTGCTTGTACACTTCATTTAATTATCCCTCAAAATCTTTTATCGAAAACAAAGTAGCACCGTTTAGTTCTCCACTCGTTAAGCCCATCCAATTATTATTATTATTCCTCAACTTGTATAACCCGCATTCTATTTTGTTCTTCCGCCAATATCAATACTTGCATAACCAACACTCTATTTCTTTTCATAGTCATCTGTTCCATCTTGTATTAATGTCAAAAAAGCCACAACTTAAACATTCAATAGCTGTCATTAACTATTTTACTCTGACAGGTCAAAACAATTTTACAAGATCAATCATGGCGTCCAACTTCTTATATTATAGCTCTCAATGGGTACATATGCCATATGGCATTTCATTGCACAATTTGTTTATATTCATATTAAAATTCAAAAATGATTCCTTTACAGATAACTCAGGATATAGACAACTACTATAACGTGGAATGCCATATGGTAGAGTATCCGGAGTTGTGCAAGAGTATTTTAACTGATCAATTTAAATTTAAAATTTTGACCTTTAATATAAGAAGTTTACAACAAAACTTTGATGCTTTTCTAATTTCCATTACGAGACTTAATATCAGCTTTGACATTCTCATACTGACAGAATGTTGGCTAAATGAACAGTCAATATTACCTCGTCTTGAAGGCTACAATTCTTACCGCACAGAAAAAATTATCAATCAGAATGGCGGTGTTGTTGCATTTATAAATTCAGAGCTATGTACAATTGTCAGCGAATCTGCTTTTGATGACGCAAATTGTTTACGTATTGAAATACCAAATCGCTTATCAATCCTCGGTATCTATCGTTCGCCGTCTTTTTCCAACATTACTCCCTTCCTTAACTCTTTAGAAGCGTATCTTGAAGCTGACAAAAACAAATCTGAATTTATGGTTTCTGGCGACATAAATATCAAAATTAATATCAACGACAGTGATACTGCAGAGTATTTGAGTCTCATGGCTGAATATTCACTTATTCCCGTAGTTAATAAACCAACTCGAAATAACAACTGCCTAGACCATGTCTTTATTCGCACTAAACACAAGGCAGCTTCAGTGGTTTGCCAGGCTAGTGTTACTGATCACAGTATGATACTAACAGGGCTATATAATAATTCATATAGCAGATCTCTCCGTCATAATAACAGATTTTACAACAATATCAACTATGAAAACGTAGGCCTATTAATCTTAAAGATACTGTTTGAACAGAATTGTATAATAAAACGGATCCCAACGAAGCTGCAAACTTATTAAATAAAATTCTGCAATCTGTAATTAAAAATAATTCTAAAAAGTATTATACTAGTCGTTCTAAAACCATACTCAAACCATGGATGACTCCTGGTCTAATCCGCTGCTCTAAACACAAGGATAAATGACATGCGCAAGTTCGAAAAAATCCATCGGATCCAGTTTTGCACAAAATTTATTTAAGATACAAGAACTTCTACAGGGATTTAATTAGAAAAGTTAAAACAAAATACGAGTCAGAAGAACTTGAAAAGCACAAAAATAACCCTAAGCAACTGTAGCAAACTTTAAAACAAATAACCCACACTTTCAAAAGTAAAGCTCCAACATCTAGCATAATAAGTTCTAAATCAGATCCTTAATCATTAACAGAACTATTTAATAAGTACTTTTCCACTGTTGGACATAACCTTGCACATGACATTCTATTAAATATAAATCAATCAGAAGAATCACTTGCAACTAAAGTAATAAATCATAATTCCCCAACTAACTCATTTTTTCTAGAACCCACCGACGAATATGAAGTTGACTCATTTATATTAAATTCCAAGACAGATTGTGCTCCAGGACTAGATGGAATTACAAACCGGCTTCAAAAAGTCATCAGACCCCACATCCTTTCTCCTCTTACCCATGTTCTCAACCTAAGCATTGCAGCAGGTCAATTCCCAGAGGACTGGAAAACGGCCTCGGTCACGCCTGTGCACAAAGGAGGCGACAAGGAATCACCTTGTAATTACCGTCCCATTTCACTCTTAGGCGCTTTCTCTAAGATTTTAGAAAAAATTGTGAATAAAAGACTGGTTAACTTTCTCGAGGTAAATAATCTACTTAGTCCGCGGCAATTCGGTTTCCGACGCAACAAATCTACCGAACAGGCGGTTTGTCTTCTAACTAACTTAATATCGGAACAACTAGACAAGGGTAATGCTTGTATTGGGGTGTTTTTAGACTTAGCCAAGGCTTTTGACACCGTTTCAGTCCCTATTCTATTAAGTAAATTAGATAAATTGGGTATTCGCGGCCTAGCTCTGCAATGGTTCAAAAGCTACCTGACACACCGATCTCAAAGAGTCAAATTAGACACCTTCACCAGCCATTCCTTACCCATCAGTTTTGGAGTTCCCCAGGGTAGTATCCTGGGGCCTACCTTGTTTCTTACATACATTAATGATATCACCCTGCTTGACCTTCAAAACGCGGAAATCATTTGCTATGCTGACGATACCGCTATCATATTCCGAGGTACCTCTTGGAAATGTGTCCACCACTATGCAGAAAAAGGCATGTCTGCTATTAGTCATTGGTTAAATAATAACTTGCTTACATTAAACACCAACAAAACATCATTTTTATCATTTTATAAAACCGCTGCATCTAGACCTAATTTTGCAAACCATCTGAAAATTCACAAAAATTATTGCCCAGTTATCCAGCAAATTCCTAACATTAATAGTGATCAGATTTGTCTATGTAAAACTATTGACAAAAGTTCTCAGGTCAAATACCTTGGCATAATTCTTGACGAAAACCTAAACTTTAAAAAACATATTGATTTAGTCTCTACTCGAGTTAGGAAAATAGCTGGTATCATGAGACTTCTGAGATCCTCCGCTAACATTAATCTCCTCAAAAAAGTTTATATTACTCTCTGTCAGTCCATATCCACATACTGCATTACATCATGGGGTGGTACGGCAGCTACGCAACTTGAAAGAGCCCAGCGTTCTGTTCTTAAAGTAATGTTGAATAAAAACCGCCTTTATCCGACCGATGCCTTGTACCGCGAAAGTAATATGCTTAGTGTCCGGCAGCTGTTTGTACTGAATATGTGTTTATCTGCTCACAAAATCATGTTACATTTGGAAAACCGAGAGGAAGTTATCCAAAAAAGGATATTAAAACTACCAGTCCCCTTCACTAAAACTTCCTTCTCCCACCGTTTCAACGCGTTTCTATGTCCATTTCTGTACAATAAGGCAGCAATAGTCTGTGACCTAAAAAAATGCACAACTCGTGACGCTAAACGCAAAATCTCTCTCTGGCTTAAATTTTTTGATTATACAAACTCTGAGCTGTTAATATAAATTTTAAAATAAGTAAACTAATTCATGTGTGCGCATGCACACTCACCCATACACACACACCCTCTCTCTCTCTCTCACGCACACATACACACATACACACACACACACACAAACTCATACACACATTTACAATCACTCGCAGTCAAACATACGCCCACTCACACACTAACATACAGACAAACTCACGCTCGCGCAACTGCTGCTCTCGTCTTTGAACTCTCTTAATTGGCCCTCACGTGACAGGTTCGCCTAGTGTGGGGACCAATGTTAAACACGCACTCATTCACACTCCTTTTTTTCTAGTTAGATTATTTTAAGATTAGGATAATTTATCTCCTTACATTACTTGTATTGTAATCTTCACCTACTGTACTGTTATTTAAGAGTGTAAACTTTATTTTTGAAATAAATGCATTATTGTTATTGTTATTGTTATTCCCGAATTCACTGAAATCCCGGGATTTACACAAAAAAAATATCCACTTATTATTATTATTACTGCATTACCAGGTGGTTGACTGGTGGAGAATGCCATTAGGTATTAAGTTAGGCAATTGTACAACTTACAGTGCAATAAAGTTTAAATAAATAAATATTTTTTAAAAAGCCGCCTCCGTAATATCTAAGCATAAAATGAACTATATGTAAATATGCATCCGATTAACCGATCACTGCTCATGATGTACTTCTGGAAAATAGTGTCGTAGTCAGAAGATAAAGTGGAAAGAAGTTGGCGTGTAGTCCTAGAATCAAAAACAATGTCGTAGGCAGAAATAAAGTGGGGGAGAATTTGGTGTGTAATGCTAGAATCAAAAACAGTGTCGTAGTAAGAGGATAAAGTGGGGGTAAAGTTGTCAGTACAACATACCTGCGCCTGCTGGTTGGCTATCAACGCGGCCTCCTCGTCGTCTGCAATCGCGCGCGCCTCGGCCGCCGCGGGGTCGCTGCGCACGCGCGCCGCGCGCGGCATGTGCGCCGCCATCTTCTCCGACACCTCCTGTCAAACGGGACCGAGTGCCATTAAATAGAATAGAAAAACGTTTATTGCCTTCATAATGAAATAGTACAAAAACATGACGAATTAAGGCTTAGTAAAAAGGGAAAGCAAATGGTCAGTGGCTCAGCTTGTGCTGATATGGGATGTGATCCCACTCAGCGCTGGTTTTCAGCCACTTCCATCTCTCCATAGGTAGTAGGTGAGAGTTAGGTCATGAGGGCTTACAGTTCTAGGTAAAAAATACAAATTTCACAAAAAAATGAGTAAAAAAAAACAATATTACAGTATAAATATCCTTTATCCTTTGGACATTCCCACACATCGCCATCTAGCCCCAAAGTAAGCTACTCAAAGCTTGTGTTATGGGTGCCAGACAACGGATATAATACTTAAATACTTTTTGTTTGTAAATACATACATGATATACATAGAAAACACCCAGACCAATACAAATAGATATGTTCATGCACACAAATGTTTGTATTGTGCGGGGATCGAACCCGCGACCGATTTCTCGACCACTACACCAGACGGGTCGTCAATAACACCTTTTGCACACTACAACTTTTAGCAGTGATGCAGCATGGATGCAATTGCAAAATGTCAACCTTTACACACGGCACTACTACTAGCAAAGATACAGTCGCGATGATAACGCGCGTTAGTGTCGATGCAGAAGCAAAGATAACTGCCTCGGTGGCGCAGCGTTAAGAGGGTCACACTTTAAAGCTGCGCCAGAGGTCCTGGAATCGATCCCCGGGTTGGGCCAAAAATATATATATTTTAATGTTCAGAAATTCTTAGGGTAGCCCGATGTTTGGAAGTTGGTGGTGTTTCACCGGGTGTAACACCAACACCGTTTTCCCAGGGAAAAACACGTAAAGCCGTTGGTCCTGCGCCTGATCTGGATATGTCTGTCCCATCGGAATAAGAGAGTGAAAGGAATAGAGAGTGCACCTGTGTTTGCGCACACACTTGAGCACTATAATATATACCGCGCAGTCGGTTAGTCGTTGTGACTAGCCACCGTTTTCGAAATCGGCTAGGGGGACTATTATTATTATGTACTGTATATTGGCGACTGCATCGATGCAAAGTTAAATCTGTTCATTGCGTAAGTCGCGAAGCTGTCGCGCGTTTCCAAAACGACTGCATCAATGCTAAAATTAACAGTGTGTAAGACATAAAATAAAGCCTTGTTTCTGTTAACCATTCTTTTGGCTATGATCGGCGATATGTCTTTCTCTATCTTTAATGACAACACAATTTCACGACTCAGTTCATAACGCGCCGACTATGGTATCTATGACATTTATAGAACATATTTATATATCATAAATAGGTGATCTTTATGCAGACAGCTGTAAAACAGAAAGGATGTATCTCAGAGTATTTGTATAAAAGTTATATGTTAAAAAATATAAAATCTGTTTAATGTTATGGTTTCAAGTAAATGTTACGCATAATGACGTATCCATAAGAGACCACAATTTTACAAGGTCGGACTGACAGCACGGTGGCTCAATTGGTAGAGCGTTTGGCCCGGTTAGCCAGAAAGTTGCTGGTTCGAGTCCCGCCCGTGCGCAAAATTTTTCTTATTTCATCTTTATGAATCTGTTTAATGTAGTTACAGGTAAAGCTTGGACTTTTTGGGCTAAAGGTGCTATATTCTTCTGTATTTAACTTATTGTCTTCACTATTACACTCTTCACACAATAGCTCAACAGCAACCGGCCTTCCCTGCTTACCGACTTTTTTTGTACGAGCGTCAAAACAGCAAGACAGTACAAAAACCTGCTTAAATTCTTCAGATACCAATCAGCTGAAAAAAGCCGCCATAATAATTGAATGTTGGTAAACAACTACGTGAAATATTGAGACTATCGTGTGCCGACAGTACAATTGGCAAAATTGCATACATTTGCGGTAGAAATATGCTTACGGGCGACAACTTTTTCCAACCCGTAAACCTTTTCGTCGTTTCCATACATCCTAAACTAACCTAATAAGTCTTGATTTAAAAAAAAAAACTTTATTTAGGATGTACTAAAACGAATGAGACCAAATTTGCCTCATTCCATAAAGATTCGAAAACGTTATCACCCGTAAGCATATTTCGACTGAAAATTTATGCAATTCCGCCTGCACGCGAGTCTTAAGAGCTGACAGAAAACAAGTCAACTTACCTTCTGCACAGCAGAGTATTTAGCGAGGGCATCTTTAAAGGCTTGCGTGAGCCGTTCCACCTGCAACTTTTGTGGCTTGTCTCCACGCCGCACGACAACGCCCAACCGTTGCAGATCTCGAGCCGTCGCTGACACGCACGCGTTCACAGATTGCTGACATTCGTGGCTGGAGAGAAGAAAGCAATTAATTGGTTAGGGTCATTTAAATCTTTAACTAATATTACAATGCTGCAGATGTTGTTTGAATGCGTAATCTCAAAAACAACTAGGCAGATTTAGAAAAATCTTTTTTGGTGTTAGATGAGTATTTCTCAAAAGTTTTGAACAATTGTGGAAAAAGATCCTTAAGATTTTATTATATTATACAAAAAATAATATTATTACGTTATTATTATTTTGGTACCTAAAATTAATTCTTGGAGAACAAAATTTTTACTTTCCATACAAAAAAATAAATAAATTTCATTACTCATGCTTTAAGGCTTCATACATTATTACACGTCACTTTTTTTCATTTGTGGGTAATATTTACCCTCATTAGATATAGTTTTTGTAAAAAATGAAAAAATGAATAAACCTTTCTGAAGGGGTTCTTATAAAAAAATATAGAACGCAAAAAACGCTTTGTGAGTCGGGTACAAAAACTTTTTAGTTATTACTATTAAGTTACGTTTTAGTTGTATAAAATTAAAACTTCTTAATACATTATATTGGCAACGCTGCCTTTATCCTGGTTGAATGTTTGTTTGACGTCCCCGCACCTTCTTTTCATGTGAAAATCAGTGCGAACATATTTCGTTATTGGAATAACTTTTTCCAGACAGAAGACTATATTTTGTGTTTTTATTCACAACACGCCAAGTTGAAGTGCTAAGCATATCTTTAACACATATTTATTCTCTGCTTTAGGTAATAATAAGCTTGATGAAGATGAACATTGTTAAGTTTAAATTATATTACTTTTTCGTAACGTTTTATATAAATTTCGTTACGTGACGAAAAAGTACCTCGTTAGGTCGAGTGCTATTAATACAACTCATTGTGAGTTGTATTAATAAAGTTCATGTAGGTATCTAGAATTTACGTTATTTAAGGTTTTAATTGCCATTTAGTATGTATTTGGTTCACTTTATTACAATAAGTAAATAAAATAGCAAATGTATTATTTTGATATTAATTTTATACACAAACAAACATTTTATACATAGTTACGCACGAAAAACGTTGCACTCCGGCCATCGGGAAATAAGTTCTTATCAAATAAACCATAATCATATTTCGCCATTGTAAATCAAGCTTAACGTTAAAATATGGGTACTGTTTAGTTACAGTTTAGAATTATTTCGTAACAATATTTCGTTAAAACATTTTCATTACGTACATTCATTTTTAGAAATACTCAGATAACTGATTTAAGACAGACTTTAGACTATAAAACATCACGATACGCGTTTGTATACGGAGTATAAAATTAAAACGAGCGGGCAAAGTAGCGGGGCACCACTGGTATTAACATATGCTAGCTTATTTGAGGCTTGAGATTGGAACCTATAAGTTGTGTTACGTATAGTGTGGTGATTAAAAGCCCTTTATCGATGCAGTCGCGCGTTTTCATATCGATAGGGACGAATGTGCGTTAGTATCGATGTAGACGCGCGACTCTCAGATATATTCGCGATGTAGCATCGATACTGAATCGTTACAGTTTTATTATATTTGACTGTTGAGAACCAAAAACAAATTGTAAGAACAAAAATGTAACCCTCTTCAAATGCAAATCAATATATACACTTCTGGACCCATCTATTGGCCCATCTTAGAGTTTAGGTTTCGATGGCCCCTACCGAAATATGATTGCTAGATTGAACAAAAACTGTTGATGCAGTTTTAAACCTGATACATTTTTCCATCTTTTTCGATCGTTTTGTTTTAAATTTCAATTCAGAATACCATTCGACATGGAGCTACGCCTACAAGTCGGATATGCGCATTGTTAAAGGCAATTGATTTTTAAATAAAAAACATGTTTTATCAAATAAAGGTTTAACGCGTGTTGCCTTCATGGGCATCTACCACATACGATTAGGCATAGAGTTTATCAACCGCTCTATGAAATTTTGAGGGATCATCTCCCATTCCTCTTCTATGGCAGTTTTCAACTCCTGCATCGTCTGGGCAACTGGCTGACGAGCCCTAACACAGGCGCGGTCGCAGCCTGAAACTTTGGAGGGGGTCACTCACTCACTAAGCTAATAAATAAAAAACGGCTAAGTGCAAGTCGGACTCGCCCACTGAGGGTTCCGTGCCAACTTTAACTTTAACTGAATTAGGGATCCACTTACTTCCACTAAGCTAAAATACCACAATAGTTTGTTGACAGCAAATATAACTTTGTTTTTCATAGTGTTTGTATGAAAAACAAAGTTATGTTTGCGGTTTCTGAAAATGTGCTATATCTCAAAAACTATTAGTTCGATCCCGTCCAAACCAATTTTCGTTGAAAGTATTTGTTAGGATCTAAATTAAATATTTTTTTCAAAATTTACACTCGCTTAGTTTAGAGGTAAGGGACGCCCATTTTACCACTTCGGAAGCGTATATCTCGCAAACGTTACACTTTCAGATAAAATGGTTTTAAGAACTTCTATTTCATTTTTCAACCAATTTTTTTTTTGTTTTAGTTTCATGTATGGTAAGCCCCTCTTACAATTATCGTAAAGTGGTTAGCAGGATACAACTTCCTACTTAATTTCAACAGTGTGAGGCTTATAGTTACAAAATAAAATGGCTGTGACATACGGACGGACAGACAGACAGACAGACAGACTTGACGAAACTATAAGGGTTCCGTTTTTTGCCATTCGGCTACGGAACCCTAAAAACTGGCCAAGTGCGGGTCGGACTCGTGCAGGGTTTCGTTTCTGAGGGCCAACTTATCTAAATTAAGGCATGTTGGTAGCAAATTTAAGTTTGTTTTTCATAGTATTTTTATGCAAGACAAAGTTATATTTGCGGTTGTTGAAAATGTGCTATATCTCAAAAAGTACTCGTTCAAACTAAAGTTAATTTAGAGTGTTTGTTAGTTCAGCACAACATTGTCCTATTTTTAATTTTTCCTAGTTTAGTTCAAATGTTAGAGGGGGGACACCCATTTTACCACTTTGGAAGCGTCTATCTTACAAACGTTTGACTTTCAGATAAAATGGTTTTAGAAACCTCAATGTCATTTTAAGACACCTATCCGTAGATACATTTTAAGCAAAAAAAATTTTTTTTGTCTTAGTTCCAGTCATTATTTTTTGTATAGCAATTGTAAAGCGGTAAACCTACCAAGTTACATTTGTATAATGCTAATATTTTTAGAATAACGATGAATTAATGTGGCTGTGACATGCGGACGGACAGTCAGACAGACTTGACGAGACTATAAGGGTTTCCGTGTATTGCCATTCGGCTACGGAAGCCTAAAAAAGTTATCTGCAATAAAATAATAAGAAGACAGCCTTTATTTTGAATCTTTATCATAGAACGATCTTTATTATAACAACGCATATCGATTTTGCTAGGATTACCAAAACAAAGTAGTTTGGTTCCTTGTTTCTAAACTAGAGGTCATTTTCAAGTTTTTTTGGACATCGTACATAGTTCATAAAACAGTACTAGATGTCAGCAAACTAAAAATTTATTATTCCCCTAACAGTAGCTAGAAATTTCCTTTTGTTTTATGGAAAATTTCTGAGATTTTTAAATTGGACCTTAGATTTTGGGGGGGGTCATGTCCCTTGTGACCCCCCCCTTCGCACCGCGCCTGCCCTAACACGTCTTTTTAGCTCGTCCCACATGTGCTCAATGGGGTTCATGTCTGAGCTTCTGGCTGGCAAGTCCATAACTGTGATGTTCAAATCCCGAAGATATTCCCTGACGATGCCGGCCGTTTTCTTGCAATATCAGGCATAAAAAGGAAATTTGGGCCCACATAGTCCGTGTATGGTGTCACGTGAGGTTCTAAGCATTCACCAATGTACCTTTCAGCATTTAATGTTGGCAGCCGTGGTCCTGTAACAACCTCAAATTGAGTTTTGCCGCTCGCGTATATACCGCCCCAGACAGTCCACAAGCCACCGCCAGACCGTCGTCGTAGACCTCTTCGGACGTCGGTAGACCTTCCTTCCATCATTGCCATGTAACACAATTTTAGACTCATCAGAAAAGAGTACACGGCTCCAATCTTGCTGTGTCCAATTCAAATGACTGCGTGCGAAAAGGCGCGCTGTTCGATGGGCTCGCGTTAGTTTGGGCCTATATGCTGGCTTGTGTGGTACCATATCGCGTTCTGTTAACCTACTCCGAACAGTTCGAGCGCTCACAGATACTCCGTGGAAGCACAGAAAATATAATAGTACTACGTACAGAAGGATCACTGTGCTAAGAATGATAAAGTAAAAACAACTTTCGTTGCAACGCAATGAAGTGCAATTCACTTCGCACGATTTTAATTCAAGGTTGTTTCATCTACCTAACTATACCTGTCTCTTTCTAACACGTAACGCTTTCCCTGTTTCGCGGCCTTGAATGTGTCAGGGTTGCGAGCGGCACATGACACGAACATACGCGTAGGTACACAACGCGCTACTCAAATAAAATAAATAGTCTGGAGGACCTAGCACATTTCTTAAATGTGTTCTATCGGAGAAAGTAATTGATAGTGTCAGCGTTCGTTTAATATTAATTTTAAGTTTCATAAGTGTTTACTCTGTCTAATTTAATTATTTGGTACAAAATTACTGAATTCGGAGAAATGACACACTTTTGTTGCAAAGTAGTCCTAATGTCAACTGCATAATATACGAGTGTTAACCTTAATTTGCTGTTGTCCGTACTTAACTACAAAAAGAGACTTTAGTATATGTGAACCTTATCTATCGTACCATTATAAACGCTATCAAAATCGAGATTAATTTTATTGGAATACCTAAAAATTAAGGGTGATATTATATAGCTAAAGTAAAATAATGAACTGTAGCTCTTGGACCATTAGATTTGGACTACGTAAAATCCTAACACAAAATAACTTAAGTAATTTGGTAGGTACTTATAAATATTATGCAAAATTTAAAGTAAGTTTATTGACATGTTTCCGGTTATTTTAAGTTAGATTGACGTAAGTAACTGAGTAGGTATCTTAAACTCAAACCTATTTCTTTGAACAAGAAATGTTGAATACCTACCTACAAAATTTGTTTTGATAAATAATGTCATAATTAGGAACACATATCTCAAATTATTAATAGTTATTTCGTTGTAACGAAGTCAGTCACTGGCTGAGAAAATAAACACAGTCACAGGCGCGTGGCGCGGTCCGCGTCCGGCAGCCCCGCGCTCATTTATGCTCGGCGTACCGAGTCGCTCGAACATACCTAAACTTCGGAGTGACACCCCCCTGGTGGAAGTCGCGAAGTTGGTTTTGTATCTCAATGGAGGTAAGGTGACGATTTCTCAAGCTGGTCGTCACGATGAATCGATCCTGCCTTTCAGTTGTGACCCGAGATCGTGGCCTTCCTGGCGACGAACAAAGCCGTCAGTCTCTAGGTACCTCCGATAAACATTTCGGACCGCAGATCGACTTAAATTAAGTTGAGCACTCACGTTTCTTTGGCTGTTTCCGGCCTGATTATGTGCCACAGCACAGCTTGGGCGGCGACTTCGGGTGAAGTATCCATAGATTATTAATAGAAAGAACCTCACTTTAATGTATAGAATAAGTAATGTTTGTTGCAAAACCAGAGATATCAATCACTTCAAGAATTAAATCCAAGTAAACCAATAAAACCAAGTTTTCTTAGTTTTAGAAATTAGATGGGGGGGGGGGGGGGGGGGACGCCCATTTTACCACTATGGAAGCGTCTAGCTATGAAACGTTAGACATTAAAAGAAATTGGTTTAAGGAACCTCCATGTTATTTTAAAAGATCTATCCATAGACACCCCACACGCATAGGTTTGACAAGAAATTTTTTTTTTGGTTATAGTTTCATGTATTGTTATTATTTTTTATTTTTTTATGAGAATCGGTAAGCGGTTAACAAGGTACATCTTCATACCAAATTTCAATTGTGTAATGCTTATAGTAACAGAATAAAATGGCTGTGACATATGGACGGACAGACAGACAGACAGACAAGACTTGGCGAAACTATAAGGATTCCGTTTTTTGCCATTCGGCTACGGAACCCTAAAAAGACTATTGAATGAAATTGTGAATGTGTCAGGTTCAAAACTGCATAAATACTTTTTGCTCGACCTAATATAAAATTTTAGCTAGGACCAAACAAAACTGAAAATACAAGGTGGGCCAATAGATATGTCCAGAAGTGTATTTATTTCTAACTGGCTATCTTCTGCAGCGAGACTGCATATGCTTAAAAGTAGCGCTAGTGTGTAAAGGTTGACATTTTGCGATTGTATGGATGCTGCATCACTGCTGCTAAAAGTTGCAGTGTACAAAGGGTCTAACTAAGGTGTTAAAATAGGAATCAGATCCACCTACTGGTACTTGCAAAGAATACATAATAGAAATAACTTTTTTGTTTCTTTATTTGAAGTTAATATAAATGAGACCAGTAGACAGTTTTAAACCAAAAACAATTACCAAATAAAAAAGTTGAAGATATGTGTCTGTCATTGGGATAACATAGCATGACTAACAAAATATTTCAATGATATTTTATTACAAGTATTGAATCTCAAAATAAACTGCTGATACCAATTTGGTCCCCCTAATAAGACAATTTATTATTCACCAAAATGGCTCCCAATTGTCAGATTTAGCCACAATGGCCAGCAAACAATATTCAACCCAAAGAAGAATACATATAGTATGTTTTCAAGTCTTCATCAGTCTTGTAAGTTATAATACCCAATAATGCACTCACATTTTATCCCTCAACTGCACACTATCATTAGGTCCACCAATCTGCTTCATCATCTTCTCAAGCGACCTTAGTCCACTGTTGACCGAGTTGACATTGTCTGCTATGCCCTCACTCAGGTTGTATAGCTCTGTGGGGCTGAAATCAGCAAAACCGACGGCAGGAGGTGCTGCGGTAGCTCCATAGTCTCGGCTAGCCCCACTTATGGGCTCCTTTTCCGCCATTGTGATGCTAGAACCATAGAAAATAATTTCATTTGAAAAGATTGCATAGAAGAGAAGTTTTCTGCAAATAGTTATGCAGTCAACACATTTTGCGAAAGCAATAGTGTCTTCTATGTAGAGTGACAACACTATTATTATGATGCCCTTTGAAGAAAAGTAGCCCAGGTTATCTCTGGTATTGGCAATAAAGTTGTTGTTTTGAGCAACACATTGCACAGTTTCTATCAGAAAAAGTTACCAGGAAAAGATTTATTGTGTATGCCTTGGTTATATAAACGCACACTAACAAGATTGAGTTTTAGGAAATAATGAAATCTACCTCACTTTTTCATTGATTGAAATCATGATTCACAATAATGTTAACTGTATTCAATTACTTTATTAAATGTGAATGACTAATGACAAAACCACTATCATAGCAAATGGTGTAAATTGCACTAATTAATGCATAACAATCACTAACTAGAATTTGTTATCACAGGGGTTTTTATGAATCTTGTTAATAACATTAAAATTTAAGTGTGGCATATAATACCTAAATAGTGCTATAATGATTGCTAATAAGATAAATAATTAAAAATATGGGACTTAGAAAAAATTACAAAAAAGTATGAAACCTATAAAAACTTGTATCTTAATATTTTATCTTGTAAAGGTGCAAAAGAAATAAAGCCTTTTTTCACTTGTAATATTTTTCTACAATGTATAGTTTAGCAAGAAAATGGGTCTGAATGATCAAGGTGTCTAGGACTTAGAATTGTTTTTGCAATAATTAAGAAACCTGATTAATCTTTAAACTTAAGTTTATAATGATAATAATATAAAGGAATTTAAAATAAACATGCTTTGTACTTATAAAGAATAGTATGTATAAATGCTACGATCTCTGTAATATTATTTTTACTGACTACACAAGCCTGAAATAATAATAAGTGTTGTATGCTTACAAATATTTGTTAAGTAGATTAACAATCGATGAGTAGGTAAGTATTAATTATCAGCAGTACATAAACATGTTCATGAGGCAAAAAGAAAGAGGAAGGAAAATGTAGAATAGCTGCACCATGGTAATTCTACTATAAACTAAATTAATTATGTATATTTACGACAAATATTCTTTATCAAGAAAGCTATTATTAACTTTATAAAAGATATGCTTTCCTCCGGCAATTAGATATCCTACGTAGGAGAAACCGTGTAACACCAAGTTCTAAACTAAAGAAGTTTCAAGATAATTGCTAAGGGATGAAAGTATGAAAAAAACGTTACCAAGCCGTTTCGTCTCTTTTTTAAGCTTCCTCGCGTCAGCACGTTGGAGATAAAACTTGAGCAATGTTATGATTCACAATAACAATGATTACTCATCAAATCACTATCATCACAAAGAAATATAAAGAACGCAAAAAAATAAGTACCTACACCAATTAAACGTTTTCACCACAGTTACCACTTGTTACGAAGCCTAAGAATCTAAAAATGTGTATTAGATAAGCCGGAAGAACCGGAATTTCAACTAATTTACCTTGTAATGTAAATTAAGTCTGCTTTTACTTGTTATAACGATAAAAAAATCCGCTTCGACGATGGAAAGGTGATGGCCGACGATGACGTTTGCTGTCAATCTGTGAAATTTTTTTTTTTTTTTTTCTCTTCTTCGTCCATTGAATTGGACCGGCAAAAGACATATGTCCGTACAGCCATGTCTGATGTAAATTCTTTAATAGAAGTCGAAGAAATTATTAACTTCTGTTATCTTCTTCTCTTGCTTCCCTGTTGCACAGCATCAACTTCTGCTCTTCATGATTGAAACTGCTTTCACAAAGTATGTATTGATGATATAATAAAGTTAAAAATGGGCAAATAAGATTCCAGATTTTTTAGTAAATCAGTAATATCACGCGGGATTTCATTGGGGTTTTTATAAATTTTCAATAAGTTGTCAATAAGGATGATTCGTTGTATATTGTGGGCGGGGCAGTCGAATATAATATGATTGAGGGTCTGATCCTTTTCTAAATTGCAGTCTGTGCATAAGGCCGAGCGTGCAATTTTCATTCTATGTAAATGAGAATTAATTCTGCAGTGTCCCAACCTAAGGCGAATTAAAATGGAATAAAACTTCTTGCTTCTGTAAGATTTTGATGATACGAACCATGGGGTTTTATTAATTTTGTCCACTATATTTGCATACCAAGTGCCTTTAATCTGAAGAGTTTCATGCCAGAATTTTGTCCAATCTTCGTAATGGCGACTTTTAATTTCAGACAAAATATCAGTGTAAGGTATAGCAACATTTGGAACTACTCCACTTCCGGTTTCTACAATAAATCTGGCCAAATTATCGGCTTTTTCATTTCCAACGACCCCAATGTGTGCCGGAGTCCACATCAATACAATAGTAACGTTTGTCTTGGTGATTATTTCATAATAAAGCTGCTTTATCTCAAACAATATATAATTTGTATTAACATTCGAAATGGGATTATCAAGTGCCCTTAAGACACTCATGGAATCGGAGATAACAAGCCACCTTTGGAAATCGCTTTTATGTGCGTCAATATATTGCAAAGCAGATAGGATTGCTAAAGCTTCGGCAGAAAAGATGCTCATTGTATTGGGCAACCTAACTCCATGTCCAATTTTGATATGAGGTATGTAATGTGCCATTGCAACATGTTTACTATTTTTTGACCCATCTGTGTAAAGGGTGATAAAATCAACATGATCTTGAATTTGAGCATAAACTTGTTCTTTCGTTTTCAAATCTGGATCTATCTCTATATTCATTTTATAGTAGTTACTGCAATAACTTTTAGAGTAACAAGTCCAATTCCTGTCTTTATGAATGTCATACTCATGTGCTACAAGTTCAAGTTCAGAAAAATCATGAAAGATAAAGGGTGTGTTAGATAATTTAGGAGGATGTAGCTGCTCATTAAAAGAAGATACTTTATTTAATAAAGGATGATTATTTATAGAATAGAATTTATAGAGAAACCTGTATTTCAAATACTTGAATCTTAGAGGTAGTGGAGGTACACAGCATTCAATCTGAAGCGAATTAATTGGAGATGTTCTCATTGCACCGGTTATACACCTTAAGTTGTTATTTTGTAATACTTCCAATTTTTGAACAAGTTTAGAATCGGACCCAAAACATAAGTAACCATACTCAAAATGACTGCGCACTAAAGATTTATATAGTATTAGTAATATTTTAGGATCAGATTTGTATAAACATTTTATAATATTAAAAGCTAGGGAAGCTCTGCCAATTACATAATCAACATATTTTACCCAAGACAGATTATATGTAAAAATAATACCTAAGAATTTGATGTCAGTAGCTGTAGGCAAAATTTGGTTGTTGTAAAATATATTTTTATTATGTGTCTTTTTGCCAAAAATAACAACTTTAGTTTTATTAGTATTAATTTCTAAGTTTAAATATTCAAAATACCCCTTAAGTCGGATTAAAGCTTCATTAATTTTAAAGGATACAGTCTTGACATTATCTCCAGAATAATAAACTACTAGATCATCAGCATATTGTAAATTTAGAACTTCAGATCCTAATATATAGTTGAGTCTATGAATATAAAGTGTGTACAGCAACGGACTGAGTATGCCGCCCTGACAAACCCCGATATGAGATTGTCGAGGTCCCAGTAGTTGGTTATTAACTTTTACATATACCTCCCTACTGTGTAAAAAGTGAAAAATCCATGTTATTATTTTTTCAGGAATACCAAGCCGAGAAAGTTCCTGCGCTAGAATATGATGGTTGACGTTATTGAATGCACTAACAATATCAAAAAATACTCCTATTAAAACATTACCAGTTTTAAAGGATTTATATATGTCAAGATGAAGATGAGCTACACTTTCCTTGGATGACTTACCCTTTCGAAAACCGAATTGATTTGAAGGTAAAAGAGAGTTTCTTTCTATAAAAAATTCAAGTCTCTGCTTCAAAAGCTGTTCAAATAGCTTTCCCATACAAGATGACAAGGCTATAGGTCTGTATGAATCTGGCTCTCCTTTTTGTTTATTTGGTTTTAATACTGGTATAAGACAATCTTTTTTCCAATCAGAAGGGATGTATGAATGTAACCACAATAAATTATAAACTTCTAAAATATATATTTTAGCATAATCTGAGGTAAATTTTATCATTTTGTATGGGATGCCATCCATACCATGAGCAGAGTCACGTCTAGAGTTAATGGCAGAGGAAAACTCTTGCAAAGTGAAAGGCTTTGTTAAATAGTTACTATCATTAATTTTAACCTTATGGGTATCAAGAATTAGAGGACATTCAGCAGTGTCTGGGGTATATTTTTTAAGAAAATCCATAACCCAATTTACACTGTCGAAATTGTGTTTGTAAGTGCATTTTTTATTAAATTTCTTAATTTTTTGCCAAATGTAACTGATGGGTGTAGTTCTATTTAGAGACTCACAAAAGGAAAGCCAGCTTAAATATCTCTCTGATTTTAGAGTTCTTTTTTTTAAAGCTTGTAGTCTCTTAAAGTTAATATAATTTTCAGTTGAAGGATCTTGCTTAAATTTTAAATAGGCATTTTTTGAGTCAGTAACAGCTTTTAAGCAGATTTCATTCCACCAAGGAAGTGGACAGCGGTTTTTCTTAGTTGAAGTAGGAGACAGTTCAACTGTTTTTTTATTTTTAACAAAGTCAGGTGTAGACAAATTAACTGCATCAATTAAAATATTTACTAAATCTAAATAGTTTTTTAATGGGTCAGATTCATCAATTTGGAAATTATACAAAAGCTTATCTAATATTTTTTGATAACAGTCCCATTTAACATAGCGTAAATTTATATTAGATTGACAAGGTATTGACTCTGGAATGCTATAATTAACATCATATATTATTTTTGTGATTACAGGGAAATGATAACTTCCAAGGGAATCATCATATACTGCCCACTCACAGGATGAAGCCAATGAGGGGGAAACAATAGTTAGATCAAGTGCATTTTGCTGCCATCTATCAGAGCCAACAGTAGTCAACTCACCAGTATTTAAGATAATCAAGTTATTATTATCAATGCATTCAATAACCTCACGCCCTCTTATGTCAATACTACTACAACCCCACGATGTGTGGTGGGCATTAAAATCACCAGCTATTAGCATAGGCCCTGGAATACTGTTAATTAAGTTATCTAACTTGGTTTTAGAAAAAGCTGGAACACAATTATTAGGACTATAAAAGCTAACTATAGAAAGTTCTTTGTCTCTATATTGTAATCTAATAGCAATATTTTGTAAAGAATCATCATAAAATGTTGGTATTTGTCTGAAGTGTAAACTATCATGAATTAAAATTGCTACGCCATTATGGTCATTACCAGAATCTAGTCTAACTATTGTATAATCTCTTAAGTTAAATCTAATATGAGGTTTAAGCCATGTTTCGCTAATAATAGCAACATGAATGTTATTCTCCTTAAGAAAATAAGTAAAATGATGTTGATTACTTAAAATGCTCTGAGCATTCCATTGCACTATGTTTAACTTATTATCCATTTTTTTTTAAAACTTATGGATTGGAGCCCTTTTGTCTGTTTTTGTTAAATGTCTGCAGGAGAACATCTTTTATATTTTGAGTATTTATAGATTTTTCATTACTCTTGTTTTGTGAAATTATTGTAACAATTGAGTGTAAAATTGCATTTAGAATTTGGTCTGAATTAAGTAAGTTTATAAACTGGTCTGTAGGGGAGGGACTGGGATTGGATGGTTTCATTGTTGGGTAGGATCTATTATTAAATACATCTGCATATGATCTGTTTACAAATTTGTTTTTATTTTCTTCCATTTTCTTTCTCTTTATTGGACATTCCGATGACACTGAAATGTGTTTTCCACCACAATGGTAACATACAGCTTCAGTTGTAGGTACAGAGCATGTCTTATAGTTATGTGGTCCCTTGCAAATTGAGCAACAATCTGTGTTACGGCAGAATTTAGCTATATGGCCATACCTCATGCACTTGAGACACTGCTTTACAGGTGGAACATATGTTTTCACCTGGAATCTCCAACTGTTCAAATCGACGCTTTCTGGCAGGGTTGGGCAGGAGAAGGTAATCGACACAGTTTTGGTGGGCTGAAAAAATACAGAACCATTATCTTTTTGTGTTCTTCTCATAAATCGTCTGACGCTGACAACTTTGTGTGAGCATGAAATTGATTTGTAAATCTGGGAATTACTCATTTCTGTTGGCACATGGTATATGACTCCGGTAACTTCAGTCCCTGACGCTGGTATGGAAGCTTTTATATGGTAGCTTTCTAAGAATTTGTCATTTTTGATGGCGGCATTAGCAAGGGAAGGTTGAGTGAAAATGACACCCACCTTATATCGATTAACTCTTATGAGCTGCTTAACGCCTTTATTATATTTTTTAACTCCATTTGAGAGCGACATAAGATCTCGATCTCCTATGGGTTTGTCATTTACTGTACTTTCTAAAAAGACAATATATTCAAAATTTCCACCGCTCTCTGGATACAGCCTCGTATATGAGGGAACTCTAAATTCCTTGTACTTATCTGTGTGGCGTGACTCGTATTGCTCGTCTTCTGAACTGGAGTCTCCCGATCCGGACCCCTCGTTGGACGACATACGCTCGGCTGAAGTAGGATCTGCCCCGTCGCTGCCCACCTCATCCGGCCTTTTTCTTTTCTTGGGGCGTTTCTTCCCCATTCTCGCTCCTCAGAAACCTGAAGAATTAATAGGATGAATAATTGATCAAAAAGAGCTAAGCAAAAACTCGACCACCGATTACGACGTTTCCCGCGCTTTTTTCACAGACTCAATCTGTGAAAACAATGACAATCAGCTGTAATGACAGCTGCTTCGTTCCCATAATCTCGTTCCAAAGGTTTATTATTTCGCTCTCTCGCCTTTTTCATTTTGTTATTTTTATTATTTACATAATTAGAACAAAAGGTGCCATTTTACAAGTTATTAATTTTATTACATACAGAGTATTTTTATTATATACTTCAGATAAGTACCTAAGTATAGGTGGAATTCAGTAACGTTTAGTCGCATAAAGGTTTAAGAGATGGCGCTTTTTGCACTATTCCACATTTCTAAAAATATTTCCATAGAGTGATTTTCCAAAGTTTTCGTTCGGCCTATTATCTAGAGGTACCTATATTCGACCAACCCCCAAAGCAGTGTTTTTGTTGTTTTCTTTTTTTGCTTTAGTAAACTCGGTTCGGAAGCCACAGATCGTAAAATATTTGTAGTAGATTAGGTAATTTGTGTTGCTGTTCGCTGACTGCGGAAAACATGTAGCTATGCGAGCATATTATGCCTATGTCGTTTCTGTTTTACAGTATGGCATTATCTTATAGGAAAATTCTGGAGTCATATATTTTGCATAAAACATGCAAAAAAAGTGTATTCGAGACTACCTATATGGTGCAGACTCGACCGATTCTTGTAGCCCTTGCAGGTCACTTTTTGGACACTCTAAAAACCTTACACGCTGCAAAAGAATTTGTTTCTCCAAAATAGAAGTCGAATGCGTTCTTTTAAAGTTCTTTAGTCGTTTTTTGAAGGCAGTTTAATTTTTTATTTTATTTATTTCATGAGTTTTAGTTTAGTTACTCATGATAAAACCTCTAGACCAATTTTAATGAAACTGACACTTGGATTGAGCGTCAGTTTCAGTATATTACAGTATATAGTGTTTCAGGAATATATCTGATTAAAGTTAAAAATAATCATCTCTTTACGACTTTTCGTTTTAGCGAACATCGTAGCTAAACATACAAATACACTAACAATGCACTTACGAAATTATACACACGTGTTTGGAAGCGTTTATTGATCAACATACTCAAATTCTATGTCTCGTGTTTTTTTAAAAATAATTTCCTTTATAATTAGACATGTTGAAACTTAATTATAAATATTTTAGATGATGATAACAATTAAGAGATTTTAAAACAGCAAAATGATAATCATTATAATTTATTTTCCTAAACCTTATAAAAGTTTGGTGGACTTTTTCGTTTATACAGTATGATGAGTATCTATCCCGTACCGCAGTCATATTCGTGCAAAGCAATTTTCTTCCTTGTGTTACGAATAACGAACAACGATTATGACGGGGGCGTCTCCCATAAATACTTAAATACATGAAAACATCTTGACTTAGGTTCACAAAAGTTTGTCCTTTGCGGGATTCAAACCCACGACCGTTGTTGGCATAGTACTCAAGAGCGCCAAACGCGTCGACAAATTTTATCGGCTAATTAATTTGTTCGCTACATAATAGCATATTTATTAGCACCTTTTTATAAGGACATCATCATTAGTTTAAAAATAAAGAAGTCCAACAATTTGGTTAGCATAATATGGAATTAGCCTTGGTTTGCCGGCTAGTGATATGAAATATTTATTTGAAGCTGGAACTTTTCTAGCTTAACCTAATGTTTAGGTACTTCAACAGCAAAACAAAAACATTGATGTCTTCAAGTAGTTCGAACTGTAGTCCGAACTTTTCTCCGACTCCGACTTTTGTCCGAACGTCTGCTATTCTACACAACTGCAACGACTCAGTTAATGCATTTTTATGTAATAATTATTATTATTCCTGAGATCGAGTCGTGAAGTATTCAAATCGTGACCGGCACGCGCATTTTTCCCACACAAGCGCACGCGCAGGACGCATAAAGCATTCGACACCTGCGCGAAAACATGACATAAATTAGTTTGTCATTCTTGAATGGTGCGTTTTTAATGTGATGAAGTGTTAAAATGTATGGTTGAGCTTTCAAACTTGTGTTTCTCGGTATTGAATGCATGCAACTGACGTTCACAGGAGACGAAGGTAGGTTATGGGTTATACAACCATGAGTTTACAGCGGTATTACTTGCTAAAAAAAGTCTATAGACAAGTGCATTAAAATTAGGACTTGGAACAAAAAATGTTTATACACTTTTTATGTCGTCGCTAGCGAACAAAACCGCCGTTAACTTATTTTACCGAATGCCAAGGTCGATGATTCTTCTTTACTTCAGAATCCATATAGGTACCTCGAAAATACTGTAAATGTTGCAGAAAATTGAAATTAAATGAAATGAAATGAATACTTTATTTACTTGCCTTTGGAAAAGGGTAAATTGTTGAAGGTGCTATAAATATTGTACAAATATGGTTCAGCTTTTCCAGCTATCAGAAATAGCATGCAAATATTTTACAATCTTACTAAATTATTAACTACGAATTATAATATTTTCATCACAATGTTTTCATTATATTATTATTTAAGTCATAAGTTTGGAAATATTCAACGATAATTGCTTACGATTATTATGTATTTAGATATCCATGAAATAAAGTCGTGTTAGTAACACTGCTTGTTACTCAAGAACGGTTGGACCGATTCATGATTTTTAGTATGTTGTGATTTTCTTGGCTAATACTTAAGATGACGAATTAATGATTTGGTGATAATCGCGGGTGATTATGTTATGTCGGACTATGTAGTTAAATCACACATGAATATTTGGTAATATTCAGATGCTGACACTGACTTTCAGAACAAATGATTTATCAATGCGTCACCATATTTCATGAAACCATATTTCGGTGCGGGACGGAGCAGGGGCGATACGAAGTTCGCTGGGACTAGGTAAACTATAAAGAAGGTGTACCAAGTTTAAGCCCCCTTAACATATTTCTTGATATTTTTTATTTATGTTTTGTATTTGCTCAAAAAATGCCAAATTTGATAAAATAATATAATCTTTAGTAGTTAAAAAGGATGTTTTATTTACTTGCGCATCTTACGTAGTTTAGTGATAGAGTAAGAAAAAAATTGCTGCTAGTGCTGTCTGATTTTTAAGATCATTTTTTCCTCAAGCACTTGATTTGAAAATGCTCCTACACAATTTATAACCAAATGAAATGACTGGGATGATGACACAGAGGCATTACTCAGGGGTGACTTTATTATTTATCCACAAATATGTCAGTAGGCGGTTACTGGATTTATCACTAGACGGTGCGATGCTTAACTGCAGACAGCGTTAAAATATGATGTGTCCATGTTTAAGGACTCTAGAAATGGGATAGAATCTAAATTTCTTTTCTCGATATTTTGATTTCCGAATCGTCATTGTAAGTAATTACTTGCTAATTGAATATATGTACCTAGGTTTTTCTCTTCAGAAATTTTCTGGGTAGCCCCGAGTTTGTAAGTTGGCGGTGTTTCACCCCCGTGCCTCGGTAAGCACGAAAAGTCGTTGGTGCGCCTGATCTGTCACCGGTGTCAGATAGCTGTTCTATCGGGCTATGAGAGTGAGAGAAATAGAGACCTGCAAATGCGTTGCGCACACATTGTGTACTAATACATATGTCCCGCGCAGTCATTTAATCGTAGTGACTGGCCATTGTAGTCAAAATCGGCTAGAGGGACTGTAATTATTACTTGCTAGAAAAAATGAATAAGGAATAATAAAAAAGGGATTTATTATCATTATTACTTATGCATGAAAAAAAAAACAACTACTACTTATTATGTATTGTATTTGAAATATCAACTTTGATATTTTGTGATTGATGATGATCATATCATACCATTACATTAATTTACGTTTAGGTAAAATCTACAAGTGATCCAATTGAGTAGGTCCAACTTTGAGAAAGAGGTCAATCGACGAATCCAACTCGGCAACAGCGTTCGGGAAATTGCGCAAGAGTGTCTTCGCATCTCACCTACCTCAGTGTCTGAAGACGAAAGTCTCAACCAGTCTGTGTTACTAATGATGTCATACGGATCATCGGTGTCATACGGATCCGAAAAATGGTCTCTAACAATAGGCTAAAATCACACAACAAGCGATGGAGAGGGCTATGCTGGGTGATTCTCTACGGGATTGAATCAGAAATAAGGAGATACGTAGAAGAACTAAGGTAACGTAAATAGCCTTGAGAATCAGTAAGCTCAAGTGGCAATAGACAGGGCACAAAGCGCGAAGAACTGATGGCCGTTGAGGCAGATAAGTTCTAGATTGGAGACCCTTCGACAAAAGAAGCAGCGAAGGACGTCCACCAACAAGATGAACAGACGGCCTTGTAGAGATCGCAGAATTAAACTGGATGCAGACCGCTAGTGATCGGTCGCTGTGGAAAGCCGTGGGGGAGGCCTGTTTAGCAGTGGACGTCCTTTGGCTGATAATGATGATGATGATGAGGTAAAATCTGTTGGAGATTTTGAAATCGCACCCATCTGGTACACGATATCGTTAGTATTAAATTAACAAAAAAATATATCATTTTTCAAACATCATGGTGTTCATACAATGTGACGAAGGGTCGAGATAATGAGGCGAATGTTTGTCATTTGAACAATAAGAGCAAAACAGTTAACAAGTGCGCACACGCACCTCTTTTCAAGGGCGCGCCCTTCCAGACGATGACGTACAGGATTGAATCGTATGTATTATGATTATGGTAATTTTATACAAATAATTAATTCATTCATTTATTTATTTCGACCAATAAAGGACCAATTTGACGACCCGTCTGGTGTAGTGGTCGAGAAATCGCCTACCACGCAGCGGATTGCGGGTTCGATCCCCGCACAATACAAACATTTGTGTGCATGAACATGTCTGTTTGTATTGGTCTGGTTGTTTTCTATGTATATCATGTATGTATTTACAAACAAAAAGTATTTAAGCATTATATCCGTTGTCTGGCACCCATAACACAAGCTTTGAGTAACTTACTTTGGGACTAGATGGCGATGTGTGGGAATGTCCAAAGGAATTGGTTAGTTACAAAAGAAACAAGCTAATGTTAGCATACAAACACAGTAATACACAATACTAAAAAATAAATTTTTGATAGCACAACAGGTCAGACTGCCACCACGTGAACCATGCAGCAGTGGTTCAAGTAGTGACAATCTAACCTGTCGGCGAATGCTTTTAGGACGCTGCTAGAGCTAGCCCTTACCCTGCGCACTAAGGACGTACACCGCTTTCGCATGACTGTGTAAAAACAGTCCAATTATTGCAAGTGGGCAATCATTTAGTTTTAAGTTAGAAGTATTTTTTAAAGTATTTCAAACAGATAAAGCAAGTCGGGATCACAACAATTACTAGTAGACCTTTGCGATTACGTTTAGCTAGGATTTAGTAAGGCGTTTTTACTAAATACTTTGGCCTGATTTTTCCAACGTCAGATAAGGAATATGCGAAGAATAAAATACAATACGCCTAAGGACCTATTTTTCAAAGGTCAGATAAAACTTTTCAGACTGATAAGTTAAAAAGCGACAATTTAAAAAAAAATACAGTTATGTATGAATCATAGATTGCTGGCAATTAGGTGACGTTTTCAATTTAGCCATATTGTATTTTGTTCGACGAATATTTCTTATCTGACTATTGAAAATCAGCCCTAATTTAAAAAAATTTACCTTTTATTTGTCAGCAATCATTCACGTAAATTTCATTTTACAATCGATACCCACCACCATCTACTGTTTTAGAATATCGCGTTCTTTTGGAATTAAGTCTTTTAAAATGACATCGAGGTTCTTAAAACCATTTTTTTCTAAAGTCTAACGTTTGAAATATAGACGCTACCAAAGTGGTAAAATTGGCGCCCCCCCTAACTCCTTAACTAAGCGAGTGTAAATTTTGAAAAATATATATAATGCAGATTTTTAACCAACACTTTCAACGAAAATTGGTTTGGACAGGATAGAAACTATTAGTTTTTGAGACATAGCACATTTTCAACAACCGCAAACATGACTTTGTTCTTCATACAAACACTTTGAAAAACAAAGTTATGTTTGCTGTCAACATTTAATGTGGTATTTTGGCTTAGTGGAAGTAAGTGGATCTCTTATTTAGTTAAAGTTGGCACAGAACTCTCAGTGGGCGAGTCCGACTCGCATTTGGCCGGCTTTTTCTACCCTCTATTATTTGCCGGATAATAATAATACAGTTCAATCATTCGTTCTGTTATGCGACTTTATTGTTTCCTATAACAACTTTAAAGTACGTTTAAGTTTACTAAAGAGAAACGACTTTAAGTTTCTCGACGAGTATAAAATCGAGTTTTAAAATTACTTACCTTTCGTATAGCTGTGGTTTTGCCCTACTAGAGTTAGAAATGGTTATCTACCTTTAGATTTTTTGTTTCTATAAACCTACTGGCAGTAGGGTAAACTATCTCTGGATGCATCTTATCGATGGGAGGACGGATAGCTTACTAGGGATAGGCATTTGTATGAAATTGACATTTATTGCGTTCCTATGTTTTTCATCTGACTGTCAGTCAGTTTGACTATCTCTAGTAACCCCAGAATTCAATCCTAAGATTTTGGAGGATAACGCTCTTGTACACCCTGGCAAATTGCTAGTTAATGTTTCATTGATTTATTTATGTAAAAGTCCTGCTGCTCACCAGGTTAAGATAGAAACTTTCTCCCTAGTGGCGAAGATGTTCCTTTACCCTAAGAAACTGACCCTAGCCATAACCCCGCCTAACAAAAGATACTTAGATATAATAAGGATGATGTGGTAGGAGAGCTGCGTTCAGGTCATCTAGGGCAGCAGCGTTAAGATGGTAGGTAGGTGGTGGGACCCGCTACCAGTCTGACAGACTGCCCAAACTGATCATAGGGACGGATAAAGGTGTCTGCTGCAGTGAAGGGAAATGAGAACAACAAGGACGGATAATATCTGATTTATTGGTAGTAAATTAGTTTATTTAAAATATTAACAGATACATTAATAGGTGGGCCGCCAGTGTGAGTTCCGACGGTGCTGGATTCTGCTATGTAGGTCACTGACGTGTTCGTAGTTGTAGAATGTAAGGTGCTACCTCGTACAATTTATGAAAAACATATAAGTTTCGGGTGGCAAACAATATTGAATCCAAGTTCAAGCAGTCAACTTTTTCTCTGGGAACAGCTGAGTGACTGGGAAGGTACCCGATGCTTTGCATAGCATTCGATGAGCCTGAAATAATTCCACCAGCATCATCATCTATTCCTTTGTCAGGGGAAGGTGGACTTTTTGCTGTGGCTGAAAGAAGTAAATAAAACATATCAGTATAACATGAAAACAACTGGTATTTAAGCAAAGGATATTGACCATAACTCTATAGAAACTCTGCACACTTTGCGGCAGCATCCGTCTTTACAAAATGTTTGGATAAAATATATACCAAAATATTTGAAAGAATACACAAAAAAAAATATTTGATAAATGTGTACATCCGGCCGTCTGAGCCAGGCTTCTATAGAGATCTTGCATATCTAGGCTTATAAGGAATCGTTAGTGACGCTGATGTATCCAGGTTTCATCGTTTGTGACGCAATAGTTTTCTTGGAAAATCAAAAAAACTAGGCTCAGACAGCCAGAATTTCGCATTTTCTGACTTTCCAGATCTCAACTATCAGAGGGTTTCAGGTCGCTGTTTCTTATAAAATGTGATGTGACGCGTTAGTGACGGTCATCCGAAGTAGTTTCATCCATTTTAATCCAGTACTTTTTGAGAAATCGTGATAAACGTGTGGCTCAGACAGCCTGATACCCGGTCGTCTGAGCCAACTTGTTTTTCTCTATATTTCACGAAATGTTACGTTTCGGACAAATGTTTTTAGGATTTACTGATGTGACGACGTTAGTGACAGCTCTCGACCAGATTTGAACCTTCGTGACGCACGCGTTTTGGAGAAATTGAGAAAAAACTGCTGGCTCAGACAGCCGGATGCTGGCTGTCTGAGCCACCCAGTTCTACCACTTCCAGGTGTTGTACGAAGCTGAAAACTCATCTAATCTGATGTGACGCGGCCTCTAAGTACAAAAAATCGTAAGTGACGGCTCTATATGCCGCCAATCAAAAGTTATAAGCATTTCAAATGTTTTCCATATATCGATGCATTTGGGTGGCCACACTTCGCACTCTTTATGGAAACGGAAAGACAATTTAGTAGAAAATGTAAGCTAAAGCCCCTCATATCAAAGCGGATGCTTTCTCCTGCTATTTAAATATTTAATTACGTAGTCAATAACTACGCCGATGAAGGAAAATATGTTAATTATGTATGGGGTATTCCAGGTTTTAAAATTACTCTTTATTTAAAAATAATCACTAGCTCCAGCTGGTTACTACAATATAAGACTTTTTCGGTATTAAATACATACTAAGTACTCATTCCTCAACTCGTCCCATATTATTACGGCCCATTTGGGACAAGATGCAATAATTAATTTTAATCATAATGCAAATCGTCTCCTGCTTTTTTGGGTGCAAAATAATAACCATAAAACAGCGCAGAAGGTGAAACGCAGTTCTCTGCGACCGCTTATTATTATTCCGAACAAAAAATACTAAGCCAGCCTTATTTCACCTTCGGAACACGAGACGCGCGCCATCTTTGTGTCCATCTTTGTTCGAACAATATTTCTGATGCGGGGGAATAAAGAATGGAATGCGCTACCGGCTGAGGTGTTCCCGAAACCCTTAATTTGGGCATTTTCAAAAGAAGAATGATTACGCTATTACTAATCAGACATGACCAATCCTCGACGACATCATCACTTACCACCAGTTGTGATAGTGGTCAAATGGCTGATCATATATATAAAAATATATAGATAGACTATAAAATTATGCAGGATGGAAAGAAATCATCCACTTAATATCATTTATTTTAATAAGAAAGTTTAAATATGTATGTTACAAAATGTATACATAATAAATAAAAATGTAAGTAAGTAACAATGGATATGGCGGTAAGAGAGGTGCGTAGAAACCAACTTACGAAAATAATGAAATAAAATGAAAAAAATATATTTTGTTTTGGACCTGTCATGTTTATTACCACAGGTTGTAGCGTTTATCTTCTTTTAAAGTTTATGTTCATAGGACAAGTAATAATTATTTTGTTTAAATAAAGCAATGATATAAGTTTTGTGCTCGTGGATTTTTACTTAGTTCGTAGACTTTATTGATTTTATGACGAGTATAGTATACCTATTTACGAGGAGTATTATTCACATTTGACTAAAATTGTTTTATCAGATGTATATTATATTTTACTTTGTAATCATTAAAAGGGTTTCCTTTCATACAACAAAATTGTGTTAACTTTTTTGTAACAATGTTATTGTTTTTTTTCTGATTATACTCATATTGATAGTTTTAACTTTTTGATTACATTAAATGATTAGTTAGTAGTAGATAGATTAGTTTTTGACTACGTAATTAAATATTTAAATAGCAGGAGAAAGCATCCGCTTTGATATGAGGGGCTTTAGCTTACATTTTCTACTAAATTGTCTTTCCGTTTCCATAAAGAGTGCGAAGTGTGGCCACCCAAATGCATCGATATATGGAAAACATTTGAAATGCTTATAACTTTTGATTGGCGGCATATAGAGCCGTCACTTACGATTTTTTGTACTTAGAGGCCGCGTCACATCAGATTAGATGAGTTTTCAGCTTCGTACAACACCTGGAAGTGGTAGAACTGGGTGGCTCAGACAGCCAGCATCCGGCTGTCTGAGCCAGCAGTTTTTTCTCAATTTCTCCAAAACGCGTGCGTCACGAAGGTTCAAATCTGGTCGAGAGCTGTCACTAACGTCGTCACATCAGTAAATCCTAAAAACATTTGTCCGAAACGTAACATTTCGTGAAATATAGAGAAAAACAAGTTGGCTCAGACGACCGGATATCAGGCTGTCTGAGCCACACGTTTATCACGATTTCTCAAAAAGTACTGGATTAAAATGGATGAAACTACTTCGGATGACCGTCACTAACGCGTCACATCACATTTTATAAGAAACAGCGACCTGAAACCCTCTGATAGTTGAGATCTGGAAAGTCAGAAAATGCGAAATTCTGGCTGTCTGAGCCTAGTTTTTTTGATTTTCCAAGAAAACTATTGCGTCACAAACGATGAAACCTGGATACATCAGCGTCACTAACGATTCCTTATAAGCCTAGATATGCAAGATCTCTATAGAAGCCTGGCTCAGACGGCCGGATGTACACTGATAAATAATCAGGTTTACAAGGAATTCAATGGCAGATTAGGCATTTTGAGGTTATGTTTTGTGATTGCAGAGTTAATGCACCTCACCTATATTCATTTTGATACATTCAGAAGGTAATTGTTATATTTTACTAAAGTAATTCAATACTTAATAACTTAGTTACCCTTAAAATACCAGTACAATTATAATTCAAACAAGATTTTTAAAATATAAACTACAAAGACGCAATCTGGACCCGGCTTTGGTCAATATCCTTTAAAAACCGTAAACGACTTGTTTGAGAAAGTACAATTGATACTCACTGCACTTATTTTATGGAAATAAAGTCCTCCTTGAATACATTGTTTACCAGCTGGACACATTGTTTTTTCTAAGCAATCGGACTGATAGCATTCTGAAGCGTTTGCGAAAATAAACTGGAACTATAACTTTCTATTTCTTTTCAATCGGTCGTTTTGAATTTTAAAATTTATAAATACTTTTTACGTTAAAAATTATTAATTTTCAATCAATTGACGTAGGTATGATGTCAATCAATCAGCTGTCTGTCAGAGCTCAAAAAAGTTCCATTTTACGTAAAGTCTATGCATGCTTCACATAATATTTTTACCCAAAATAGAACATATATGTATATAATTAGGTACACAGCAATAAAAATAAATATTATTTTAAACGTATTATATAAATATTATCCTTGGTGTATCATAATGACCACAAATATCGTGAAAACGTTGACGCGACGTAATTGAGAGGGTTTTGTAAAACTGCGTAATTCGAAACGTAAGGGAGGGCTTGCATAATGTGGCCTATCTTCTGCTAACTGGAGTTAAGCAACACCTATCTGTAATATAGAAACTGTTTATTATGGTCGATAGCTGGTGACAACAGTTCGAGGATAGCTATCTATCTTTGATCTTAGTTTGCATATAGGGAACGGCCGTAAGTCTACGGTTGGTCAAATCCAACCGTTGGATGTGTCTAATTTGACGTTGGTAAATCGGCTCTTAGATAGGATTCGATCAAACATAAGCTTACACGCGCATTACTATACGAAAGGTAATTTCGTTCCTCGATTTTATACTCTAAAAACTCAAAGTCGTTTCTCGATGTCAAATATAAAAGGAATTCCTAAACTCGCATATCAGAACGAATGATTGAACTGTATTATTATTCGGCAAATCAATGTTGCACAAAAGCGGTGTGGTAAGAAAGTAAAAATCCTGAAAACTAAACAATGTCGTATTATACCGGAAAGGGGAAAGTATCGACCTTTTAAAAGTTTTAAATTTGACAAAACATTATGACATAATGACGTAAACGGACGTCATTGCCTAATACTCATAGAAGTACTATTTAATACTTGAATTAGCTCTTATTTCACGAATCGCTTTTGGTAAAAAAATTGCATTTCACTCTTCTTTCTATGCCCTAATTTTTTTCTCAAACAATCTCCTATTTTGTCACTCGTCTATCTCTGCTATAATTTTCCACAATTCCAGCAATCAATACCACTTTCTTCTTTAATGTTTGTTTGTAGATTTGTGGAACTCAATGCTATTAACAACTTTTCAAAGTCCTGAATTCTTGTTTAACTAATGGTACCAAAATATACAATGATCAATTGATGTGCGGTATAAGTGGTGGTATAACAATGCTTTGTTTGATTGTTTTCCCCCTAGCACAATCAGTGATTTCAATATATTCTACACTTTCAGGTAGGTATTTATAAAACGTTTCGAAGTCATTTTAAAGCGAACGATGTCATGTACGTACATACTTTCAGCCTTATTCATTATAACCTAAACAGTCTAATAAACCTTTTTTAGCTATAACACTGTTTTGTCACTTTCTGTCAAATGATGACAGCGCCAAGAAAGAACGAGACAAAACAGTGTAATAGTTAAAACAGGTTTATTAGACTGTTTGCGTTATTATGAATACGGAGGTTTATTTGTTACAAAACTATAAGAAAAAGCACAAAATGGAAATGGTGCATTTTTCAAGATTTTTTGGTAGTATTAAAAATCTTTTGAAAGGAGGCGACGCTTATAAGTTGTGTAGAGCAAAAACGATGTTCTAAACCACGGGTTGTTCGAAACATCATTCCCACCTTCCCTTAGTATGACGAAAACTGATATCCTAGTTTTTTGCTGGAAGAGTTTCCTCCAACTTGGATTCTCAAACTAATGTACATTTTGAGTATCACCTCCTTTTTTAACTGACTGTGCCAGAAGGACGGTTATGTTTTTTGAGCGTACGTATGTATGTCCATTTCTTTCACGCCCTCCCAAACGGCTGAACGGATTTAAACATATTAGGAGTCTTTGATGACATAATAATGCGGTGACAAACGTAGTTTCTTCAAGTATTGTTTGTCCCCGCCTGCAGCACCTTCAAAGTATTTAGTTAACGTGTTAGAGCCTTGTTTTTGCCTTTTCAGTGCATTTTTGTAAGCAGTCTGGTTTTTGTTTTTATTATTAACAATGTTTAATGTATAATGCCTATGGTATTTTAGAGCTTTGGTTTTCACTTAAGTCTTTACCTTAAATACCTCGTACATTCACAGCTCACAAATAGAGAGGCTACGTCTAAATCAGGGTAATTTACTAGCTAGCTCGAGCTCGTTATCCGTTAACAGAAATAATTCGCTACGCTTAATTAACTGCAATTTGAGTTTAGCACAGAAAGAGAAACTTGCTAACTGTATGTCTATTTAGTGTTAGTGATATTTTGTTTCATACAAAATTATATACTAAATTTTTTACGAAAATTCGCTAATATATCAATCGAAGATTTGGTATGTGGTCGCGTCGATATAAATCTGTACCGTTATCATGAGTTTACTCGCTAACGACGACGGTTTTACTCGCTAGCGACGACGTAACATTTTTGTATGGATAATTTTAGTTCTCTCAGTGACCGCTAGAGGCGCTGTGCAACTTTTCATAGACTTATCATAAACTCACGGTAACGGTACTGCAATCATTGAGACATCCACAGTTTTCCACAGTGTTCGCTATAACACGCTAAGTGATTCTGCAAGATGTATAAACGATATAATTCTTTACAAGGTATCTAAAGAATAAGTACGTCCTACTTTGCACCTTTGATCAATGGACAAGGTCTCCTATATACAGATTTCCTTCACCACCGGCCATCAGTTCTTTGCGCTACAATGTGTCTTAACACCTCGCTTTTTCTTATTGTAAGTTTGATTTAAGCTGTCGTCTCTTATTGAAGCAGTATTATTAGCTATTGCCATTCATGTTTCCGAGCGAAGGAAGTTTACACGCAGTTACCGTTCCGCGTCCAGCAGGCAGGATGTTTTGACGCTATTTCTGCCCTTAGAAATAGGTTGCGCGCGTTGAATTAGCTAGCTCGCTCTTCAAAGACTATGATGGAAGTGCAGAGAGTATCAGATAAAACGTCAAAGCACGCCTGTATTGTTTTACAACAGTAAAACATTAGCTAAGGAGTTGCCACGTTAAGATATTAAAGATACCTAATTTCTACTAGTCTGTGTCAATTTATTGTATCATATCTTTAATATTGCATCGCACGTCCTTTAAAATACTGTCATACTTATTACGAGAAAGGAGAGATGTCGTTAATCTTTCTCACAGTGCCATTAAATAACTTATAATAGCTGTAATAGCTACGTAATGTCTACCGCGATATAGATTTTCACTTTCAGGTATGTTTTAGTCTAAAATCTTTAGATCATTTTTTTCGATAACGTCTAAAATATAAATAAATAATAAATAAATATAAATATTGGACACCAATCACATACATTGCTCTGATCCCAAAGTAAGTAGCTAATTACACTTGTGTTATGGAAATCAGACACAACGGTGGTTCCACAACACCCAGACCCGAGACATTATAGAAAATTTTGATTTCTGTATTGACCCGACCGGGAATCGAACCCGCGACCTCGTAGCGGCGACGCCTTGAAACCAGCGTTCTTAGCCACTACTTCACGGAAGTCGTCAACCTTACCAAGTGAACCCAAAGATGGATCGTCCATTTTGGTGTCATACTCATTAGTAATATTATTTCATACTCATTAGCGTAATCCCTGTTGTTCTCTGCTTTTCTGCCTAAAGTGAACCCAACCAGGCGGGTCCAGGCATAGTTAGATTCTAGACTGCGCGTCGTATCGGCTAGTACTAATTAAACTCCGCGGAACAGGCGACTGCGCACGCGCATCCAATGCATCATTCTCGAAATAGAGTTAGTTTACCTTTAGGTATACTTTAGTTAGGCAATGACGTCTTAATAGTTGAAAGATTGTAATATTGTTGCTAGCGTTGATATTTTGAAGTTTCCACGACATGTCCCCATATCGGATAACAAAAGATATTAGATTTAAAATAAAATCGACACCTAAATCGTCATGCCATTTTCCGATCTATAGATTCATAAAGAATAATTTCAATGATCAAAATCTACATCCTAATAAAAGTGGACTAAAACTTGCTTTACGCTTTATCATACTTACTTTCTCTTTACTCTTAGTTTATTGTAATTTGTTTGCTAACATAGTTCTTTTAGTCTGAAACACAAGTCCAACCTAGTTCAGACAAATACTATAATAAGTCCTTTTTTCATAAAGATGAAATAAGAAACCAAAAATTTGCGCACGGGCGGGACTTGAACCAGCAACCTTTTGGCAAACCACATTCAATTCATAAACAGACGGCTAGATGGCGCTAAGCGTCACGCAATTGACGTTTTCATAAGAAACCACAAATTTCGCAGGGTCCGACTAACAGCACGGTAGCTCAATTGGTACGAGCGTTTGGCCCGGTTTGCCAAAAGGTTGCTGGTTCAAGTCCCGCCCGTGCGCAAATTTTTGGTTTCTTATTTCATCTTTATGAATATAAAATATGACACTGTGAGTGTTAAAAAAAAAACATTCTAAAGCAAGTCCTTTTTTGTTACCAAAAATACTTTTTGTTTATTAATGAATAATTTATTTATTTACTTTATGTCTTACTTTACTATCTACTATAAAAAGCGTTACTCTATACACATTTAAAAAAATGTTTTGTTACTATAAATGATCATTACATATTACTTTTATTTTAATATTCTAACAGGGTTTTTATATTTTGCGAAGACACACAACAAATACGAGAATGTTTTACATTTATGTTATACAGTTACTTTTTTATATGTGTATGTAGGCATAGTTACTTACTGTATCTACTGTAGTAAAAATAGTCTGGTAGAGTTTTTCAGCGAAAGCTTTTATTTAATTCAAACAAATGCAGCATTGGCCTTGCCACTGAAACGCTTAAAGTGATGTTGAACATCTGGATTTGTATAAATAAAATTCGTGTTTATGGAAACACTTTCCACAGCGTTTTCATTTAAAAATGTTCCTTGGATTATTTTAAGACAACTTTTTATTTTGCGAACTAAATACCAAAGTTGGCCTAACTAACGACTTACTTACTACAGTTGTTCGCGTTGAGAGGTATTGGAGGGATTTAGCAAAATAAAATGATATTTTCATGTAAAATACAAGTTTGTTCTTTCGCCGTAAAACGAAAACCAACAAAATTTAAATGTGTCAAAAATAATAAAAAAGAATAATTCCAAAACAACTTAACGATAGCCTTCTTCTTCTTTTGTCTCTTTCGATCTTTTTGGTGAAGGCCTCCCTAAATTCTTTTCATTAGTCTTGACTCTGGGTTTATTGCATCCAATTTGACCAGTCCCCTTCTTAACACCGTCCTTCCAGCGCACCTCTGGTCTTTCCTGAGGGCATAAGGTCCGTTTCTTTTGAAGTACAAATGGGTCCGCCATTTGTACTTCAAAAGAAACGGACTTTAAAGCATTCTCTACCAGTCAACATTGGGCTTTTCTCTCCGTCTGCCAAAGGATGCCGATGAACTCGTCCGACAGCACCTTGCCTCTGCGTATTTTGCCTTCAGTGAAGTTAGACGTGCAGATCTGCATGACGCTGATCTCATCCATAACGCCCAGTTGACGTTGCAGAAACGACAGAAGTTCGTTGGCAATGAGTTTCTCCGACCAATTGCTGCAATCGACAACGGCGGTGAGTGGTCACCGCGTTTTCGTGAATCACCTAAAATAATTCATGAAGAACACGTCCGTGCGTACATCGCTATGCTTGGGCAAAAAAAATCGATATATCAAAATATCGATTTTTATTGAGAAAATAATCAATAGGCACATATATTTGCGATATTTCTTTTTTCGATATATCGATTTCCGATATTTATTTTCGGATATCAAAAACGATGTATTTTCGCCTTCATTTTGATGGAATATCAAAAATATCTTTAGTTTATGACTCGTTTGTGGTCTGTGCACTGTGGAGCCAGCCTGAAAAGCCAACTACGACCAACGAACACTGACTGACTGAGAGTAGTCATCTGTCACTGTCATCTAGTCTATCGCTCACAAAAATAAAATAATAAGTCTATCAAACATGTATTTTAATTTTTATTACATAATTATTAAGTGCTTTATATAAAGGTGAGCTCCTCTGAAGCAAAAATATCGATGTATCGAAAAATCGATATTGATTAAAAATCGACATTTGAAAAATATCGATTCGATATATATCGATATATTTTATCTATTTGCCTATCTTTACATCGCAGTGCACCGATGATGCATGTCTTCACAAATGTCTACCTACCTTTAGTCCCTTCTAAATTGCTTATCAGTGCAGCTTACAAATCCGGGTTAAAGGGTT
This sequence comes from Pyrausta purpuralis, assembly GCA_963924145.1. Lineage (NCBI taxonomy): Eukaryota > Metazoa > Arthropoda > Insecta > Lepidoptera > Crambidae > Pyrausta > Pyrausta purpuralis. Next base: position 980,001 of record OZ001662.1, on the reverse strand, counting down.
TCAATATTTTTATAGTTAAACAACTTGAGGGCGTCTGGCGTTCGGTGTGTTTATAAAAACCGACCATAACTCGGAATAGGACTTGAACTTCCGAAGTTCATTAACCTTGAGTTATTTATTTGTAAAAGAGTTTCACGAACACAAGAACAGAACTACTGAATTTATTATGGAGTCATGCGAAACCTAGATACAAGTTACTTTTTGTCATTTAAATATGAAAGATCGCTGGAAAATACATTACTCCGAGAATCACGCACAATGTAATTTAAACGTTCCACAGAAAACAGATTATTGAGCTTAGGTTGTGATGCTAGTGCAAAGTTACGTAAAAGGTCCTAACAGCACATGACAGTTTAATCACGTGGTAGTGAATGTCAAGTTGGTTAGTGAAAATAAACTAGTAGTGTCAAGAAGTTTTGCTTCAGGCAGGGAGGGGTCGGACCACCGGATAATTGTGAAGTGAAGTTAGCCTGTAACGTCCCACTGCTGGGCAAAGGCCTAAACTTAATTATGAGGCAGTTCGAGCCTTACTCCACCACGCGGGCTCAGAGCGGATTGGTGGAGGGGTGTTTGCAAGGCAAGCGACTAACCCTGCTGTCAGGTGTTATCAAGCCGCCCATAAGGGCTCCGACTAGGCTTAACGAATAATATCAATCGATATTAGCCGGGGCTAACGGCTTAACGTATAACCTTCCGAAGCACGGAGACTCGTGATATACGTCACTTATATGGTCGGAATGGTCACCCATCCAAACACGGCCGCGCTGTAGGTTGCTTCACTTCGGTATCACTACCAAAGCGCTGCTACCACTGCGATTTGAGCTCCTCGGACAATGAATATATGAAAAAAAGCAGACATAATAGTACTTCAATATTTATTATGTCATCTGTAATGTATAAAACGCCGCAGATCCGCCAGCAAACTGTCTATAATCCCGAACTACTCATCAGCTTCCCCGTAGCCGTGCAGTACAAACAGACATTTGATTACTTATTAGTATTGATTAGTGGCGTTCAATTGCCGCATCCGTTTGACCGCCATGCTTGCTGGTGCTCTTTTGTGACCTTTGACCCTTGAGAGATGGTGATATTTATTTTTATTTTGCCCCATGATTAGTGGTTGATGTCCGTGGTGTGAACGTATTTAAACGAAGCGTTTGGTGTTGAGGATAGTGCTACTGACTATTACACCGGCTGTCGCGAATTCGAATCCCGTACGGGGCAAATGTTTGTGTGATGAGCACGAATATTTGAACCTAAGTCTTGGATGTTTATACGTATTTAAGTATTAATGGAGACGCAATCGGCATAATCGTTGTCTGGTATTCGCAACACTAGGAAGAAAATACCTTATTTCGAAACCACGACAATGGGTGTGTTTGGCCAAAAAAGTTAACAATGTTTATTTCACAACTTTTACAGTGTTTACAACCGTTCGATTGTAATCTCTCGATATAATGTAAACTGTACCGAACTTCATACATTATAACGTAAAATCAAAAATCATACTACTTACAACGATCTAAAACCTTTTTTATAATCTTAATATGTATTCGTTAAACTCGAGCCTCCAAAAGACGGAATCACTTAGTTTGGGTACTACCAGCAATCCCTTTAGTTATTTTAATTTCGAACTTGTCAGAAATGGTTGAGTTACTGAATTCCTTCATTAATAAAATTTATTCTTATTCTTATTCCTTATTCTTACACTGAAATGACGAATGACGACATTTACATATTGCTGAGTCTCTCTGGCATTTAGGGTATTAAGGATATTTTTTATTTCATTCGATGGCTAAGTTTTGATGCCTATTGCCTATCAGTACTTTTGTACTAAGGAATGTTCTCATTAAGTGGTAAATTGAAATTGAGTAACCCGCAATTCACATTTTTATTTTTTGTCCTACATATAATCCTTTCCTGTACTTAAATACAAGGAGTAAATCCAACTAAGCTAGCTCATGGACAGTATTTCGGAAACACTATTCTGTGTAAGGCCAAAGGGCAATCGTTCAATATTTGTCTCTTTGTCGCATGCACTAGGAAGCGCGTTCAATTGCTTTGAAATATGCACAGTTATTGCCATAAGACGATTTAGATGCAGAATTATTACTAGTAAGTATATCGAATCCAAAGTAACTGGAAATCGAAACTCGAAATATGTTTCTGCATGTTGTAGATTTGTTATAAGCTTGCATCTCAAAAGCCCTTCTACATTGCCAATATCCATCTGCAAGCAATTCAACAAATAAATATCTTAACGACAGTTTCGCACAACGCGCAGACAGTATCACTAATTGATATAGCGAGCTCAGAATTAGCATTATCGTTTTCATCGCATTTTGCGCTTAAGACGATCGTGCTATGCTTAGATATGCGCATGCGACGATCTTAATGCTATGCTTTTACGCTCAGATCGTACTCTCTACTTTGTATCAGGCTGGTAAACTTATTTGTTTACTACGGAACAATTTACTAATGTAAATGATAAATTACTCGTACCTTATTTAGGGCTTTTGTGAATCATGAAAAACGTCGAGATGGAAATCACAGTTTTAAATTAATTGTCATTTTCATTTATATCATTCATTTATTTTTACTGTAATCCCTGTAGTTACGAGATAAACAATCCTCAATAACACAAAAGATAAGAAAAATAAACCATAAGACTATGGTGTGTTGGTTTACAGGTTCGCTAAATTAAACCTATTATTTTTACTATGATTATCTACAATCAAATCTTAATTTTGCTTACTAGCTTTCATAAAAAGTAATACATATCAAAGGTGTTCTGACTCGATAGCCACCGAATGAAACCCAAACAGCAATTACACCCTTGGAGGAATTAACCACTGGATATGAAACGCAAGAGCGAATGTATGAAAATAACATTAGCCAATTTCTGCGGGGCGGGGGGAGCTTGTCGTGTCAATTATTGACATTTAGTGCATAAAAGTGTCGATATTTTTTTATCGATATGTGTGGAACGAATGAATGAACGAATCTTTTTTAAAACTCTATAATTTTATCACCAAAACAATAAATTACACTATGGGCATGTAATGCACAAACCCTCAAATGAACAATTGAAACATAGAACGTCGTTTTATATAAACGGTCTGCCAAGTAACACTAACTAGAACTTCCTTAGACATATTGAAACAGCCCGTAAATACACATAGCCTTGCACCATTTAAGTCCTCATAACGGATAATTAACCAGAAGTTTTTTTTGCATTGGCATTATGTCACTCGGTGATGTTTTGTGGGGATCCATTTTGCCTCTCTTCGGACGGCTTGTACTCACTTTATTTTCCATAATGGATCTACAGGAAATCTGAAATTATATTAGAAGGATGCATTGTCATATAATATGAAGTTTAAAATTTTAAAGCAAACTGTTGTATATTTAAGATTACCTTAATCTACTCTCGAGTGAAACTTTTACAGATTTATAATTTTATTTTAAAAGTATTTATAATATTCAAAAAATTAATAAAAGAACGTTTATCGATATGATTTATCGACATTTGTCAAGCACAATTGAAAATAAACTGACAAGAGAACGAATGATAAACAAACGACAATCCTACCGTATAAAGTATACGTTATCTTGTTGATTTTGTAGTAACAGACCACCACTTTTTTAAATGGCAATGTTACTTTTCTCTTGGAAAACACTTTTCACTATTTTCATGAAAAATAACAGCTTTTTTGGGATAAAACGTTACTTACAAATGAAAATAAATATTTTTAAACTTGCTGCTATAATTTTTTCACTAAAATAAGCCACATTTACTATTTTTTTCTGTCAATGTTTCTGACTGAGCTCTATCACCGTACTGACAAGACATCACCTGCAAGTGAGGCTAAAAAGCCCGCTTCGTGGCTAAGGGGGCACAAGCGAAATGACCCGTCATTGCGCGTCCAGTGGTTTATTCGTCCAAGATTACACCTAATTGACTCTACCATTTAAACCACATTCTATACTTCAGCCATCTACGCCAACAGCAAGCCTGGTGGCCTATTTTTGAATCACTCGCTTGGATATAGTGTGTGATTTGCGTTCGAAAACGAACAAAAAATCAACGAAAATACCGTGAATAAAGACGTGAGTACTCACAAAATTTATATATATTTTTCAAATCCCTTCTGAATGGATTTCAACTGGTTTTCATTCCAAAATTGGAGTATAATCAATGAATGTCATACGCCATCTTGTCGCGGTATTTCAAAAATAGGGCCTCTGGGGTTTTTTTTTGAATCACTCATGACAAGATAGCGTGTGATATTCATTGATGAAAGTCCAATTTTGGCAAAAAATTCGGTTGAAATCGACACAGACAGAAGGAATTAAAAAAAGATAGCAAAATTATGTGAGTAATCACGTCTTTATTTCACGTGATTTTTTATTCGTTTTCGAACGAAAGTAACACGCCATTTCCAAGCGAGTGATGTAAAAATTAGGGGCCCTGCCATAACTATTCTCTAATCTGTGGCCCTGCAGTGGAATCCTTGCATTCATACCAATTACTTTTGCACCTGTCACTTGCAAAAATGCAACCGTAGGTTTCTAACTAGAAAGTGCGTGGTTAAGTTTCACTGCGCATTTTTCGAGTTGTTAGCGATGTTATGATTTCTTTCAATCATTGTACCTTATGGTAGGAGAAAATTATTGTGGTATTATTAACTTTTTTTATATTTTAGCCACACGTCTGTAATGTTTTTTTTTGGTGTAATTAGACAGTAAATAGACTTTTTATTGATATATTTACTTATGATTACTGTCCAATCTTGATAAGCGCCTGAATGTGTATCGACGAAGCGTTTGGTGTATTGGTTAGACTATTACGCCGGCCGCCGCGGGTTCGAATCCCGCAAGGGTCAAATGTTTGTGTGCTGAGCACGGATATTTGTACCTGAGTCATGAATATTTCATATGTATTTAAGTATTTACGTATAGCGGGAGATGCCCCCGTCATAATCGTTGTCTGGTATTCGTAACTCAAGGAAGAAAATTCCTTACTTCCAAACCACGACAATTGGTGTGTTGTCTGGCGCATAATAAAATAAAATTTTAATTTATTTAATGTCATAATAACTTGTAAAATGGCCCAGTTTATTCATACTTATTGATATATTATATTATTATTATATTATTCTTACTTATCGTTGAGAAAAGCATTGAGAATTTCGCACGAATTTATGTTCTAATCTTATGTAGTCGGATACTACATTTTATTTAACTTTTAACTGTACCCAACTACTGTTAATCGTAGTTAATGTACTCCCTTTGATTTGGTTACTTGTCGGTTAAATTACACAGTACAAAGGCTCTGGTCAATCGCAGCCGAAAGAATGTTTGTTTTGATAAAACAAGCAAGCTTGAATCCGTTGTAAATCTCTCCCCGTTCGTCTACATTCGTACGTTTGTTGTAATTAATAGCAATACGATTTAGTTTTTATTTCTGTAAATATATGCGACACCCACTTAAGACGGAAAAAATCTGCCTAAGAAACAAAAGGTCCTGTGTACAGTATCAGTACAAAACTTGTTTGTTTAAAATAGTTATTGAAATAGTTATATAATGTTTTTCAAAGGTACATTTCATTAAAAATAGGTAAAAATGAGTTTCAGGTACACAAAAGAGTATATTTTATTCTTATTTGCATTTAAAATAAATGTAAACCGATAAAAAATAAGCTAAACTTGATATAACTATATGTCCTTTCTACTTACTAAGGTGTCCTTTTAAAAGGCCACTAGTATAATCTGGGTTAAAAACTCTACGGTTTTAAGTATTATTGATTTTATTTGGAGAAGGTTAATTTTAAGTCTATGGGTTAATGCTGATTTCTCTGTAGCAAATAATAAATATATTTTGAAACAGGATTTAGAGATGAGATCTAAGTTGGGCTTATGAACTTAGGGCTGATTTTTCTTATATCAGATAAGACTGAATATGTATGAAACGACTGATTTATAAATGATGTTTATATACATGATTGCTGATAAATCGGTGAATTTTTCAAAAAAAAATCATATTAGCGTATCTGACGGATATTCCTTATCAGTGGAAAAATCAGGCCTTATTTATTTAACAACGTGGAATGCCAACCTGCCAAAAAGGTGCATTTTGCATGAAGGTGTTGGACTATAGCTTTTTTTAACAACTTGATTCTACACATTGACTATTTAGAGAGTGGTTTCCATGACTGTTTGATCTAGCGGTTCTAAGCAGATTTGATAAAATTACGCCTACTGTTTGATGCAATGTTTTATCCGTCCATTGTAGCTTTTATCCCTTTAATATAAGAGTTGTTATTGCGTGCACTATCATAGTACTATCTTTCTTTTGTTCTGACAGTCCTTTGATACTTCCAACCGCGTGGGTTACCATATTTCGGGAGCTGTTGGATGTTCTTAATTACCTTTGCTTCAAAGTCCAAATTCGTTTGACATTTGCTATATGTAGGTTTGAGTTCTGATGGTGATCACTCTTAGTGATGGATGCAGTAGCATCATGGTAAATGTGTTCAAGATTTTCCTGAATCCAAGCGAATAAAATGACCTACAATGTTGAAGACCACACAAGCGCTGACTGCATTAGCTATAATTAGGTCTCGCTATCTTAATGTCCTAGTAGACTTAAACAGGGTTTGCTAATCTTTAAATTGAGTTGTTAATTTCGTTCTTAAGTGGTCAATGCTACTTTATTATAAGTAGTTCACTGCAACTATTAGTCAGATTATATTTATTTAATTTATTTTATTAAATAGAGACTACAAGGCCCATTGTGTTAGTAAAATGACTTACAACCTATGTTAGTAATTAATCTTAAAGAGTTTTGCACCCGTTGATTACTTTGTAATATTTTTCTTTGAATTAATCTATAATCGCTATGGAAAGCTGTGGGGGAGGCCTATGTTCAGCAGTGGACGTCCTTTGGCTGATAATGATGATGATGATGAATCTATAAATAAAGTGATTCAACTTAGATTATTATTACAATTTTTATGTTTTTGCCATGCCTTGCCATTTATGGCGAATTTTGATAACAGCTTCTGAGTTTTATTATTATTGCTATAACTACTGCTATTGCTTTAGTTAAATTTTTGGTACAACTGTGCCTATAGCCTTATTTACTCTCTAAACAGATAACGGAAATAAGGACTCTAACAAGGCAGAACAACGCATACATTCTTTCTGTGCTTATTAATTGTCCGAATTACGTTCTAACGGTGAATAGTAATGCTAATTGGAATACAAATCGTTTACCGTTTGAAAACAAAATGTTATGAATCCATTTTAAACTTTGAATTTGGTGGTTTTATTTTCGATTAGGCTAAGTGAAGGCATAAAATGTTAGGTACGTATTTGTGTAAACTGTTATGCATGTGGTTTTGATAAATTAATATCTAGAACTAAAGTAATTTATTTTCGAAAAAAATACGAAGATATTTTCATTGTGCAAAGAAAAAATGGAAAATTCAACACACATTGTTGAAGGGTGCATTGTCACTTACCACCAGGTGCAATCGTGGCCAAAAGTCTGGCTATCTAAATATATATATATTTCTTATAAAAAACTAGCCCATATTTTAATTACATAGGATACTGCAGAGTTTACCCCGACGCGCTGTTGTCCGAACGCGCATGTCTATACAGGGTGACTTTTTTATCAGTACTGATATTTTGTGTAACAGCAGATTTTTTTTCTCTATTTCGCTATTGCCTCCATAGTAAAAGTTGTTCATATTCGTCAGTGGAGTCTTTACACAAAATATCGGTACTGAAAAAGTCACCCTGTATAATTTTTCTATGACATGTTTTTTCGTATTTTTGATTTCGATTGTCTATTTGACTTATCTTGTAAAGTCCAGCAGAGTGAACGCAAAAGATTAGTGTCATCATCATCATCATAATCAGCCGAAGGACGTCCACTGCTGAACATAGGCCTCCCCCACGGCTTTCAACAGCGACCGATCACTAGCGGTCAGCATCCAGTTTGATCCTGCGATCTTTTTAAGGTCGTCTGTCCATCTTGTTGGTGGACGTCCTACGCTGCGTCTTTGGTCGAAGGGTCTCCAATCCAGAACTTTCCTGCCCCAACGGCCATCAGTTCTTCGCGCTATGTGCCCTGCCCACCGCCACTTAAGCTTACTGATTCTCAAGATTATTGTGCGTGAAAAGATTAGTGTGCTTTTATTTCAATATTTACTCCATATGAATTATTGTAAAGCTGTTGTTTCCTTATTAAAAAATCTAAAAATATTGTCCTCTTCTTGAAGCAATCACAATGCACTAATTAAACACATGTTAGAAACTTTGATTAGTGCATTTAACCTAACTGAAGCTTACCAAAAGTCAAAAGAATATTTAGAGACGGTACCAATGCTTCTACTTAACCAGAATGGGAAGTAAATGAAACAGATTTCATCAACGAAATGGAAACAATTTCAACAGACATTTTTTTATTTGCGCCTTTTGGCGTAGAGACCATGGGTACTTGGGGTCCTTGTGCACGTTCCCTTTTTAAGGATCTCCGCCAAAGGTTGACTGAGTCAACTGGTGACCCAAAGGCTGGCAGCTATCTCGGACAGCGGATAAGTTTAGCTATACAGAGGGGTAACGCTGCCAGCATTTTGGGCACCATTCCATATGGCAGCGCTGGGGGTGATGTTTTTTATATTTTGTAAATTCATCATCTTTTTTATTTTTATGTATATATGTTTAGCTAGGTTTACATTATTTTAAGTTAGTTAAGATTTATTTAAACTTCATTTGTCATCATTATTAATAGTGAATTGTATTCTATCGTGGTCTTAATACAATACAAATTTGTAAGTTTATTATGCTATGATAATATATACTTCGCATGCTTGATCTACTAGAAAATAAAATATTTCAACAGACCTAGTATTAAGTATTGTGATTTATATCTGCTACTTCGCAATGGTTTTTAGTTTTTAGCACAGGTTTCGTATCTCGATGTAAATGTTTGCGGACTCCTGATCTAGGTATGCATGCGTTCATTCAGTGCAGTAAACGATTTGGGTCACAGTGATTGAAAAACAACAAATCACCAAGGTGACGCGTCTCTAGTAGAGAGGGGCATGTAATGGATGGTCAATTGAATAACGATTTTAATGTGACCTGACCACCGTGGTCAGGGGACTGAATTGGTGACGAGAGATGGGGTGATGTCGATACCGATAAATGTCCTCGGATTTACATTTTTAAATTTTACGTGATACTTTTATTTTATCTACATTTTTTATTTTAATACGTAGGTACGCTATAGATTGATTTGGTATGGTTGATTGAATGTGTGTGATAAAATCAAATTGGCTAGTGGAATAAAGTGGCAAATCCTAGTAGATAATATAAAACCAGTAGTTTTTTATGGTAAAAAAATAAATAATATAAATTTCAAAGTTGACGATAGATTTTCTTTAATATTAATCATTTAAGAACGTGTTTCTTCGTCAAAAAGTTTACTAAGTGAGTTGACGCTATTTTTTTATCTATTTATATTCAGTATACAGACAGGATACAGTCATCGCATACTATAGTTATTGCAATAAACAAATGTGACTGGACTGTAGCTCATAGATAGTATACAACATGATTGGTAAATGTTAATGTATGATTCTAGGACATAAAAACTTATACGAGTTATAAATAAAATCCAACATAAAATGGAGTCAAAAATAAAAAAAAAAATAACCGCATTTTTTGTATGTTACGGCGAGATCACTTCTGCCTTAAGAGTATTGGATATGGGTATTGGTATTGGATATTAAAGTGTGATAGCGCACTTCACTTCAAGGGAGTCCTCAGCCTCAGTTTATGCCTCAAAATCACAATAGCCTTTCTCGATATTTACTAGTAAAACCTTGAGAGCCCATCACTATAACTTAAGAACACTTACGCCGGTCTACAATGTGCTGGAGTGTATACGGGACCATCTAATCGCTGCGTTTGCGCCGATAACAAAGTATCATGGCGGCTGAATGATTCAACTTCTTAAAGTAGGCTAGTAACTAGTTGCGAATTCGCACGTTTATTCTAATCTTAAGAAATATTACGGGATAATTATCGATATAAACGCAGCATCAGTTTCATTTCCATTGATTGGCCCTAATATATCTACACAAATGGCTTCAAAGTTGAAATTAAAATTTACAATTTTTGGACACCACCACATACATTGCTCTGATCCCAAGTAGCCATTACACTTGTGTTATGGAAATCAGACACAACGGTGGTACCACAACAGCAAGACCAGACAGAATATAGAAATTTATGATTTATACACTGACCGGACCGGGAATTGAACCCGGAACCTCAGAGCGGCGATCCCTTGAAACCCAGCGAGTTTAGCCACTACACCACGGAGATCGTCAACGGTCGCCTTGGAATCGTCAAATGGAGTTTTGATCCCTTATCTGCAATGCCGAATCTATTATCAGACCAACTTTATAAAAAATTAACCTAGGTGGTTATAAAATTTTCAAAGTTCGTATTTGATAGCTAGCTTTAGGCTCATTTACATTTCTGACTCTGCCAACTCCATACTGCCTTAACTAATTAAAATACAAGTATGCGATAGTTTATCATATTTCTGATTACTTTTTATCTTTAGATTAACACGTCCCTATATTGTAACTTTAGATGAAAACTTATGTCTCTTCGTGTTAATTTCGTCACATTCGTTTTAAAGCGAGCGGTTTCGCCACTATCCCCATTAGTTTTATGTGCCCTCCGAGTTGACAAATAATATTTATATATATTCCCTACCAAGTCGTTAGCGTCAGACAAAATGGTGTATTTATATGCATTTTCTATTTAAAACAACGAATAAAGTCGTTTTAAATTATATTTATGCCCAGCTCTTTCCGTTACGATTTTTTTATGGCTGACCGATATAAACATTAGTTCGAACTTAGTTATCCGGTAAAATATAGACCCACTACAAATGAGTGAAATTAGAGTTATTCATAATTTTAAATTCAGCACCAAAATGCGGAGTTATGATTGTTACACTGACGCACAATAATCCTATGCTTAATTACTCTACTAAAACAGTTCTCAATGGATGAAACAATGATGCCTTACTGTCTAGCAGTGCCAATCAAATCGTATGTTTTGTTCGTTTATTAATAAGTTGACACTATCAGGTCATGCGCTGTCAAACTTCCTAGCGTCTCCAGTGGGTAAAACACTTATGTGAACATTCGGGAAAATTTTGACAAGTATTCAAGATGAATGATATGCAGCATTGAAAAAAAAGCTTTAAGACTGCATTGATAAGCTTGATCTTACTCTCTGCTTTTGGCAGGATGCATCGCTTCCTATATTTAATTGATCCTTTATCGCCTTCAGCCCAGCTTACTATTGCAGCGTTTAGAATTTTCATTTCCAATTTTCGTGTAGCGGCGCTTATGCATTCATCAATATCATATTCAAATCCTAGCTTGACTCCATCCTTGTACATAGAGACGCATTCGGACTAAGACATTCTTTCTGATGCAATTCCAAAATCTGCTTAAAAAGTGCTTCTTTTCTTTGAAATTTACGATCCAAATTGTGAAAATGTCTGCTTTTTCGATCATGGAATCATTATATACTTGTTTCTGAAGTTTATGCGAATATTACTCATGGAATTTCACTTTTCGCGAATTCATTAAATTTTATCTCAACATTTCGAACACTTTACAGCGTTCGTGGTCACGGGTAGACTAAGATGTTATTTGTCATTTACAGAGTTTTGAAAAAAATATATATAACCATCACTCAATAACATTTATTAACGTTTCTCTTCACGCAGTAAGAGCTAACTGTGTCTTGTGATCTTGCAGTATGTGGTCTAGCTTATGTCCTCGCTAGCACTGGAACCGATGTTGGTGGATTTTTCCAACCATCTTCTCTGTTGAAATTTGGATGTTATCTTATTTCTATAGCTTTGCGTAGCATACGTGGTACGAACCGACGTTCTTTTGACGGTACTTTGGGCTGGTCAAAACGTATGACGTCAAACCCAACCGGTTTGTCTAAGGCATCTGCAGTGTGTGAACACACACCGCAGATTTTATGTTCCGTCTATGTTTAACGTCAGCGATATGTTCTTTTATTCACACGCCTATTCTTCGTTTGGTTCGCCCGATGTAGGAAAGGCCACAGTCGCAAGTCGGTCTACCCGTGACCACGAACGCTGTAAAGTGTTCGAAACGTCGGAATAAAGTTTAATAAATTCGCGAAAAGTAAATCCGTAAAAAAGAGTTTTATTCCATCTTCACTTTTCTTTCCTTTGACTCTCGTTTTTTTGCGTTTCTATGTTCGCCAAGTAACATTCTTATTTTATCAGGGGAGGCTGATCTTACTACTACCCTCCTTTATACTTTACAAGTTTGAGTACCAGCTCACTGCTTGCACCATCCATACAATGCAGCGCGCCAAGGCCTTACCATACAGAAGTGATTGATTGCCGCGATCTCAACAGAATACTAAGCGATGCACTTGTAACTCATTCCTGACGGGTTGTATGTGATCGTGTTCCGATATTAGTGGTAATCCTCTTTGAGAAATAATGTTATGAGATATTGGCTACCTTTACTGAGAAATGGTTTTATTTATTTAATAATTTATTGCAGGCAACAAAAGCCCATACAATAGATTCCTTAAAGACTAACACACATATAATAATATTAAAAAAAAACACTAAGAATTAAACACTATTTTGCAGGCGTAATGTTGCACATCTTGGAGTCCGTGTCCGTGTCTTAGTTTTAGTGAAGGGAAATAGTGAATGGGAAAAGAAGAGGTGATTCAAGGGCGAAAATCGGTCATATGGAAGAAGAAAAACATATTACTGATGAACAAGCAAATAATCGAAAAATTCTTCTTGCCCTTACATATTCTGACTACTTACATGTTTGCAGTGGAAGTAATAAAGAAAAGCGCATTTCTTTGAATTTTATGAAATATTAGACACAGATTGCTCTGATCTCAAAGTACTTCTTCTTCTTCTATTATTTGGCGTCCGAACTTAATGTTTCCCGAGGGGTGCGACATTTGTTCCGCCAATGTCACGTGTGAAGCATTTACACGGCAATAATCGAGTGAAACAAAAAAACAAATGACAAAAAATAACTAAAGAACTAAGCATACTTATCATAGGACAACACAGTTTAAATATGAACAACACAGACGGTAGGAAGGGAAAACACGGGTAAACACATTTGATGAAAATTAATAAAGAACTACCTGAACTAAAGGTTAATATTTTTATAATTGATAAATTTTGTAAGGGCTTTAATAATCGGGGGAGTAAAAGAATTTAATAAACATTTAATGTTAGTAGGTCGGGGAACGCTTTTGGGAAGGAAGTCATATATTGAAGCGCCAATTTTGGGACAATTAAAAATAATATGATTCGTAGATCCTTCCTCAAGACCACACTCACATATGGAACTATCTTTGATGCGGAGCTTTGCCAGATGAACGGGTGTACACGAATGGCCTATGCGAAGCCGGCATATTATTGAAACAATTTTTTTGGGTAGCTTAGGATGTTTAAAAAACCATCGTTTTGATGGAATGCTTTGCTGGACTTCTGCGTAATATTTTCCAGCAGTTCTTTTTGTATTAGTCCAGTGGGTATTCCAGGATTGAAGTAAGTGGGATTTGGATAAGGAAGCAACATCATGGGAAAAGAGTTTAAAATGCTCCAAGGAGCCAGATGAGACCGATACCTTAGCGCACGAATCAGCCGACTCATTTCCTGGAATTCCTTTGTGGCCAGGAATCCAAGTTAAAATTACGTTGATACCATTTTTAAGGCACTCATGAAGAGCTTCTCTGATCTTCAGGATAGTAGGAGATCTTGTTTTTGATTTGAAAGGATTCGAAAGTATGGACTGGAGACAGCTTAGGGAATCAGTGAAGATTATAGAATTATTAAGAGAATGTGATTTTGCATATAGTATTGCTTCTAATATGGCAACTGATTCACCGGTGAAGACTGATGATGCTGGAGGACATTTGAAGCTTAAAATAATTTTGTACCTAGGTATCCAAACCGCGGCACCAACACATCCACCCTCGGTGAGCTTGGAAGCGTCGGTGAATATCGGAAGCCAGCCTTGCCAGCGTTCGGACATGATATGTGAGAATTCTTGACTAGCGGACTGAGAGTCTTTGGATATGCCAAAATATAGTAAAATAGGAGGGGTCAAAATCAAGGATTCAAAGCTGTTAGAGAAGAGTGGGTTTATTGGCAATTTTTCTATAGTAGTCGGGAGCCGGTTGAATTTTTGGTAGCTTAGGAGTACACATGGGACATGTTGTGAAGAATCAGAGGGACTACTTAAAGAGTTGAGGAGATCTAATTTGGTCAAGAGGGGATGAGACAGATTTTGAGCAACTTTAGTGTAGAAGCGGTCGCTAAGGTATTGTCTCCGGAGATATAGGGGGGGTTCAACGCATTCGACTTGGAGTGCATTAATTGGAGAAGATTTCATCGCACCCAAAATTATGCGGAGGCATTTCGACTGAATTTTAGTTAATTTTTCGAGAGCTGCTTTGTTACCTGGGTCCAATAAAAAGGAAGCGTAGTCAAAATGGCTGCGTATTATTGCGTTATATAATAATTTCTGAGAGTAAGGGTGGGCTCCCCAACGTACCCCGGATAAAGCTCGAAGAATGTTAACCCCCATCTCTGAACCTTGAGGTAAGCCTTTCCAGATGAGACGAGGGGGAAGAAGGACATCTTGGTATCGGACCGAAATTGACCTTGACATCAAAGAATTGCATATAAATCGGACTAACTTCTCCGAGATACTCAGATGTAGCAGTTTCTGCCTGAGTACTGGAAGCAGTACGTTATCATATGCCGAAGATATGTCCAAAAAGACTCCAATCAGATATTCCTTCTTTTTAAAAGCTATCCTAATGTCAGTGGTGAGAATGCTTAAACTGTCCAACGTGCTAGAACCTTTACGAAAGCCGAACTGAGACCTAGCTAGAATGCCTCTAGATTCAACAAACCATTCAAGGCGATTCTTAATCATGTGCTCCATTACTTTAAGAAGAGTAGAAGATAGTGCTATGGGGCGATATGAATTGTGATCTAGGGGATCTTTTCCAGGCTTGGGAATGGGGATTACGAGCTGTTGCTTCCAAGTTTCCGGAATAGTCCCTTGATCAAAGAAGACATTGATGATATTTAAGAAATAGAGTTTAGCCCTATCTGGTGACTTGATGAGAAAAGAATATGGAACTCCATCAATGCCCGGCGAAGAGTCTGAAAGGCCATTTAGGGCTAATGCAAGTTCCTCAAATGAAAAGGGGGCATCTAAATTATTTAAAGGTAACAGTAAAGTAGCATTGGAAGGAAAACAGTCAACTGGGGGGACAAAAGAAGGAGCAAGTTTATCAAAGAAAGCATTTAACCAAACTGAGGGGTCATTACATGATGGATTGGGAGAGCTGAGATATTGCCGGTATCTACGAATTTGTTTCCAAACAATGGACGGAGGGGATCTAGGGGACATGGATTCGCAAAACTTTATCCAGCCTGACCTCTTTTTTTTGGAAAAAAGTTTTCTAGTCTGCGCTGCCACCCGTTTGTAGTTTACGAAGTTCTCCAGTGTCATTGATTGGCCGTATCTTTTTTCAGCTTCCCTACGTTTTTGAGCCATAGTAGTACACTCAGCGTCCCACCAAGGAGGAGATATCTTATGGGAAAGCTTTTTTTCAGGAATGTGGTCACTGGCTGATGATTGCAAAACAGCAACAAAATCGGAATAGGCGTATTGAGGGTTAGAGGGATCAATAGAAGGCAGAGAATTAAGTTTGTCATTGATTGAGCAGGAGAAGCCGGCCCAATCAGCCTTGTGTAAATTATATTTTAAAAGTGGAGAGGGACGGGTGGTGATAGAGGGTTGATTGGGAAGAGTGATTAAAATAGGGAAGTGATCACTACCAAATGTACTATTGAGGACACTCCAAGAGATAAGTGGAGCGAGATCTGGGGAAGTGACGGAAACGTCTACGGCAGAAGCTGGATTTTGGGAAGGAAGACATCGTTTTGTTGGCCTACCATCGTTCAGCATACATAAGTTAAGATCATCCAAAAGCTCAGACAATAATGTACCTGGAGGATCCGTATTGTGGCATCCCCAAGCAATGTGATGGGCATTGAGATCACCCATTAAAAGTACAGGAGTTCATTAAGGGAGGAGGAGTCTGGGTATGGAATATAAACAGAGAGAAAGGATATATTGAATGCCCGCACAGCCACAACACATAAGTCCTGGGTGTGCGGGGGGAGGGGGATCTGAGTATAGGGCAGGGAGCGCTTAACGAGTAGAGCGCTTCCTGCATAACCATCGTCTCTGTCATCCCGGAGACAAGAGTAACCCGTCACACGGAAATGTGACCCAGGTACTAACCATGTCTCCGAGATGGCAAAGATAGATGGTCTATATTTGTTTATAAAATAAATTATTTCTTGTTTTTTTCGCCTAATGCTTTGGCAGTTCCACTGAACTGCCGTAGGATTCATTATTGAAACTATTTACTGAGTTAAATTGGGAAAGTTGGGAAAGTTTTTGGGCAACGATGGACGGTAAACGGTCAGTATGACCGGAAACAATACGCATGATCAGGGATAAAAGGAGATCAAGTAGGTTGTTATTATCTTCTGCGGAAGTGGGGTCAGTTGAATTTGCATTGAGTGCGCAACCATTAGGAAGAGAGGAAGCACATTCTCCGACTATGGCCTGGTGAGCCTGTCTATCGTAACCCTTACTCAAAGGAGCTCGGGGACGAAGGGGAGTCCGAGAAGCGACTGTTCTATAAGAGGAGGAGGGGGATGACGGGGAACGCTGACTTTGTGGACGAGGCTGTGACTGAAGAATTGGGTTGGATGTAGGGGTTTTGGTAGTATCGGCATATGATTTCCGGACCGCAGGGTAGAGGGCAGAGGCCTGGTCGTAAGGGACGTTGTCCTGGGACATAGTCAATTTAATAAGTTTTTGTCGAGAATGTTCCGGGCATGACCTATTAATGGCGTAGTGGGGGCCAGTACAAAGGAGGCAAGTCGCCTTGTCTTCTTGTACAGGGCAGCTTTCTGCAGAATGAGGCTGCGCGCATCTGAAACACCTAGACTTGGAACGACATTGGGCCTTAACGTGTCCAAAGCGGCAGCAGTTAAGGCATTGAATGGTTGGTAGTAGGTAGGTCTCGACGGGAATAGATGTGTGGAAGGAGAACACTCTTTCCGGCAGTACCTGGCCCTTAAAGGTGACTACCACCGATTGAGTAGGAATCCAAGATACTCGATTATCTACTGTTTGCTTTCGGTTCAGACGCCTGGCTTTTAATAAGATTCCGCAGCCAGCTGGCACTGTTAATGATTCTGCTAATTCATCCATGGTCCAGTCGGTAGGTATGCCTCTAATGAGGCCCATACGGGTTACATTATATGTTGGGATAGAAGCGACGTATTTGTGAAGGGGCAATAGTTCATTGTTTATGAAGCTATTGGCCGCATTCGCTGAGGAGAATTCAACAGAAATTCTATTGCGTCCGATTCTTTTCACTCCATCTATGATCACGCCTCCGATTTTATTGTTGACAAGGAATTTACCAAATCGAATAGGTTGAATTGATGTTGGCGATGAAGGTTCAGGGTCCAGAAGACTTACATGTACCAAGAAAGGACCTTTATCTTGCTCACTATAGGCTGTGGGAGCTATTATCAAGCTTGGGTGAACGTACATGGGTTGACCACTGGGGGAGGACGTAGATGCCGGAGTTTCAGAGATGATTCTCTTTGCTGGTTCCGAAGGTTCCTCCGGTTCAAGGCGTCGCTTTGTTGCCGTTTGCGTAAATAAGGGTGGCGAAGACGCATCAACCGACATTTCCACTGCAGACGTGGCCCGATCCGGAGGATCGGGAGGATCAGGGGGCTTAGGATGCATTTTTGTTAGTACTTACCGGTTAAATATATTAATGCAACCCACACACCACGTATAATTGACAATTAAGCTTAGATCTCACAAAACAAAATGGAACACTACGCTAAAAACCGCCAAAATAACAAAAAAACACGAAGCGCGTGTGGCCAGCTTGCACTCGCCGACGGAAGTCCTACAATCGATCTCAAAGTAAGTAGCTAATGCATTTGTGACACAACGGTGGAACCACAACACCCAGACCCGAGACAATATAGAAAATTTTGATTTCTTTATTGACCCGACCGGGATTTAAACGGACCTCGGAGCGGCGACGCCTTAAAACCCGCTGGTTTTAATACGCTATTATTATCCCTTACAAATAAGAAATGGTGCACTTTTTGGTAAATGGTTATAAAGACACAGATTTGAACAATAACTTTCTACAACTTTCGTTTATTTTGAAATCATAATTTTCTTTATTAATAACGTCCATCCTTTTAGGTATTATGTACGCCAAGTTAGTTAGTTTAGTTATGAGTGATATTTTGGTAACTAGGTTAAGAACCTGTTTACTGTCCAGGACCATTATTGTAGTGGTTGGCGACACTTGTCTGTGACAATAAACTCCTGTCAAAGCCTGTGTTTGCAAATACCGTTAAAATAATAGGGCTGAAAATGTCATGAAAGTTCACTGAAAAAATTAAATAAAACAAGTCTTCGAATTCGCGATATTTAAATGGTCTCACTCAACAAAGATCGGAATATCGTATATTTGTAATGGTGTATCCACACCGCCCGAAAGCATGGCTATGCCGCTCATGCCTCTAAGGCTACCGCAGATGCCCGAGCGGCTTTTCCCATAGTATCTGACAGTTGTGGATACACCGTAACGTTTTATGGGTATTGTTGGTTAATGTGTCGCTTCTGCTGTCAAATAATGTGGGTATCAAATGGTGTATCCACACCGCCCGGCTTCACGGGCCGGCGGCCATGCCGCAGATGTTGCGGCGCTTTTTTAGCGCGAATGGCAAAAAACGGAACCCTTATAGTTTCGTCAAGTCTGTCTGTCTGTCTGTCTGTCTGTCCGTCCGTATGTCACACCCTTTTTATTCTGTAACTATAAGCATTACACAATTGAAATTTGGTAGGAAGATGTATCTTGTTAACAGCTTACCGATTCTCATCCAAAAAATAAAAAATAATGACAGTTAAGGGGGCTCTCATACATGAAACTAAAACCAAAAAAAAATTTTTTGGCAAACCTATGCGTGTGGGGTGTCTATAGATAGGTCTTTTAAAATAACATGGAGGTTTCTCAAACCATTTTCTTTTTAAGTCTAACGTTTCATAGCTAGACGCTTCCAAAGTAGTAAAATGGGCGTCCCCCCCATCTAATTTCTACACCAAGCAAGTGTAAATTTTGGAAAAAATATGTGAGGTAGATCTTAATAAATACTTTCAACGAAAATTGGTTTGGACAGGATCGAACAAGTAGTTTTTGAGATATAGCACATTTTCAACAACCGCAAACATAACTTTGTACTTCATACAAACACTATGAAAAACAAAGTTATATTTGTAGTCAACAAAATATTGTGGTATTTTACTAAGTAGAAGTAAATGGATTCCCTTATTCAGTTAAAGTTGGCACGGAACCCTCAGTGCGCGAGTCCGACTCGCACTTGGCCGGTGTTTTTGCAAAGTATCTAACAATATTGACATATGCCACTGGTAATGCCAGCGGGCGGTGTGGATACACCAAAAGAGTATCAAATCAAAGTTATATTGTGTCAAATTATTAAATTCCTCGTCATCTTCTCATGTTTAGGTAAAGATTACATTATTTTAGGCTGTATAAATTATTTCAACGGTATTCTTTCTTTGCTTGAATGTTGTTGGTTATAAGTTGTGTCAGGAGACATCCCTGCTTCACTTTGGCAGTTGACCCGTTTTCTCTTCCTCGTGTCAACAGAAATACACCACGGCTAATGTTTCTGGATTTACGAGTAACGTGAAAGCGTTGCTACTGATGGAAGTCACTACTAAAAGGAATACATAGCTCTTAAAGCACTTTATAAGTGCTGCATGGAAGAAAATAAATATGAGTAAAAATATAGTAGTTTGGAAGTTAGGTGCAGGGCAGGGCAAAATATTTAAGGACCTAAGATAGGCACTCATCAATCACCAATCACATGTTTTAAATAAAACAACACAAACTTGGTCTATTCCTTCTATTCCTTATAATCCCTGTTTTTCGAATGACAACGAAACATGACAGATGCCATATATCAAAATAATTTAAATCTACGTCACAATAAAAAAGTTTAATTACAAATAAAACCTTACAACATGTTTACTTTAGGATCAGATCAGATTGTGTTATGGGAATCAGACACAACGGGGTGGTACCACAATACCCAGACCCGAGACAATATAGACAATTATGATTTACATTGATCCGACCGGGAATCAAACTCGGGACCTCGAACAGCGACGCCTTGAACCCAGTGCGCTTAGCTACTACACCACGGAGGCCGGTCTTACGTGATGTAAATTGATTTATTTAATTTTATTAAATTACTAGCGGTCCCCCGCGACTTCGTCCGCGCGTTTTGAGTTTGCTCCCTCCCCTCCCGTCGTAGCGTCATGTTTTATATCCTAAAGCCTTTCTCGATAAATAAGCTATCCAACACAGAAATATTTTTTCAAATCGGTCCAGCAGATCCTGAGATAAGCGCGTTCAAACAAACAAACTCTTCAGCTTTATAATATAAAGCGGTCCCCCGCGACTTCGTCCGCGCGTTTTGAGTTTGCCCCCTCCCCTCCCGTCGCAGCGTGATGTTCAATACCCTAAAGCCTTTCTCGATAAATAAGCTATCCAAAACAGAATCATTTTTTCAAATCGGTCCAGCAGTTCCTGAGAGAAGCGCGTTCATACAAACAAACTCTTCAGCTTTATAATATTATTAGCGCAAGCGCACGTCGTACTTTAGCTGCGAACATTATTTTGGTGCGGAGTTATGTTAAAACTGTGATAGCTCCTAAGATATTTATTGAAATCAAATGATATAAAGGGCAACTTGGTTCTAAATAAAATGCTCGTGATGATGAATGTATTTATTTTGATAAGAATAAATACCTGTGTGTATGATACACCTCTAAAAATAATGCATTATTTTTTTACAAATTTATGAACATAAAAAAGGTTGTAGTAAGTCAACCATAAAAGATAGACATATGCTGTCACGGACTTTATTATAGAACTCTTAATGCTGAACAATCCTGTCATACATGATTTTTGTGTAACTTAAGCGGTTTTCGCAGCGTATGCAGCGGAAGCTCTCAAAAGGAATATCTTTCTCCCGTTTTCGCAACATTTTTCATTTCTGCTGTGGTCTTATGAGTTGTATCTTTATGTTATATAGCCTAAAGCCTTCCTCGATAAATGGACTATCCAACGTAAAAATAATTTTTCAAATCGGGCCAGTAGTTTTTGAGATTAGCGCGTTCAAACAAACAAACAAACAAACAAACAAACAAACAAACAAACTCTTCAGCTTTATAATATTAGTATAGATATTAAAATTCATTTATTTCGAGGTTTCCTACTGAGACCCATAGTAGATCAATCAAAAGACAATTAAAATAACGTTGATTAAATTAATTGGTAAATGCGTGATGATGCGAATTAAACTGTGAGTTGTACAATTGGCGGAATTATTTAAATAAATAAATACGCATACGAGATTACTGTGCCCATTGAGCTACTATTACTAGCGTATGGAACTGACACCACGATCAATTTTCATGCTCCATGAATTGACGACACAGACGACTCATAGTAATAATAATAATAATAATAAAACCTTTTTATTTCCTATAAATGTTACAATGTTTCTATTTACAATATATTATTTTCTAGTATAGGAACCCCTATTTGGGTATAGGTCTCCTCCAGTTTCTTCCATTCTTCTCTGTCTTGAGCTTTCTTGGTCCAGTCATTACCAGCTGCAACTACGATGTCGTCACTCCACCTCGTCGTTGGTCTTCCTCTCCGTCTTATTCCGATAGGCCCTTTCCATTTTGTTATTTCTCCTGTCCATCTATTGTCTTTGTAGCGTGCTACATGGCCAGCCCATTGCCATTTTAAACTTAGACAGTATTGTAGGACGTCTATGAGTTTTGTTTTCTTCCGTATGGATACGCTTCTTATTTTTTGTATTTTCCTAATTTTTAATAGGCTACGTTCCATCGCTTTCTGGCAACTAACTAGTTTTTTCTTTATTTTAGAGTTGTATGTTCTTACTTGGCAGCCATATGTGAGCGTTGGCAGAATGCATGTATCCATAACTGTTCTCTTTAGGTGGAGTGAATAGTTACCTTTCGTTATTTCTTTAAGGGACCAGAATTTTTTCCAACTCAAATTTATTCGGCGTTCTACTTCTTCTTCTTCGTTTCTGTCTTGGAATGATATTTCTTTTCCTAGATTCATAGTACAGCTTCATAATTCGAAATTCAAATTTCAAGGAAAACGTGTCAATCTTATATGTTCATTTGTGACACATTTTTTGCTTCTCATAGCTTCTCTATACGTGTTAGTAACAACACACTGACTGTGCGATGATGAGTCGAGAGTCACAGATTTACATAAGTTAACAGTGTTATCTCGTTATCCCCAAGATCTGCATGTACAAAACATAGTTCGATCGCGAACACATATGCAAACGTTTCGAGACATCAAGGCATCGAACGAAATATGAGTTCTACTATTAAACAAACTGTACACACTTTTCACTATAGCTATCTACCTCGAACACCTAGGGTTGCGGGCTTGAGTGAAAAGGACAGTAGTAGTTACAAATGTAAACATTGTCTTATGGAATAGGATCTAAGTCAGTTCCTAGGTACACGGTATTGCGGCTCATTGGCCGTTATCAATTGGCATGTAATCGCCTTAATAGAACGCAATTGTCTTAACCTTGCCCTGGGAGCGAGAGGACACATCTTCCCGATTTTATAAGTCACATCCTGCTTTTTGTTTCACGAACCATTTGGTATTATCGTTTTGACTTCCGCACCTATGGATAACAAGACATCGTTACTGAACTGACGATTGTCCTTATCCTTCCTTTCTTAAGGAAATTATGGTAAAAAGGATGAATAAATACGAGCAATGGTGAGAGCTATGCTCGATGTTTCTCGACGAGATCGAATCAGAAAGGAGGAGATACGTAGAAGAACTAGGGTAATGGACATAGCCCTGAGAATCAGTAAGCTGAAGTGGCAATGGGCATTGCACATAGCGAGAAGAACTGGTGACCGTTCGGGCATAAAAGTTTTAGATTGAGACCCTAGATAGATAGATAGAGACCCTTCGACTTAAGGCGCAGAGTTTGACGTTTTTTTTAATGGACAACCGACCCTTTTAAAAAAAAACAACATCACACTAGACGCAGACCGCTTGAGATCCATCACTGTGAAAACCGTGGGGGAGGCCTATGTTCAGCAGTCGACGTCCTTTGCCTGATTATGATAAATTTATGATAACGGATGAATAACTAGTAAGGATTGTGTATTATTATTGTTAAGTGTCTTGAAAGCGAGATATTTCTGATTTTCCGTAGTTGTCACTTACAAAAATCCCTACATATTTATTATGACTAAGTAACCGATGGGTTTCGTTTGCTTAAAGTGTAGTATGGAACATTTCATTAGCTTAGCATAAGCAATGAGTTTATATATATTATTTGTATCATTATCTATTTTGGATTTTTTAGGAACTTTTGTGTCAGACAACAAAGACTCATAAACAGACTTTTATTAAAATTCCGGTTATAAAACTTTTCCGGTGCCCAAAAACGGTTCCATTGTGCGATTTTAATATTCAATCGATACAGAGATGTGCATCGAGATATCGTTAATAGCATCCGAGGCGCGAATTCAAATCGATTTTCGGTTGGCGATCGAATAAATTACGCATTGCAAACGGTGTCGGCGGATGCGCAAGTCGACCTATTAAAGTATTTTTGATGCGTTTTTACGTAAAAATACTTCAATGGAATCCAGATTTCCATTATTCACGAAACATCGTGTCGGTATTTTCTCAAGCAAAAGTTGTTTTCAAATAAGAATTTAAATTAAATGGTGACATGGAGTAGTCCAACCAAGCGCCTTAGCAAGCTTCGGTTGGACCAATTCACTTAACTATAACATAAATCGCATCAATGGATGGTTTTGACAGATATTTAAAAAAAATAAAAAAAAATCATTAATTTATTCTGAACAAAGACTATTTGCTAGCACTTATACACGTCCGAACATTGGCCCTACCACAGCTTCGGCACAATTGCGAGCTAGTGCTGAGAAGAAGCTGCGCAACAAACTCAGTCACTATTGTCAGTGCCTCTTTTAAAAATATTAAAATGTAAATGTTCTTACAAGCTAGACCTTACATTGTTATCGTTCAAATAATCATTTATTCTATAATATTCTTTAGCCATTAAACATTGTTTAACGATCGATTTAAATTTGTCTAAGGGTAATTCAGTTGTATTTTGAGGCAATTTATAAAGAAAGTAATACATCTACCAATTAAACGAGTGATTTACCTTCAAAGTCAAAGTCAAAAATAAGTCTTCTGAAGTCTGAAGTTTGGAACGGTAAGTTTATTCTTGTTTCTGGTATTGAAATTATGTCAATCACTTTTTTTTGGAAATTAGTGCAAGTTTTTACGAACATAAATCAAATTTTCATAAATAAACTGTGAATACAATGTATCATGTAAGTATCATGACTTCTTTAACCAAATCTGACGATTCTTTAAGGGTAAGTGTTACCCTTAAAGAATCGTCAGATTTGGTATTGTAAAAAGCCCAAACAGCTCGCTTTTGCAGTACGAATATTATTTTTATATCTGCAGCCGAGTAACGTGTCTTATATGTGTATAGTCAAAGTTAGGTGTCGACTAATTATGCATCAGGCACTTAGCCCAGTTGTGTATGGTTAAATGACATTACTTTAATAATAATAATAATAATAATAAACGTTTATTTCAGGCAACAGATAATGAAATACAGGCCCATAAAATAAATACCTTACAGACTAACATACATAATCAAAATAAAATATCATAATTAAATTTACACGCTCTTTGTGTTGTTCGTGGTGTCGCGTAGACTTCCGCGAAATCGCCGGAATACGACACCCTTCGGCCAAAAATCTTCCTTCATGAAGGTAGTCAAAGTTTCAGTTGGAATTCTAATCACAAAGGAATTAAAATTCACATTTCGACTAGACTCCAACTTGACGACCCGCAGAGTATAGTTGGTCTTCTTATGCACGTATTCCATGACCTCCTCAGCCTTGGTGGTGTAATGCAGGCGGGAAACATACAACTGTGTCGTTGGAATCGCAGGACGCAGCAGCATGTTCGGTCCAGTCAGTGCGGTACCGCATTGATTGCGGCTGACGGGCTTCTTTTTCTTGCGCTCCACTTTCACGAAGCCATCTCTATCAGGCTCCCCTTTACTTTAGGGACTGAATATTTACGATTGACCATGTTTTGAAGAAATCGTACCTTAACCACATGTTAGAGTTTCTATTTTAATGATGATTGCAAATATTCAACCGCTGGTGATAACATTTAAGCATAAGTTGAGCTGAGATTAAAATCTCTGTGGTTGAGTTATCTATCAATCACACAATTGGACCTTGCCAGTTAAAATAATTGTACTGTTAATGCTTAATTGATGTATCGCAAACATTATATTTACTCTCTAAATTCTAGGATTATATCAGTTTAAGTACTAACTTTAACTACCTTATAGTTAAGTTAAGGCCTTTGACCATCGGTGGGACGTTACAGGCAACTTTACTTTTTTAAGTACTAAAAAAAAAGATTTTCTCACCGTCGCGTGGTTAACGCAACGATATTATGAGTTTCTCAGTAACACGTACGAGTGCTTACTAAAGTCAGGATAGTCTCTATAAAGGACAGTCCTAAGACCTCATAATCAGAGGGCTACATTGATACTAAACGATGGGGATGTTTACGGGCGGCTTCCGCGCGTGAGATGACATCTCGATTCCGCTGCGACGCGGAAGCGATTAATTGTTCGGCGATCGGCGCGTGCGCAGTGTTGTGACTATGATCTGGAAAGAGATAGGACATTCTTTAGTTGTAGTGTTTTGGGGAAACAATTCACAAGGCTTGAAGTCGATTATTTTGAAAATGGTTGAATTTATAAAGCTCGATGATTAAGTGCGCTTTCACATTATAGCGACAGCAGCGCGTCTCACTAATGTGAAGGGCATACTGCTGTTATTTTATGTATGAAATTGACAGCAGCGGGACTGCCGCGCGAAGGAAATGAGTGCTGCAAGAATGCTGAAGTGAATATACAGTCTTAAATCTATTAGCTTTTTTTTTAATATTTGATTTTCAAAGCAAGTAATTTTTTATTTTATAAATAAACCACAACTATTTTGTTCAGGTTGGCCAGATTAAAATTTTGATAATTTGTTGTAATACTTTGAATGGATACAACTAATCACAAACGCATTTTGTTATGTTAATTCTTGCATTTTACATATTTTGCATTCTGAATATTTAAAAAAAACTTAAAATTTTATTTTTTTAAGAACTTCAGTGTACTCTATTCAAATGCAAATAAAAAATTTCTATTCCGTCCTATTCGACAATTAATTCTGGCTAGTCATATGCATGTCTAGTATTCCATCACACAGTTTGGTCACCCGACAACGGATGCATAGCAGCATTTTTTCAGCGGCCGCATTTAGAAGTAGTTTTTTCCGGCCAACTAGGTATCCGGTCGAATACTCGCAGCTCAGTCCGATGCTTAATGATGTCCTGCTAGGGTCAGTTAATGTAGAGACGGCTTCTCTTTGAATAAAAGTCACTCATCTCTTCATAAAATCATGGGTTTCAGTACCACATATAACAAAAACTTATAGATAAGGAATACAAACGTTATACATTTGTTATAACATACTAGCCACGCAAGCAACCATTTGTTTTTTTATTTATCCATAATTTAGGAGTTTTAGAATTAATATTTAGAAAAAAATCAAGTACATGATAAATTAAATGTGTCATTCAAAACTAACTGTTATTACGATCATTTTACTTTCCTTTTGCTCAAAAATTGTATGCCATATTATTTTGTATGCAGTCTTTGTTAATTTTATTGTTAACATTTTTTTCATGACCTCCGTGGTCGAGTGGCTAGCACGCTGGTTTCAAGCGTCGCCATCTCGTGAGTTTCCGGGTTCGATTCCCGGTCGGGTCAATGTAGAAAACGATCTTTTCTATATTGTCTGGGTGTTGTGGTAAGTACCACCGTTGTGTCTGATTTCCATAACACAAGTGCATTGGCTACTTACTTTGGGTTCAGAGCAATGTATGTGATTGGTGTCCAATATTTATTAATTTATTAAGAAATCCATCTCCACCCTACCCACCACTCAACCATCGCAAGCATCGACGAACTGACGGTCGTTCTGGAAGTCATTAGTCACGTGCTTCGTGGACACCCTGTATTTATGGAACGAGCATTGTATCCCGGTGTAAAGCGGGAATCTAGGGAATTTTAGGGAAGTCCAATAGAAAGTGGATGACGTATGGGCATGCGCTGATGACCTTTGAGGTCGACAGATTGAGGTAGCAATTGTCAAACTACTATTTTGAAGGAAATGGATGAAACTGTAAAACAGGATTCATGGTTCAAAGGCGTTGGTTCACCGCCGCATTCAAATGCGGAATGCGGCATGTGACATTGGCATACCTTCGCTTTCAACATCGGTTTTGCGAAAATAGACAGCTTTAATAACAATAATAATAAATCCTTTGGACATTCCCACACATCGCCATCTAGTCCCAAAGTAAGCTACTCAAAGCTTGTGTTATGGGTACCAGACAACGGATATAATGCTTAAATACTTTTTTGTTTGTAAATACATACATGATATACATAGAAAACACCCAGACCAATACAAACAGACATGTTCATGCACACAAATGTTTGTATTGTGCGGGGATCGAACCCGCAACCCGCTTTGATTCTTTAATGCCGTTAGATGGTGCAGCTCATTGCGCGTCTAACCATGGGTGACATGATAATGATCGGTAGAAATAGTGACCGCTCGCCGATAGCTTTGCCTTTTAACACCTCATAGTTTTTATGGTCTCGGGTAAAGTTGCTAAAAAAGACTTACGCGGTGTTGGCTAAGGGACGATACTTTCAGCTAGCAGTTAAAGTTGCATCCTTATCGGTATCAGTTTTCCGCATCGCTGCCGTTAATTGTAACACAGCGGTAGATAAATTAAACTGCAATATATTTTCGTGAATGCCATACAAGAAACGGCGTTTCCTAGAAAATTGTATGAAAATACTTCTGATTAATAAAAGGATACGTTATCCGTTATTTTACGCAGCAAAAATGTTAATCCACGATTCTGTAGAGTATACATAGTTACCTTCACTGGTCTTAGTTCTCTAAAATGCTTTAACTCCTGTTGTATTCTTATTAACTCAGAGCTACAGTTATCCAAAGCTATAATCCCTTATCAATGTATACTAACGAAATCGCCAACTCGTTGTAGTAAATGAAAATGACAATTCTATGACTGGACTCCTTTTTTTGCAATATATTGCTTGTTCGATTTATAATATATAGGTATTTATATTATAAAAAAACAATAAACTTTTTTTAATGATAATAAATTTAAACCAGTAAGAGTTGATTATTGATTATTAGGCAAAAACCTCCGTGGTGTAGTGGCTAAGCACGCTGGTTTCTAGGCGTCGCCGCTCCGAGGTCCCGGCTTCGATTCCCGGTCGGGTCAATATAGAATTTAAAAAAATATATATTGTCTCGGGTCTGGGTGTTGTGGTACCACCTTTGTGTCTGATTTCTATAACACAAGTGCATTAGCTACTTACTTTGGGATCAGAGCAATGTATGGGATTGGTGTCCAATTTTTTTTTAAAGGGCTTTTATTTTATTAAACAGTTTCGCTCCTTATAGGCCATTGTATAAGTCTGTAAAGAAATTATAGTGCTTGATTTACTCATAAGCTGTAAACATAACGCTTAATTTCACATAAATAGGTCCAAGTTCATTAACTCTACAGCATTACTGTAAACGAGGCTGCATATTGTTACTACTACATATTGCTAACACTAGTTATTTGAATACTATATTTTTATAATGAAACGAGTTAACACCATGTTTGGGCACCAATAGGCTATTAAACATAACGCCACCATATGCTTTGTAAAGACTCTAGTTGACTCAACCAACGCAAAATCAGTTAACCGTTTTTATTCATATTGAACTATCAACTTGAGCAGTCAATAGTTTATACAATAAACTTGGCTGTAAATGTTTAGTGTAGGTTTAAATGTGGGTGTCCATTGATTCGTTTGTGCGAATCGGGCCGGAGAAAGCGCCTCACAATACATGTCTTGTTTTATTAATCGATTTGATTGATGTGCGTTGAATTTTGAATACGGTTTTAAAAACAGGCTGTCTGAGAATCAGTAATGATTTATTTTCGTTGCTTTTTGCATTGCAAAAAAGGTTTTAAAATGCTTTATAAATACTTATGGCTTGTTACCCAATTCCCTGATTAGTTTTGGTTAGCGTTATCTGTCCAATACTTCATAAGAAATTATGTTTCATATTTGATAATTCAAATATGAAAATCCTATTTTATGGTGAAACATGCCTTTATTCTTTATATTAAACTTGAATACAGGCGGATCAAACATAAAGCGCTATAAGATTTTGTAATTTTACATCCAGTATACCTTAAAAAATATAAATACAAAACATATTAATAATAAATAGTTTTATGCACTATGATGTCTCCGAATTAACTAACATACTTCACTAATTTTAACTGACTCCAAAAAAGATTACGTCCTCATTTTAGATCAATGTTTTAACACTGAAATGTTATGGGTATGGGTATACACCTCATGAACTAATAATTACTAGGTATTATTTGCAAGAAGTTCGACAGGGCAAGTCGGGTGCAGGAGCTAGCTTACTAATATATACGCGCGCGCACGCCGGGTAAACGCATATATCGCCGCGACCTCTGCTCTAACTGTACACGCGGGTAGTGTTTTGGTACACTTAACATCAATTATTGTTATTTAATATTATTTGAGAACCTGAATTAAAAAAATATTTTAAAGAAACAATGGAGACCGTGATCTGAAATGAGAAAGGTTTGACGGATTCGCCTCGGGAAAATTCTATGAATTTTTGAAATTTTGTGCAGTCGACATCACATCAGGTTACCCACTTTTGTTGCAAACTAAACCTTATTACAACTGCATAAGATACCGCAGTGTATGCCTTGACGTGCTGTTGTCCGTACGTTTTGCAAAGTTTCGGTTACTTACATAACCTCTTTGATGAGATGGGTCTATCTAGATAGGCTATTCTAACAAATAATTGTAGAACATTTATTTTTATTTCATGTACAAGTACTTTACCTCACCCGACCATTTTTAAATGAGTAAAGACCGATTTTATCAACGTCAGATAAATCTTATTTGACTGAGGCCTGATTTTACCAACGTTAGACAAGGCATATTCGTCGAATATAATACTTTTGTATTGCCTAATTTGAAGACATCACTTATTTGTCATTATTTTATTTGTCATAAATGACATTTTAAAATCGGCAGTTTTATACTTATAAAGATGAAATAAGAAACCAAAAATTTGCGCATGGGCGGGACTTGAACCAGCAACCACGTGGCTAACCGGGCCAAACGCTCTACCAATTGAGCTACTGTACCCACTGTTGCATAAACAGACGGGTAAATGGCGCTAAAAGTATCAAGCTCAAGCCTTAATGAGTATGAAACATTCGCTTTTAAAATGACATTTACAAAAATGGTTGCCGACTTATAGGCGCATTGTATTTTATTCGACGAATATTCCTTATCTGACGTTGAAAAATCAGGCCTAAGTATTTTATCGTAACTAAGTCATAAAAGGCATTTTTTTAAGTCATTATTACTAAAATTATTTTTCCGACTGTACAAGGGCGTGTTAGTTAAATGTTCCGATACAGTCACCGTGCAATTTACTAATCCCAAGAAGATTTGTAGCGCACAATTTACTAGTTTCACCTTTTAACTTTGCCAGGGACTTAATTTAATTTTACTTGCTACGTGCAGCCAGTGTGTCTCGTAGCTTAGTGAAATAGGCCTGGGATTTTCGAGTAAAGTTGGTAAGCTTGTTTCTAGCACCAATGTTTTCACAAAGATGAAATAAAAAACCAAAAATTTGCGCACGGGCGGGATTCAAATCAGCAACTTCTTGGCTAACCGGGCCAAAAGCTCTACCAATTGAGCTACCGTGCTGTCTGTCCGACCTTGCGAAACTTGTGGTTTCTTATTGATACGTCATTACGCGTGAAGTTATGGTTTCTCATTTCATCTTTATGAATATAAAAAAAAAACTACACTGAGTGTTAAAAACATTCTAAACCAATGTTTTGTTCAATTTCAACCTAAGACTATTCTGAAAGCTAAAATTGAAGGGTCGAAATCGTTAATAAGAAAGTGCAACTAGCTCTTAAAGATTTGAGATAACACAAGCAAATTAACAACAATCAAATTCAAAATATCCCTATAAGGAACTGACAGATAAGAATTCAACCAAGAGTTAGCTATCCCGCGGCTGTGCAATTGGTCCTTATTTTTGCTTGGCAAGATTATAATCAAAATGTTTGTGACATGAGCAGCATATAACTGTTCCTTCATGTTGATGTTGCTATGGTAAATCATACTAAATAGACAAAATCTACTTCTTGAATCCCCGAAGTAATGCTGAGGCTGCTCAATACATTATTGATGTTGTTGTGATTCGCTAAATAATGCTTTCAAATCGATCCTATAAATACTCGATAGCCCTTAGTTTGTCACGTAATCTGCGTATCCATTTATCACTGTGACGACGTCATAACAGTTCAGGCGCGATGTATCGATACTAGCTCTGATCGTAAAATGTGCAATATCGATAAATCGATTCGAATAGGACATTTGTAGGCTGTTATTCACTATAGTCTTTAAGGTGGCTTAAAATCAAAATATATTTATTTGAATGGTACATAATATTCCGCACCTGTAGGTCTCACTTTTATTTGTTATAATAGTAGAGACAGTAAGTAGATGCTATGTTCTGTATAACTACAAAATACCGATTTAATATAGCCATTTCGATTTATGTGTTTTTCAATGTTTTGTTACAAACTCTCATTTTAAAGTTTTAGTTATTTTAAAGGTAAAGTTATGTTTTTTGTAAACAGCACACCAATTCAATCAGTTTTAAATAGAGGTAAATCTTCTTATGTCTAGTGTATTACAACTTTACTTAGTAAGTAATACATCCGTGATCGGTAAAGCATCTTTAGCTTCATCGTTTAATTTGGACCTAGAACTTGATCTAGCTTGGACCTCTTCTGAGTTTGGTACATGCAATTGATAGAATCAAAACGTTCAAAAGCCATCTAGAGGTTGTTTTTAAAGCTCAAATGGGTTTGGGCCTTGTTTGATCTGAAAGCACACTTCGTAGATTTAGAAATTGTTGTGAAACTGTAGGTGATATTTGCAATGCAATATTATTGTGTAACATTCGAATAAGGAAGTGCAATGATCAGACAGTAAAACGTTTCACAGTGGGTAAGCGCCACCATTATTTAAATTAAGTTGCTACTGAATTATTGATATTAGCTAAAGTAATCACATACTTGTTACTACAAGCTTTCTTGCTTGGGGTACTTACGAAATAAGGTTAAGGATAAGAAGGTTGTAAACGTTAGGTAAATTACACTTTTTTTTTTAGAATTCAACAAATACAAATATATATATATGATATTTGTATTTTGTTGATTTTATCAATTTTGTGGCAATGCAAGCAAGAACCACCTACCTAATTTTCTTTTTGGGTCTAATTAAACCCTTCGATCGACAAATATTATTTCTAGACTTTTGCATTTAAGGATTAGCTTAGTTCTGAATTAAATCATTATTCTGTCTCTGTCAGTTTTCTTGATGTTGACGGAGGCTAAATGATAGCGCAAAGGGGGCCTTACATACATATTTGTAAGTTTATTTTAAAAATATATAATTATTTAAAAATCTATATTAGTGAACACACTATGCACTGAACTGAATCAGCACCCTACTCTGTAGTTCTAAGCTTTTCCATAGTTATTCCTCGTCGTAAATCTCCTCAAACGGCACTCCTGCGCACCGATCATGTCAATGCGCTATTATTATATTTAAAATGGACGTTCGGAGCATACAAATTGCTGTTGAGATAAAAATCTTACTGGGACGGCCGGCTATTTGCTATCAGGCATCGTTAAGTACGGCTATGAAAGGTAAACTTCTATGGCTAGCTACTTTTAACGAGATTGTTAAACATAGTTTAGACTTATGGTTGCGGCTAATCCGCGTGGTAGAGAACTAAAACAATCAAACCCCTCAAGCGTATGTAAACGAGACAATATATATTCTATTGTTATGTGGTTGCCTGCAACCGCTTGGTAGTTGCCATCACTTTGAAAATTCAGCCTCACCTGTCGCAGCACCGACTCCAAAAAGAAATTGTTTCCCTAAAATGGATTTCTTTCCTTTCAATGTTCAAGAGTTTATTTAAGACTTTTTAGTGCATTTTGGTTTTGAAGTCGGTTTTTACTTTTTAAACGTAATTTTATTTCTCCATTTTTAGAGATTACAAGAGAGGGGGGGGGGGGAGGGGAAAGTTGCACCTTATGACTCTGTTCTTTAAGAAGCTACAAACTACCTATCATATGTTCTGTCATTATAATTACTGAACTCCTAAGCGTTAAGGAGTTCCACTATCAGCTCAGCCCCACAAGATGTGGACTATCAGACGTAACAATACGTCAGCATTAAGATTTTAGTAAAACAACACTATACGTGCCTTTAAAATTTGAGGGTTTCCCTCGATTACACCAAGATTCCATCTTTAGATCCCAAATCGGCAACAATGGGACCAACCCATTGAGAAGGTTGTCTCTAAGTTGGCGAAAAAAAATTTCGAATTGGTCGACTAACGACTGAGATCTGAGGTAACAAACATACAAAAAAAACATACAGTCGAATTGATAACCTCCTAGCCGGTTAAAAATGAAAATGAAAATGCTCAAAACATGGTGATACAACGATGTTATTGTTTATACAATATTGTCATGCAAATATTTATATAAGTTAAAAAATAAAATTTCATTATTTGAATTGAATTGAAAGGTCACATTAATCACAGTTACAATTATATTAGTCGTAATTTTGATAAAGTAAGAATGAATAACATGTCAAAAATACTTACATAATGTCACAAAATTCAATTTTTTTTTTGCATCTAAGTATTCCTGAATGGAGTAAAAACATTTAGTGAGTAGCCAAATATGTCTATGCCTTTTAAACATTAGTAAAGGCAAGTTTTTGAAATTTTCAGGTAACTTATTATAAATTTGTAGAGCCATGCAATAGGCACTGTTTTTAACAAGTTTTAGCCTTGTATTGGGTATCATGAGTCTAACTTGATATCTTGTTAGCTTATTTTTATATTCCCCTGTTGTGACAAAATGTTGTGACAAAATATTTAGGGTACTGTCGGACAAATATGCATATCTGTTTTATATATAGGCACGGCAATGGTAGAATTTGATGCGTTTTAAATAAGGGTTTACAAGATTCAAGGAAATGAACTCGACATATGGCCCTAATACACTTTTTTTGTACTATAAAAGCCCTTTTTGCATCTACCGAATTACTCCATAATAAAGTAGCAAGAAACATGGCGAAACATATTGAAAAGTTAATGAATTAAGTACGAACAAAGGATTTAGCACTCTGGTTGCGGTCTGCGGTCCCGTCTGTGTAGTATTGACGGCATGCGGACGATACAATTTTGTATAGACTGGACCGCAGACCACAATCAGTATTTCAAATCCTTATGATGCAGTTAGCCAAAAAAAAATAGTTACCCTTCTTGCACTCGCATCATATCCGATGTGTATTCGGCGAAAGCCTCTTCACTCAAATTCCAACATAAAATTTTTGCTTCATAAATTGCCATTTAACGACACTGTTCTAATTGGAAACGTAATAGTTTAGTTAGACCGGAGGAAAAAAAACATTGTTTTGGCCGGTAAATATTACTATTCTGTTTCTAAGAATATTACTGACAGAACATCAGTAGAAGTAAAGCTATACAGGTAAAGAGATAGCTAACACAGATCGTGAGAATATTACTGCGGTGAGATTTACTGTCAAAGTTTTATCATGTAAATTATATTGTATATGTAATGGTATCAAAATTCAAATAAGTAATAACCGTAGGTGTCTCTCGTAATTCGTTCCCGTGTAGCCGTCAAATCGTCCTATTGTTCTTTTCTCCTGAGTGTCCAATATAATTTCTCTTAGATGTCTTATTATTTGCATGCCCCGTGGCTCGTAAACCTCTATTGCGATAAGCATAGGGCTTATTTTAGCGGAGATGACAGCAGATTATAAGGTAATGGATGAACAATACAACAATACGAATGTGACGAAGATTTAAACCTCTGGATGCACCATCGACCTCCGCAAATTTTTTGTAGCTGAATGAATTAAGCAGCACATTGGCCAAGTGAGCGTTAATATTTTTTTATTAATTTTCTTAACGTTAACGTCTTTTTATGAGATGAAATAACTTTACGCAATTGTCCTCATTTGCATTACTATCAATTTCAATATCTTAAAAGATAGCTTTTGATCACTCTTTACTTCCAAATTTGCAGCTCTCCTCCGAACACAAGAAGCATGTATAAAAAAAAAACCGCCTTTCAAATCCTTGAACCGCCTTCAAAAACCTTGAACCGCCTTCAATAACCGTGAAAGTATTTGTTTTTTACTTGCTTGATTTTTAGTTATTTACCCATATTTAAAAAACTACTCGTCAGATTTTGATGAAACTTGTACTGTATCCTAAGTTGAAATATATCTATTCGAACTATTTATAGAGAATCGTCATTTCGCTATGATTTCTAGAAATCCGTGGACAAACATACTAACATTCATACACTAACGAAACTTTGTACCCGTGTTCGAAGCCTTTGTAGATCAACATACCCAAATATTTTCAATTTCCAACTGTATCACATACATACACATTAGATTGATTACCTATTTTTTTGAAGTCGGTAAAAAGGGTTTAAGATAGTATGTAGCTAGTTCCTATTATTTCTGCGAGACTAGTGTCAAAAGTGGCTTTAAAGTAAGTAAGTACTGTACAATATACACAGAATTAAAACAATATACTTTTGAAACGCGTTACTCAATCCGTGATTTTTTTTATTTTATTTAAAACACTTCGTGCACAAACAAAAGGTACATATGGCGGACTTAATGCCAAAAGCATTCTCTACCAGTCAACCATAGGTCTATACAGAGAATTTGCTGGCGGCGCGAAGGAAGTGATAGAAGGGCAAAAGTGAGAGCTTGATTAAACTAGGTGATGTTCTTATAACTTTGTTTGACTGATTTTATGCAAATAAAAATAGACTCGTTTTAAAGTTTCACTGAGTCTGTACATCTTCGTACTCAAGCTGCGTGGGCGCAAGGTTGCTGGCGCCACACCGCGTATTGATATTGGCCGGTGTTTATGCGCGCGCGCACGATGTATATCAAGTGAATTGTGGTTTGAGCCGTAAAAGGATAGGGGAACTCTGACTTTTTAAATACTGTACTAATCAATCACCTAAAAGAATTGAGCTTATTTATTTTAAGTCGGTTAAAATACATTTGACTATTTAAAACAACATTTTCAATATGTAGGTATTTCTAGAAAGGACACAGTTAACATCTATTTACTCTAAATCTGATGATGTTTTCGAAACAAACAAACTTGTTAATTTCATATTTTTAACCCATCAAACCCGACCTTTCCCCCCAATCTAAATCCTGACACTCAATTACCAAGATTTCTAAATCCGAAATCCTGTAGTTTTCAGTTTTTTGTGCGCACGCGCCGGAAGCAGCGGCGTGGATCACCGGTACAAATTGAGCTGGCCCTTGGACTACGTGTGGATTGATTGATCGTCTGTTGGGATTGGGCGTTTCCTAGTTAAGAATATTTTAAGATGTTAGGAGGTAAGGAAATGCATTTTTTTCAGTTGCCATTGAGAAAAAAAGTTAAGAAAAAAAGTTTGTTGTAATAGTGTTTGTCTAACTTACAACATCTTGCTATGACTTTGATATGATATGACATATATATGATTCAATTATATAAATAAATAAATATTAGACACCAATAACACCTTCACGTCTAAGTATTCCTTTAAGAAGTCTCTTCGTGAGCTTTTTCTCCGTGAGAATACCATGTGATGCTTGATAAGGTTTGTCCTTCTCTGTTTCCCATATTATAATCTCTGATAGCCTATGTATGGATAAGTGTACGAGTATATATTCAAGTATGTTTAAGTAGGTTTATTTTTAATTATTTATGTAAGTATATTAGTAGCTTGGAATTAATTTGTTGCTTTTATGTGTTATTTTTCGCCGCCTCAATCGTTTCTGCTTCACCCAATGGTTGACTAGTAGAGAATGCTTTAAGCATTAAGTCCGCCATTTGTACTACAGTTTTGTCAGTGTGATAAAGAATAAAATAAATAAACAGCGTAACAATAAATATAGAACTAATGTATTTTAAATTATTTTATTTTTAAGTAGCGTGTAAGTTTTGTGTGATATAATGGTTAATCCTAGACAATGCCTAAAAAGTTACAAACTTAGTTACTTAACACATTAAATCAAAACCATTAACCAATCCCAGCATAAAGAATCGAGCGAGGAAACTATAAATAAGCATAGTTCACTCCATAGATCGATCGATCGATACATGAATGGATCTATTAAAAGCGCGCTATAGTTAGCTGCGCTTATGAATGGCGTGAATGGTGTATGAAACGCTTCGAGTGCATTATGAAATTAGGTGCAAGTGATTGAGGTTCTTGTGTTTATGTGCTTTTCTTTGATGGGGAGTGGAGGTGAATGTAAACGTAACACCATATTATGAGTACGATTTTGATTCTTCATTGATTGTAAGGAGAATAGTCGATATAGGAGTGGAGTATTTTTTGCAACTTGCAGACATCAGAAACCTACACAATCTATACTAATATTATAAAGCTAGAGAATTGTTTGAACGCGTTTATCTCAGAACTTCTAGACCGAATTGAAAAAATATTTTTGTGTTGGATAGCTTATTGATCGAGGAAGGCTTTCACCATTATCAACCTAAGAAAGTCCTCTGCTGAACATAGATTCCCTCCCTCCCTCCCTCACGGTTTTCCACAGCGACCAATCACAAGTGGTCTGCATCCAGTGTGATCCTGCGATCTTTACAAGGTCATCCGTCCATCTTGTCGGTGGACGTTACACGCTAGAACTTTTCTGCCCTAACGGCCATCAGTTCTTTGCGCTATGTGCCCTGCCCACTGCCACTTGAGCTTACTGATTCGTAGGGATATCTCCGTTACCTGAATTCTTCTACGGATCTCGTAGTAGGAAGTTAAAGGTAAGGGTCAGGTTATAAAACATTACGCTGCGAGGGGAGGGAGCAAACTCAAAACTCGTGGATGAAGTCGTGGGGGACCGCTAGTTAACAAATATTCTGCTTGGATATTTTATTTATTATATATGTATTTTAGGACAAAGAAATGGTGCTTGTTTAAAAGGTGAAGGTAGCCTTTGGGTTGGCCACAGACTCAAATGTCGTAGTCTGTGAATCTACGAGTAGGTATGTGTTTTCTTCGTCATTTAAGTGCTTTCGGAACGACAATGTGTCAATGTTTTCATTTTATTTATTTATTTATTTATTTCATTTATTCATGCATGCATACTAGGTGTTTCAAACTTACATAGGTGATATATTATATGTGTTCATTAAGTGTACTTATAACCTAGTTACCCAGAAGGTATAGCACTTTGAGGCAGCTTAAAAGTAAAGGTAAGTAAATTATACTACATGTTATAAAATATAGATACTTAAGAATTAGTTAAGAATAACTTAAGAATATAGAGCAGACTTTTTATTTTATTTTTCAGTATAGCATTTTATGAGTAGTAGCATTTGTTTATTAGGTATTTTCGCAGGAACTTTGAAAAAGATTTCATGTCAGGCTCTCTTTGATTATGGCATGGAAATTTATTAAATATTTTGACTGCCATGTAGTACGGGCTAGTATTAAAAATTTTTATTCGAGCGGGTGGCAAGTAAAGGCTGTTTTTATTTCTTGTGTTAACATTATGTGTATCTTTCAGCTTAGTAAATTTTTGGATATTTTTAAAAGTAAATGTACATATATCATTTATGTAGATCGATGGTAGGGTTAGTAATTTAAATTTTGTGAAATATGGTTTGCATGATTTAGTGTTGTCGATTTTAGATATTATTTTGACACTTTTTTTTTGCATTTTGAAAATAT
The DNA here is from genome assembly GCA_963924145.1 of Pyrausta purpuralis. NCBI lineage: Eukaryota > Metazoa > Arthropoda > Insecta > Lepidoptera > Crambidae > Pyrausta > Pyrausta purpuralis. Next base: position 940,491 of record OZ001662.1, on the reverse strand, counting down.
CGTTTATGTCTGTACCCCAGAGTATAATGCCGTATTTCAAGTGTGAATAAGCATAGGCGTTATAGGCTGTTTTTAACCCTGCGATCTAATCGTACATATTAACTTATGCTGATCCTGGATTTTGTACGATGGCCTAGCAGTCTGGTGGTCAAATGAAATATTCTGCAAAACATTAAGCGTTACATTAACATTAATATAGCAGCTGCTGTGTATTATTCGGCCATTAAACGTTTCTTTGGAACAGGAAGCCGGAAGAACTAGAGATCTTCCACGAAGCAATATAAACTGCAGTAATTTATTCTGGCTATGTATATAGGGCTAGTTACATTAGTTCTGCTCCCTTATTTTCAGAATAATTTGTTGCGTCGTCTTGTGCTTGTGAGGTATAGCACAGAAATAGCATGATGTGTTTTCATTTTAGCTAGATCCGTATTTCTAGTGTTTTAAGAGATAACGAACTTAAAAATATAAATGAAATTACCATCTGTTCTGTTATGATTTATGAACACAAACATCTTTTTTCAAGCGAAATATATTCTTAATGTAAAACAATATAAAAATTCACATGAAAATGCACTTTACCATTAGAAATAACAGCTCATAAATAACCACCCGTATTTCTATACATTTCTTAGCTGCTGTTATGTCGGACTCAAAGAAAAACATAAATAAATACCAAACGGTAAGCGAAGAAATCATTAATCAAACGACGGAATAAATCATAGTGCACCGAGCGTTACGCAACGCTCGCGTCATTGCGTTTCCCATTTCCACTGCGGCATTGCGAGTGACTGAGACGAGGATAAACAAGTCGAACAAAAGAGGGAGACGGATGTACTGCTACGCGCCGCCCCAATCGCACGCGCAGCTTCACTGAAAGCTCCGCTTCCAAATTTTCAGTCGTTACTCGAACGTCGCAGCGTGCAGACGTCTGTACGGTCCGTAATTTCAATTCAGACCACGACTGCACCGCGTTTTCGTACCGGACGATCTCAGTTGATAACCTGTGCTTGTGTATTCATTTTTTGTGACTAAAACAGTTCTGATATACAGCTGTTATTGTTACAACGTATTTGCGGATGCCAGTACGTGAATTGTGCACATTCCGCGTATCTGGTAAGACGATTTGTGTTTATTTTAAGATATAATTAAATATAGAACGGCGGGATAATATGAAAACGTAATTAGTTTCATATTGGACGTGAGTCACGTTTCTCGGTATTGTTTTTGGCGATTAGAATTAATTGTAAAAATGTGTGAGAATTATGGCGGGAAGATAAAGTGCGGTAGATTAGTCATTTTAAATTATTATAATTAGCTGTGGTTCGCTAGTTTATCTCAGGAATACTGTTGTTTTACAAAAATATTTTATTTGCTGAAAGCCTAGTGCACGATCGATTTTTAGATCTCCAGATCCAAATTAAACCTGGTGTATTATACATACTCACAGAAAATAACCCCATTATTATTTTTACGAGGTTAACACATTTAGCAAAATATTTTCTTAATAAGGTGCTTATTCATTAAACATGCCTATTTCTTTTATGCTCAGCTTTGTAGTTTTTAGACCCCTCAATAACTAAAAAAAAACACAAAGCATAGATTTCGTTCACTTCCGATTGTCTTACTATAGTTAATGTAAGAAAATTCGTTATTATGAAACTGGCAATCAAACTACCGAAAGAATCAAACTTAGTTGAGATTTTTTTGTATTGGACACCAATCACATACTCTGATCCCAAAGTAAGTAGCTAATGCACTTGTGTTATGGAAATCAGACACAACGGTGGTACCACAACACCCAGACCCGAGACAATATAGAAAGAAAATTGTGATTTCTATATTGACCCGACCGGGAATCGAACCCGGGACCTCGGAGCGGCGGCGCCTTGAAACTAGCGTGCTTAGCTACTTCACCACGCAGGTCGTCGTCGTCAGTTAGATGTTTAATTCGAATTTGTCGTGAATTTGGTAGAAATTGTAATTTTTGTAAAGGATTTCCAAAAAGAAGTAATATTAATATTATAGTATTATCTTACTGATTTTCAGTAATGGCGCCCCCTCTTTACAGGGATAGGTCAAGTACGCAGAAGTTATTATAGTGCCCGGTTGTATGCGCAATACACAAGTGAACTCTCCGTTCCTTCACTATTATTGATTCGGTGAGATGGCAGTCCTTCAAATTGACCGATGAGAGATCAGGCGCAGCCAGGCACGGGGGTGTCGTCCCATCAACTTTCTGACTCCGAGCTGTTTTCGAGTAATTTCAAGACAGATAAACTCTGAAATCAAATTCGGCACGACCCGGGGACCTCATGGGCAGTCAGTTATCGGTATGGTATTGACAAATCGATTGTCAATGTAGAGCTTTATCATAGTATCTTTGTTTAATTTTATTCTAGCTTGAGTCAAGTAATTGTTAAAAACAATTAGTTAATCGTAGTTCTGGCTAAAAGAGCGAGCATTCAGCCCGGTCCATTGTGCCGGGACTCGAACCCCGTCCCTTTTAGCATTCTGCGCGCGCGCCACACGTGGCAAACAATGTGTTTTTGTTGCTTTTTGGACAGCGCAGGGCGTAGAAACGGTGCGTACTTAAAACTATTTTTGGTTTTGTAGTTGTAGGAGAAAATAACAATAAAAAAGATAGACACAGTTTATTTGTTCTTAATGATTAAAAAATAATTTGAGTAAATATTACGCAGGTATATTCATTAAATCTATAATTATACGTAATGGTTAGTGTAAATCAAATGAGTAATAATTCAAGTGCCAAATGCGAATACTATTTATACTGACCATTACACATTCTTATTATTTCAAATCTTCTTTCTTATCATTAAGAAGGACGCATGACCGGCAAAGTAATTATTTCGTTATTGTTGTATGTAGCACGTTTTTCAAATCATTGTTTATTTGTTCTTTTACTAAAGTTTGAGATTGTCATTAGACTACGCAGTAGGCACTAGATAAGCTAAAATTAACCACAAAGCTGTTAAAGTAAATTATTTTAACTATGTTTGCTTAGATAGTTCTTTTGTCGGCTTTTAATAGCCTGATGACTAAGTGTCAAAATAGTTTGTTGTTTATTAGTTTTATGTGTAATGAAATTAACGATAAAGAATCTACTTGGTAGAACATATTTAACTGGGATCTATAATTACAAACAATTCGTTTCATATACGTGTTGAATGGGACATTAATAATCTGAAAGTACACATTTGATATAAATTAAACGACATATTTATTAACTCGTTGAATGCGTAACAGCAGTCAATGAAGTCACTGAATTGTAAATAAAATATGTAAACGTAATATTTCTGAATGTATACCCAAACGCATAAGTCGAGGTAATAATAGGATAGGAGTTAAAAATGAAAATCTCAGTCACAATTGTCAAAGCTTCTATCAAGAGCATAGCAAGAATAAAGTCACAAAAATAAAACACACGAAAGCGACTCCACAGCTTCCAAGGGTCTTGTTTCCCTAAACTCCGTGTGCGACACGTGTTGCTTCGCAAAAACATTCGACGGACAGGGCTGAGGAACAGACGTCTTAATTATGGGGATTTTGTCTTTGGAGATTTCAGTTTGGTTGAACATGTTACTGGATAGTAAGCTGTAAAAATAAAACATTCGCTTTTTATGTATTAAACTTCAAAATTATTTTTAAAGAATATGTCATACTTATGGGACAACAAACAAAATAAGGAGGAGTCTTTATCTGTTAAAATAACTTTGAAGTAAGACCCCTTACAGGACCCCTTTACATACTGCGTTACTTTTAGATCGATGCAGTCGCGCTGCTAACGCACGTTAGCGTCGCTGAGTCGCGATGCAGAAGCTGGAAATTGACAAATTATGTACTGTATTTTGGCGACTGCATAGATACTAATGCGAGTTAGCAGAGAGATGCTAAATTAAATCTGTTCGTTGCGAGAGTCGTGATGCTGAAGCGCGTTTATGAAAAGTGCGACTGCATCGATGCTAATAGTCGCATAGTGTAAGGGTTCTTAGTACCTAAATTGATAAAACAGAGAAACCAGTGAGCTTCAATGTTTAGGCTTAATTTCAAACTACCGACAAGCATTAATAAAATATTAGTTTGTCAATAAAATATCAACCTTGTTGTACTAAGCTACCATCAAATTTTTACTGAGCTCCGACTAAAAAAGACTAATTACAGTCACATCGTCACCAAAACTGGGTAACTGTCAAGGTAAGATTAAAACTAACAACAAAATCGTATCACAATCATCGCATACACAACTTTAGCGCCAAACTAAAATGATTAACGACCCGTTGACAGATGACGGCCAAAAAACAATCAGTAGGACAACACTAGCATTTCGTTCCACGTTCGTTGCCCCGCACTATTTAGGTTAGTTTACTATAACCGCGCTTCCTTCGATAATATGTGGCACGAGTTATAAGCTGGATGTTTATGATTTAGTAAAAACAGATGGAAGCCGAGGTGTTAAGAATATCTACATAGATCCAATATTTGAGGCCAGAGTAAGGAAACTGTTTGTTAAATTGTTATGTGTTGGAGATCTAAAAAACTAGTTCTAACATGAATAATGATGTGCCTACCTAAGCTTTGTAGATGCCCAAAGTATTATTGTTACTAGCGTTTTGAGTTTGCTCCCTCCTCTCCCGTCGCAGCGTGATTTTTCATAGCCTATAGCCTTCCTCGATAAACACGCTATCAAACACAAAAATAAATTCAAATTTGATCAGTAGTTTCTGAGATAAGCGCGTTCAAACAAGCAAACAAACTCTTCTGCTTTATAATATTAGTATAGAGTATACCTTGGTGGGTTTTTTACCTAGCAAAGCTAAAAATGGTCAGAAAATCATATTTTTTTATCTATTAGGTCATTACTGAGTGAATATTATTATAGTTGCTTTTTATTCATAATCGGTGTTAATAAATTAAACCAAACAACTAAAAATACAACTATTAAATTAAACAGTACCGTTACGTGGTAACCATTTGGCTAATTTACAAGTAAGTGGCTAATCGATGGTATACCAGTATTAAAATTGGAATAATTAACATTAACTGAGGTAGCTAGTTTAAAAGTTAGCTTAGAGAAAGATGCTAATTTAAAAAAATATTTTTGCACAATACAGTTTTGCGGCACATTGTAAAATAAAGTACTTATAATGAATGAAAAATTTAACAGGCTTGCCAATGTGTCAGTGGCCGAGTATCATAGGCATACGCCCGGATAGCGTAAGACACGGGATTCGATTCCACGTCTGACACTTTTTTTTCAAGTGCAAATTATATTATTAAGTTTGCGTATTAGCAAAACACTATAAAACAAAAATATAAGTACTTTTCATGTTCATAAATATAAACCCAATTGAATCAGCATTATCTCACTGGAGCATCGTGTAATCTGTTAAATCATATTCACACTTTGAAGGCGAGCTTTTGATTTAATTGAGATCAATGAGATGCATCCTGGTGTGAGCATACCTAATTATAATATACTACTAAACGGCTACGTACAAAAAGACTTGCAATTCAAGATTCTTACGGCTTTCATCATAATATATTCACCGCTATTCTTTTATTTGCACCATCTGTGTAATCTCTCTATTCTCTAAATGGTTTTCATATAGTATATTAAAAAATAAATAAATAAATATTGGACACCAATCACATACATTGCTCTGATCCCAAATTCAGTAACTATTTGCACTTGTGTTATGTAAATCAGACACAACGGTGGTACCACAACACCCAGACCCGAGACAATATAGAAAATTTTGATTTCTATATTGACCCGACCGCGTGAATCGAACCCGGGACCTCGGAGCAGCGACGCCTTGAAACTTGCGTGCATAGCCACTACACCACGGAGGTCGTCGATTTATTGTTATTTTCTAACAAAATGTCGAACCAGCAATGTATCGCAAACAAATATTTCCGGTCATAGAACGTGACATTGCGATTTCCTACAGCGAGTTAGCAATTTTAGAGTACATTGATTAGGGATTATATTTGACTATGACGAGTGCATCTCCTCTGTTTAGATCCGCAGTTGACTGGTAGACAGTTTTTTTGGCATGAAGTCAAACATATGTATAATCATGGAATATTTATATTTGTTTGCTATATACGTCCATATGATAAAATAGATAGGCCTTCCCTATTGATTTCAATCGTGACTGATTTGTTTGGACTGCAAGTGGTTTTCGTAACTTTCGTAAATCTTCTTATATTTTTCCTCATAACCCGGATGAATAAATCTTGCAAATGTGTGAAAGTCATCACAATGTCAGACAATAATAAAACACGCATCGAGATAGATGAACGATCATTTCTCAGAATAAATGCATTGTTGAATGGATATCTATACTAATATTATAAAGCTGAAGAGTTTGTTTGAACGCGTTAATCTCAGGATCTACTGAATTGATTTGAAAAAATATTTTTGTTTCTGATAGCTCATTTATCGAAGAAGCCTTTAAGCTATAAAACATCACGCTGCAACAGAGCAAACATAAAACGCGCGAACGAAGTCGCAGGGGACCGCTAGTAATATTAATATTAGATATGAGATCTAAGAGTGGCCACTCTAATATAAAAACCTTAGTATCCCGAATTACCTTAAACATAGCTTTCGAAAACGGTGTTATTCTATTGTATGATCTAGAGATTGCTGGAACAAATGAATGCTACCGATATTTTTATAACTGACGTAACAACCAGTCATATTTATCTATCATTTTACAAATTAGGCCAATGTAGTGGTTTTCTCACAAGGACACCTGCCAAACCACCGGGTGCCGTCTAGCGCTGTTCTTCAATAAACAGTCTATTTCAACGCTTTATAGACACTAAACGCAATATTTTTCAGCGGCACCGCTACTGTGGTCATGGGTTATGACTGAATTCTCGGTAGCGAGTGAATTGACGATAGCAATCAGTTTTATTTGCATGAACATGACTAATAAAAACAAAAAAATAAGCCAAGAAGCTCTTCTTTTTAACCGACTTCAAAAAAGGAGGAGGATATAAATTCGACTGTATGTTTTTTTTGTATCTATGTTACCTACCTCATATCTCAGTCGTTTCTCGACCGATTCGAAAATTTTTTTCGCCTACCTAGACGGTATACCTTCTAGTTGGTCCCATAAAGGCACGTATAGTTTTTTTTTTTACAAAAATCTTAATGTTGACATGTTGTTACGTCTGATAGTTAACATCTTGTGGGGCTGAGCTGATGGTTGAACTCCTTAACGCTTAGGAGTTCAGTAATTATAATGACAGAACTTATGATAGGTAGTTTGTAGCTTCTTAAAGAAAAGAGTCATAAGTTGCAACTCCACCCCTCCTCTCTAAAAATGAAGAAATAAAATTAACTATTAAAAAAAGTAAAAACCAACTTCAAAACCAAAATGCACTAAAAGTCTTAAATAATCTCTTAACCATTGAAAGAAAAGGAATCCATTTCAGCACCGACTCCAAAAATAAATTGTTTGCCTAAAATGGATTCCTTTCTTTTCAATGGTCAAGAGACTTTTTAGTGCATTTTGTTTAATTTTGTTTTCGAAAAGTTAGGTCAAGTATTTACGATAAAACGTTTTTTGTATATTCCTATTTAACGCAGCTTGAACAATAATTAAACATCAATCACGTGTTTCGGAATTTGAAATCTGATTTCTTTTTATTTACTTTACGTTCTTTCATAGTCGCGTTCGGTCTATTTTGGTCGGCATTCGATGTGGCCAGTACGTTCCTTCGCCCTTGCTGTACTAATACTAGAGAGAGGTACAAAACTATTATTTCGTTCCCTTACTTACGAGTATATAACTCGAATTTAGGTCTTACTTACACGTTGTTAGAACTTCTGTGTTAAGTAAATACTTAAAATAACATAATAATACATTAGACAGATATTGAATATGCTATTTTTGTATTATACTTAGCTATTTACCACAAAATTTTACTTATTTTTGACTATCTTTGTGGATTTACGTTTTGGAAAAAAAACTAATTGCTTTTCAAATTTGTATGAATTTTCTGCCTTATTAATAGTGATCGGATAATCGGATGTCCCGGGATTCCGGAATTGCCAAATTTATTCACTTTAATCTAGAATCAACTCGCGTGTAGGTATTTACTTATCTCAAGGAAATCCAGGGATTTCCGAATTAGCAATTCTATTATTATTATAGAACCAAATGAGGTGCACTTATGTCTGTCTTCTGGTCTTTTTACACTCAACATACTCACACATTGATAAGGGGCTTGAAATAATCTTCAAGTTGATGTACGAGTATACACGTGTATTATATGTAAATACTACATGCTAAAGACGTCATTTCCTCACTATAAGAGACTAGTTTCACATTCCTAAATTTTCTAGAATCGCAGGATTTATATTAAAAAATATATTTTAAACAAGCCGCCTCCCTATCTTAGCCGGAAATGAACTTTAGGTAAATATGCAACCGATCCGGTCACTCTTATGTTTATAACCAACCAACATGATTTTTCGGCTAACTAATTACTAAAGAAAAACTTTATTGATAACAAACAAGGAAAAATAAAACTAAGACATGCAACATAAAAAAATAACTTAAAATCTACCTATTCAAAAACGAAACCATTTCCTTGTGACAAAGAGGCTAAGATGCTGGCTGCGTTGCCGCGTTGGATAACTATGCTAATCCTTTGAGCTAGGAACCAGCCGGCTTTATTAATGGCTGTTACAGAATTTAATTTTGGCGCAATTTTTCTAAACAGTCATTTAGCAAGTAAGTACTTATTCTGAATTGGTATTAATAGTTTATTAGCTACAAGTCACATGCGTTTTGCGGTTAACCAGAAACCTGTAAACACTTCATACTATTTACCCATTTTCTCAAGACTATCATTTGCCTACGACAAATCTAGCTCCAATGCAAATTTTATAAGTTCAATGAATTTCCTTGAATTGATGTACGGTTATCAAGCTATTTGTATGTACAAAGATGTGTGCCGCATTAGTTTTTATTCTACCGATACCTGGGGCCCGTGGCTTGCATGTGAATATAAGGCCATTTCACATTATGACATACTAGATGCATGCCATTATTCTCTTCCTTGTTAATAAAAGTTTACTGGCTGTTCTGTGATGTATTTATAGTCAATGCCAAACATTATGGAATCAATTTAGCGTTTGGTTTGCAAAATCGAAAATTGCAGTTACAAATCATTTAATAATTGTAAAGGCCATTTAACTAAATATTTTCTTGGAAGTTACTAGCTTTTATAATGTTTATAATTTTCAAAATTTCATGGCAATATGTATATGACTGAATGGTAAGTACATACGTTATTTATGGGTCCCCAAGGAACGTACGACCTAGGTGTCAATATTTATAATGTGTTCAACAAAATAGATTCCTTAATGTCAGTAAACTGAATGCTGAAATCCAATTAATTGTAAAAAACTATAAAAACTGTATTTTCATCGATATTAACAAATTATTGAATAACTCCAGCACCCATAACATGACAAAAAATAAATTTAAATTATGTACTAAATTGAATATAGAAATAAATTACTTAAAATATGACCACGATTACATTAAACACGGATTAAAATTAAATAAATATATAAACAACAAGCAGATCAATTACATTACAAAAACTAGCGCTAACATGCAGGTATCTAAAAAAGGCACTATTCCTTATTATTTCCCTGTCAAAGTAAAGGAAACACCAAATAATTTCACATTCACACCAGAAAACAAATCACTTAACTTTTTTCGTCCCTAAAAATATCAACAATAGATTCGTAATTCTACATCAAAATATACAGGGCTTAGTTTCTAAAAAAGAAATTTTAGAAGTAACTCTGTCGGAATTAAATCATGATTTGTCCCCGGATGTGCTGTGCTTTTCAGAGACTTTCGTAAAGTGCGGTGAGGAAAAAAACATTAATCTTCAAAATTACGAACTTGCAACCCACTATTCACGAAACAAAAAAAGGGGTGGAACCTGCATAATGGTGAAAAAAGGTATAGCATACAAACAAATAAATACTTTTGACGAGATTTCAGATAACTTTAATTTCGAATGCTGTTCTATAAAAATACCCTATCACAACATAATTATTGTCTGTGTATACCGTTCTTCAACAGCTACAAAAAAAAGGCACTTGGAATTATTTCTTGATAAACTGGAGTTTGTGCTTGGCAAATATTTGCATAAACATTTAAAGCAAAAAAATATTATTTTGGGAGATATCAATATTAATACCAGACTAAGTAATAATGTGACTAAAAACTTAAAAGATCTTATCTATGACTATAATCGTACTCAGCATATCACGGAACCCACTAGAAACCTATCGTGTATTGACCATATATTTAGTAATATTAAAGGTGCAACTGGAATGACACTCCCTCTCTGTTTGTCGGACCATGATACTGCGCAAATTCTCGGCTTTAGTAGTAAACCAAAGCTTATACCTCCAAAAACGACATCCTCACATAGTTTGCTTTTAGATAAATTAGATAGTTGTGGCATTAGAGGCACTGCTTTAAGTTGGTTTAAAACTTACTTGCAAAGTAGGCGGCAGTCGGTTGAAATAAGTAGACTTACTAGTAATAATATGGTCGTAGAATACAAATCAGATCCCAGAGAAAATAAGTACGGAGTTCCGCAGGGTAGCGTTTTGGGTCCGCTGTTGTTTTTGATCTATATCAACAATCTTCCGGACGTAACTAACCATAAATGCATATTATTCGCTGACGACATATCTGTGATAGTAAAAACTGATAGTAAATTGACGCTAAGAGACCATATAATTGACATTAATAATACAGTAAAAGCAATAATAGAATGGCTTAAAAATAATAATCTACTTATAAATCTTGACAAAACTTATTTTATAAATTTCAATATTATACCAGACAATGGACATTAATTTTGAAGGACAAAAATTAAAAAGTACAAACACAATGAAATTCTTAGGTATATGGATAGATCAAAAACTAAATTGGAAAAATCACGTTGAAAATGTTTGCAAAAAAATTAATAGATTCTCATACGCACTCTATAAATTAAACAAAGTAGCGACAAAAAATACAGCACTTACTGCGTACTTTGCCTATGTGGAATCTGTTTTGCGATACGGACTTATTATATGGGGCAATAGCACTGATGCAAGTAAGGCATTCCTTGCTCAAAAAAAATGCATAAGGGCCATATGTGGTACTGCACCCGATGAGCCTTGCAAACCGCTTTTTAAGTCCTTAAAAATATTGCCCCTCCCATGTGTGTACATCCTAGAAATAACTAAATTTGTGAAGCAAAAAATGTATTATTTCAAACAAGCTAAAAATGTGTACACGCTTAATACCAGAAATGGAGATAGACTGGTTACTGACCTGATTCCCAAGAGTGCTCGATTCAGTAAGAACTGCCACTGGATGTGTATGCTCATATTTAACAAAATACCACAAAATATAAAAGACTTGCCCTTTAACCGATTTAAAGGCGCCCTATATAGGTGGCTAAATGAGCATTGTTTTTATAATGTAAATGATTACTTTAATTTGATGTGACATTATGACTTGTTTTTTTTTTGTAACTATGACTTTAATTATTTTATGTGACAATTATTATTTCCAGTTTGTAATGTGTTTACACTGACATTCCAATAATTATTTTTAATTTGTTTGAATTTAATGATTTAATGTAGTTATAGTCACTTTGTTATAACAAAAAATATGTATTTGCATGCTAGTCATAGATGGCTGGAAAAGCTGAACTAAATGAAATAATAACAAACTAAATTTACCCTTTTCCAAACGCAAATAAACATTCATTTCATTTCATTTCATTTCATTTCATTTCATTTAATGTTTTTTCTTTAGTGCTTAATAAATGCACATTCCATGTAAAAGCAATTAGTATTCTTTGCTAGCACTGTATCGATTGAAACTCTGTCAATGCGTCCAAGCAAATTGAGTTGGGAGTGCCCCAAGGCGCTTATCTAGGCCCGTTGCTTTATATGCTATGTAAGAACGAGTAAAATGCTATCATAGTTAGGCATTGGCAGGTTAGCAGGGTGCCATATCCGCCGATACATCAAGACTTCCTACCACGTTGCAAACGATAAGGCGGAAACGATAGACGTGTGATCTATCGGACGAGTGACATATTATTAACTTTGCTTTGAGTCACTGTCTATTATAAATTAAAGGAGATAACGCGTGTCTTGTTTACTAATATGTGTAGGGAATGCAATTTGCTTGTTGTCACACTTGCTTTTCATTAAGAATGCAACAAGTACCTACTCAAAGGTCTATTAATATTATCTTCGACTTTATATCGGAAAAGATATGGTTGGTATCCTCGGTCATTAATTTTCCTGAAAACGCATAGAGTTTACGTTGATGGCAGTTTTTTTTGTAAATTTCGAAATTTGGCGACATTTCACGGCGTTAACTAAAATGTTTTGAACTTGTATACTATGCATACATAGATAAGATTAACTACGAATGTGTAAACTTAATGTCGTTCAAGAGCTTTATTTTAATAATTTCGAGTGTTATCTTAAAGACCTAAATCGTTAAAAGTATTTTTGCGTTAATTACTTATTTATTTAAAAACATGTTTGCAAATCATCTTGCTTTTAAAAATATCTTTTAAAGTACATACTTAAATTAATCTGATGATGGAGGTTTTTTCCTTATTTTGCTAACAATCATATTGCTTACATCATACAGTTTGCATGTAATTTCTCTTTACGTACCTTTGTTTAGAGTTTCTGACCCTAATCTTTTATTTCTAATGGTTTTTGAAAACTCATTTTACCTAAGTACCAGTAATCACTGTCGGTGCCACTAAAGGTGCTCTGGTATCTTACAAGGAGCTATCATAGGTCCAAAAGTACAAATGGTTTAATGGCATACGTGTCACGAATGTTTCTCATGACGTAGAAAAGGGCACGTTACCTTTAACTAATGGTCTTTTAAAGTAATGGTCATGGCTTCTTTGAGCTTAACTGGTGTATCTGATGTATGACATTGTTTGGTTTCTGAGACGTATTTTTTAATTATCTAAAGTGTATCATATGAACAGTATTAAATATGTTACTTTTTAACGTAATAGTTAAAACATCTTGTGATAAGATGGTACGTAAAGGTAGTGTAAACACTTAAGAATTAACAATAACAAGGAAATCATCCTACTCACAATCAGCCACTAGTCTTAACTGCACTACTGCATACTAAATTGGATTCGACTGATCCAATCCGATAAGCTCTAAACAAACAAAGCGCTCATGAAAATGAATGATGTCTAAACAGGTCAAGTGAGCCCGGGGCCAATCGCTAGTTAAGCCGTATTAAACCAAATCGCTCCCTAACAACACCTAACTCGATGGGACAAAACGGTCCCATTGTCTCAAATCACATGAGTACATTATCTTCGATTGTCCAGATAACGCTGCGATTGCATAAAACGGGACGTTGCACTGGATCTGTGCCACACAAAATAAAACTTTATAATTCGATACACAAGATTGAAAATCACGGGGGTGCTCGTAGGCAGCAAGTGCCATTTTAAATCTGAATCGTACGCGAGACGCAATTAATTTCAATTAAAGTCGCCGACAGGGTTTATGACATTGTCTTACAGAGGAGATTTGGGTAGGATCTGATTTTTATGGCATGAAACAGTTTTGATCAGCAATGGTGCATAAGCAACCGTATTTATTCTGATCGATATGATTTATCAACACATTTAAAATGGCGTGAAGTTAGCCTGCAAGTCCCACTGCTGGGCAAAGGCCTTGCTTCAACTATGAGGTAGTTTGAGTTATATTCCACCACGTCGTGGAATACCACGCGGGCTCAGTGCGGATTGGTAGAAGGGTGTTTGCATGGCAAACGACTAACCCTGCTATCTGATGTTATCAAGCTGCCCATAAGCCCTCTGACTAGGCTTAACGACTAATATCAACCAATATTAGCCTGGACCAACGGCTTAACGTGCCTTCCCAAGCACGAAGATGCTTGTGATATACGTCACTATATGGGTGGATTGGTCACCTATCCAAACACGACAGCGCTGTATGTTGCTTTACTTCGGTATCACTACCAAATCGCCGCTACGAGCACCTCAATACATTTTATGATATCATTTTTAGTTTTTAGGGAAATCCTTTACTGTTTCATCGTATCTTATTCATGTATTGGTCAGTTAACGCTTCAGACGACTTCAGTCCTATAACCATACATGGTTGATTTCCTGATAAAGTCCGACAAACAATCATACAGAAAAATAAACTTTAAAAAAAAGTAAAAACCGACTTCAAAACCACCTCCGTGCTCGGAGTCAGTGCTGTGATTGTTGATGCTTGATGGTCAAAGTGATGGCACCGACTCCAAAAAGAAATTGTTTGCCTAAAACGGATTCCTTTCCTTTCAATGGTGAAGAGTTTATTTAAGACTATTTAGTGCATTTTGGTTTTGAAGTCGGTTTTTACTTTTTTTTAAAGTTTATTTTATTTCTTCATTTTTAGTGATTACATAAGAGTTATTTAGTGATTACATTACATAGAGTTGCACCTTATGATTCTATTTTTTAAGAAGCTATAAATTACCTATCATAAGTTCCGTCATTATAATTACTGAACTCCTAAGCGTTAAGGAGTTCCACCATCAGCTCAGCCCTACAAGATGTTGACTATTAGATGTAACAACACGTCAACATTAAGATTCTAGTAAAGAAACACTATACGTGCCTTTACAATTTGAGGGTTTCCCTCGATTACACCAAGATCCCATCATCAGATCCCAAAATGGAAAAAATGGGACCAACAAGAAGGTACACCCTCTAAGCAGGTGAAAAAAAATTTTGATTCGGTCCACAAACGACTGAGATATGAGGGAGGTAACATACATACAAAAAAAAACATACAGTCGAATTGATAACCTCCTCCTTTTTTGAAGTCAGTTAAAAATTGGTATGCAAAGCATCTCACTATCAACAATCAAACTCCCATAACAGCCTCTTTACAAAGACCGGTGACATAAAAACGATAAATCAGCATAAAAAGCAGCAGAAATGTAAAAAGAGTTAAATAATAACATTTACGGCTTCATTATATGAAAATCGAAGTTCGCTAAGTGATTATTCTCGGGAGGCGCGACTTATGGTCAATCTACGTAGGAATGGGCGTCAATTGACAGCCGATGCGGTGAGTTAACGTTATTTATCGCCGGGATGCGTCTGCGCATTCGTTGAGTAGGGCGACCACGCTAGTAAGAAGTTCGGACCCAAATCAGTATTCCGGGCTCTTCAATTAGACTTTAGAGTGTCAGGTACTTACATATAGTACTAGCGGTCCCCCGCGACTTTGTCCGCGCGTTTTGAGTTTGCTCCCTCCCCTCCCGTCGCAGCGTGAAGTTTTATATCCTAAAGCCTTTCTCAATAAATAAGCTATGTAACACAGAAATATTTTTTCAAATCGGTTCAGCAGTTCCTGAGAAAGTGCGTTCAAACCAACAAACTCAGCTTTATAATAATATAATTAGCACAAGCGCACGTTGTACTTAAGCTGCAAACATTGTTTTGGTGCGGAGTTATGTTAAAACTGTGATAGCTCCTAAGATATTTATTGGAATCAAATTATATAAATGGCAACTTTGTTCTAAATGAAATGCTCGTGATGATGAATGTATTTATTTTGATAAGAATAAATACCTGTGTGTATAATACACCTCTAAAAATGATGCATTATTTTTTTACAAATTTATTAACATAAAAAAGGTTGTAGTAAGTCAACCATAAAAGATAGACTTATGCTGTCGCGGACTTTATTATAGAACTCTTAATGCTGAACAATCTTGTCATACATGATTTTTGTGTAACTTTAGCGGTTTCCGCAGCGTACGCAGCGGAAGCTCTCAAAAGGAATATCTTTCTCCCGTTTTCGCAACATTTTTCATTGCTGCTGTGGTCTTATGAGTCGTATCTTTATGTTATATAGTCTAAAACCTTCCTCGATAAATGGACTATCCAACATAAAAATAATTTTTCAAATCGGGCTAGTAGTTTTTGAGATTAGCGCGTTCAAACAAACAAACTCTTCAGCTTTATAATATTATAGTATAGATTGAACTCAAAAACCTATCATTCAGGAACTTTGATGGACGATACCGTTAAAAGAAGATAAAGTTTAGAATGATTTTAGCACTCACAGTTGACCAAATGGTCTACTTTATTCGACAAATCAAATCGTTAAAAGAAAAAATATAAAATTTACATCTTTTGATGGATTTAGTACCTTTTACATACCTTGTCTATGAGGGGTGATTGTATTAAATGATAAAATACTTTACTCATGAACTTGAAGTTTACTCGTATTTATAAATTTCTTCCGTTTTTTAAAATTTCAATATTATACAAGCTTGCTAAGCTAAAAAGAAGATAATTTCATTTTTCATTTTATAGTGTTTTGTCACTATACAAACTTAAAATTATAAATTGCACTTGTATAAAGTAACTGTGTCAGAAAAGGAATCGAACTCCGTGTCTTACGCTATCCGGGCGCATGCCTATACCACTCAGCCATTAACACTCATACACACTCGTCAGACACATTGCGATGGAAAGGGCTATGCTGGGTGTTTCTCTACGAGATCGAATCAGAAATGAGGAGATACGTAGAAGAACTATGGTAACGGACATAGCCTTGAGAATCAGTAAGCTCAAGTGGCAATGGGCAGGGCACATAGCGCGAAGAACTGATGGCCGTTGGGGCAGGAAAGTTCTAGATTGGAGACCCTTCGACCAGAGACGCAGCGTGGGGCGTCCACCAACAAGATGGACAGACGACCTTATAAAGATCGCAGGATCAAACTGGATGCAGACCGCTAGTGATCGGTCGCTGTGGAAAGCCGTGGGGGAGGCCTATGTTCAGCAGTGAACGTCCTTTGGCTGATAATGATGATGATGATGATGATGAGACACATTTGCTTTTTACAAGTGCAATTTATATAAAAGGAAGATTTTTACAGTGACCTGCAAAATCTCAAACCTATGGTCTTCCTACCGGCCATAAAACATCGCACACGAGCCAATGGTCTCCTCGCCGGTCGTTTATTAGCGCTGACATAACACAACTGCATAATGAAGCCTCGAGAAGCCTGAAAGCCTTCGCCTTCGACGCGACAATTAAATACAGTTATGACTCAACACGTCAGCTCTGAATGAACTTGGAATTAATTGGATTTTAAAATAAATTGTTGGAACCGTTACAGGAGAATTTCAATTTAGAGGTTACTGTATTTTTCGTAGAGATTTATTGATTAAAAAGGGGTTTTGAAAACCTTTTTATAACTAAATTGTATAGAAACGACACGTGACTCCAGGAGCTCTATTTTTGAATCACTCGCTTCAAGATGGCAAGTGATTTTCGTTCGAAGATGAATTAAAAGTCATAGAAAAAAACTCGTTGTCGAACGAAAATCACTCGCCATTTCGAAGCGAGTGCCTCAAAAATAGGGCCCCAGACTTTGAGTCAAAAAATCTCAAGAGTGATAATGGCAACACGGCGCGTAATGTGGCTTATTTTTAGCGGTGGCTTTAAAATCGTATCAAAGACTCCCATAATATTACTAAATCAATTCTATTATTTTCAAAAATCTACTAATACAATTGGATATAATGATCAAAACTTCTATAGCCGAAAGTATTAGGTTAATTTTAAGAAAAATGAGATCTCACTAATGACGGATAAGAAAATATGGCTAAAACTCGTCAAAGTAACAATGCTGCAAAGATCGTGTGTGGTAAACATCGAAAGGCTATTAATGATTTTAAGAGCCATTAAGTCGTAAATGTATCACCAAGTAAATCAGACCTAAGTCCTTAATGATAACAACCATAAAATTACTGTAAAACCTAAACAAACACTCGTCGAATTGGACGACCATTTAAAACGTCTGCCTTGTATGAAACGAAATGCGGTCGTTACTAAAAGGATACCATAATAATACGGTGACATAATAGAAAAAAACATCTTCAAATTCTATCCGCAGTCGATTAATATTTCTGTGCCAGCCTCAGAAATTGTCAACGCTTCCTCGTACGTGTGGTGCATTTATTGACGATGTACCATCCTTTTCTGACCTATGGGTGGTGTAGTTGGTGAGAGGGAGAGAGGAGAAACGTCTTACTGCAGTCAATCATCTATATTCTTGATGGTTGGTAATATTATCGAGGCTTCCGGTTGGGAGTCGTTGACTCTAAGTTTCGACTGACCAGAGCTGGGAACTGGTGAATTCAATTGATATTGAAGATTGTCATTTTTAAGATCGATGTGCAAAGAGTCCAAACATAAAAGATTTTTAATTAGGCTATAATAGCAGAGAGACCATAGAAAAGAGACATACATAAAGAGTTTTTTTTTTTAATTTGAATCTAACACAATCATATTCTTATTAACTTTAAAACACGTCTCATGAAAACTTTACAGCGTGTGCAAAAACTTTTAGAAACTTTCCAATACTGAAATATACTATGAATCATATCGCAAACATAGTTTTCGTTGAAGAAATATAATAAGGTCTCCTGTGGGCGTGTAATATTGACTACCCGTGATTTGTGAGAGCGAAATTGTCAGCCACGTCTATTCCCCAGATAATTTATTATATTTACAGTTTTAGAAAGTCTATTTTTGCATGCGATGTAACCTACCTACTCCTGTACTACTACAGTATTTGATAATATAAAATTTGCAGAAACATAAAACAAGATGTTGTTTTTTTACTTCTACGTGCTCCAAATGGCGTGTGTTTAATTTTATTTTGAAAATTGCATAAAACCACTTATATAAACCACTTATATGATGTTAAGGTATTTATGTTTTTATCGCGATCGCGTTAATTCCCCTATATATAAGTCTTAGCTTTTAAGATCAGATTTAATAAAAAAAAACAACAATTTACACGAAGAAATAAATTCAGTATTGATTTATTAAAATGTTTACAGGAATTTAAGCAGAAAAATTAGAAAACAATATACACGGTCCTAGTCCGATTTTAATAGAGCGCACGCCGACGGAAAAAGAGACCGCTCGCTGGTCTTCTTCGGTTTATACAGCCCCGTAGTGTTGCCGTTACTCCGGGCCGGGGTTGCTAACATAAGTGTATTTAAAATGCAACGCGAAAGTTTAAAAGTGTTTATTGCATAAAACCAATGTGAGATAGATTTTAAGAGCACAGTTATGGCACTTTGCTTGATAAATCTGACTGATTTCGGTTTCTTTAATTTCGTTTATTATTTTCTTTGGAACAACGAATAAAGTCTGTACCCATTTTAATAACGAGTCACTACTTGACTTTTCTGCTCTTGCCAATGCTCACGAGTACTAGAAAAACAAAAAAAATACTCCTCGAGTAGCGTGTCCGTCTGTCTGTTGTCTGGCGACTCTACAATGCAACCACTTTATCGTAACGACTAATACTCTGGTTTTATGGAACAGAGACGCACATGGAGACTTCACTTTTTGTAGAACAATAAAATATTATTAGGAGCGTATATAAAACTTATTTCATGCCATAAGATTTACGTTCAGACTATAGAGTTCTGCATTAAAGAAAACCTATAGTATAATATGAATATTTGATACCTTTAATTTATGTATTTTTTTTTGTTTTCAGGTAAGTGGCTGAATAAAAAATGAACCTATTTAAATTGATATAGTGCATACGTAAAATTGTAAGTACAGCTTGTGTTTGTAAAACCATTATTTCTTGTGTGGTAGGTTTATGTGTGACACCGACTCTACACATTTCGTTTTCTCAAGACAGTCAAGTCTCCCCTAATCTTAAAACTGGGAGCGCTTGCGCCGCTTCGACTTTACGATTTATATGACCTTTATAACTGTGACAATAAGATCTGTAGCACATTTACACAGCTGATAGATGTATTACAAGGACACTGCTATTCCACAATGTTGCATTGTAGTTGTTTTGTAGGATACGAAACAGAGATGATCTTAATTTATTCGTTTGAAAAAATAAGAGGTATTTTGCGACTTCACAGTTTTATGGGTAGAGTAAGTCGAGTTTTGTTTCATGTATTAGTAAAATCAATATATGTCTGTTTTTCCTGCTGCACTCAATTGACTGTTATCTTTCTGTCAGCGAGTATTTTTTTTTGTATTGCAGAGAAATGTACATTAGTTTAAGCATTACCTACCTTTTCATTTAACATATTTGTATGTACAATAAAGTTTAAGACCTTATCACTATTACAAAATAAATCGGCGCGTGAGTAGGCAATGTTCTCTCAATAACCTCCATAACAATTTAGCAGAATACATTGCCACGATTAACATACAATACATATTGAAGCTAACGCTTACTCTTGTTAGAATTATATCACAGTTATAATATTTTGTTTCGTCATAACCTAGGTGCAGTTAAGTAATTAAAAACGCAAACTAGCCGTACAAAATCCGTTACGCTATTACATTATTAAAGCTATGGTATCTGTTCAAATACCGAGTGACAAAGACGATATAATCCGACACAAGTATGTCGCACTCCACAGAGTATAAGGTGTGCATACGTGAGCGAACTGTCAATGAGTGAAGGTGACAGGGCTGGACTGAGTGAGGGTGTTGCGGGTAGGCAAAGAAGGGAGATAAACGCTGAATTCCACTCCGGACTGTCTGCACAGGCTCTAGTTTTTAAAAAAGATGTATTGTGATGATTTAACAAATTTATATATTCATCGAAAGGTTTAATCTATACTATAATATTATAAAGCTGAAGAGTTTGTTTGTTTGTTTGATTGTTTGAACGCGCTAATCTCAGAAACTACTGGCCCGATTTGAAAAATTCTTTTTATGTTAGATAGTCCATTTATCGAGGAAGGCTTTAAGCTATATAACATAAAGATACGACTCACAAGACCACAGCAGCAATGAAAAATGTTGCGAAAACGGGAGAAAGATATTCCTTTTGAGAGCTTCCGCTGCGTACGCTGCGGAAACCGCTTAAGTTACACAAAAATAATGTATGACAAGATTGTTCAGCATTAGGAGTTCTATAATAAAGTCCGCGACAGCATAAGTCTATCTTTAATGGTTGACTTACTACAACCTTTTTTATGTTAATAAATTTGTAAAAAAATAATTCATCATTTTTAGAGGTGTATTATACACACAGGTATTTATTCTTATCAAAATAAATACATTCATCATCACAAGCATTTCATTTAGAACAAAGTTGCCCTTTATATCATTTGATTCCAATAAATATCTTAGGAGCTATCACAGTTTTAACATAACTCCGCACCAAAATAATGTTCGCAGCTTAAGTACAACGTGCGCTTGCGCTAATATATTATAAAGCTGAAGAGTTTGTTTGTTTGAACGCGCCTATCTCAGGAACTGCTGGACCGATTTGAAAAAATATTTCTGTGTTGGATAGCTTATTTATCGAGAAAGGCTTCAGGATATAAAACATGACGCTGCGACGGGAGGGGAGGGAGCAAACTCAAAACGCGCGGACGAAGTCGCGGGGGACCGCTAGTGTACAAGTAAAATTCATTTGTAAATTCAATTCTGTGTTCACAAAAAAAACTATTTTTTAGCGCGTCCTTTTTGTTCGTGATTGCCAATTTTTTTTAAAGTATATTTATTGTTTTAATCTCTTAAACAATACAATCTCTTTCTACAGTCTTAGTCTGTATATTTAAGTCGCGTGGGCTTAATATCATGTACTTACTAGTGGTCTCCCGCGACTTCGTCCGCGCGTTTTGAGTTTACTCCCTCCCTGCCCATTGCAGAGCAATGTACTATAACAGCCTGAAAAGAGCCTTTCGTGATAAATAAGGAATCGAACACGATTTTTTTAATTTGGTCTTCAAGTCTTAGTCTGTATAATCAAGACGCGTGGGCCTTAAATTTTTTAGTTACTAATGGTCCTCCACGACTTTGTCCTCACGTTTTGAGTTTGCTCCCTCTATGCCCATTGCAGAGCAATGTACTATAATAGCCTAATAGCCTACAAAGAGCCTTTCGTGATAAATAAGGTATCGAACACGTTTTTTTTTAAAAATTGGTCAAGTAGTTCCTGAGATTAGCGCGTTCAAACAAACAAACTCTTCAGCTGTATAATATTAGTATAGATTTAAATATTTTTTGTATGAGGTATTATTTGTAAAATCACTCTAAAATATTAAATATATGTTCCTTACTCCGCCCCTGGTGGCCATAGGTCGTACGGCAGTAGCATACCGTTAGGGCAGGGCTCCTGGCTGTTAATTGTCTGTCTTAATTACTTTGTTTCTATACAACACTTGTCGTGGGCTGGTAGCTTGCTTGCTAAGTGTCGTTTGGACTGAGAACATAGTCGCCGGTGGGCTTTTGTATCACAGATACTTACAATTCCTTTGGCTAAAGAGTTTCTGTAAATAGAATCACAAGTGGCGTTCTTAACTAGAACGTAGTATTATATTATCTGGGCTAGAACTAACAGACGGTAATATTTGGAAGATATAGTTCAATCGAGTTATCATTTACAACTATGTTACAAGAACAATGTGTCGACTCTAGCAGTCTTACTAATACAACAAGAATACACAGTTGTTTAACGAGTGTATAGTTATACAAAGAATAACGTTACTTACCCTTTATGCACAACCGCCTACTAATAAACCGCGTATAATCTTTGTGTAGTTAAACATCTGTTCATCTCCATTTTTAGGGTTCCGTAGCCGTATGGCAAAAACAGAGCCCTTATAGTTTCGTCAAGTTTGCTTGTCTGTCTTTCTGTATGTCTGTGCGACCGTTTGTCACAGCAACTTTACTATTAGCATAAGCACAGATGGAACTTAGTAGGTAGATGAATTTCAATAATGACATTTAAGGGGGGCTCCTATGCATGAAACTAAAACCAAAATCAGGCCTTTCAGTAAAGAAAAAAATAGAATGACGAGTCTTATAGCAAATAACCGTGGTTATCAAGTTTTATTTTATTTAACTAAAACAAAATAATATTTTCTTTATGAAATTTAAAAGATACTTTTTTGATTTCTATTTTATTCAAATAAATCTCATGCAAACAACGCTAAGCCATGATGCATTTCGATTTCTGGACGAAGGATCTGTCGTTTGTTGTCAACTTTAAAATGTAGTTCGCACCATATGTTTTGCTATCTATTGTTCTCTTCGACCGTCGTAATGTGGTCGTAACTTAATATCATGCCCTCCTGACTCCCCCTGTCCTGTCAAAAGTTTGTTTTTTTCAGACATTAATGTGTTTATTTATTTCAACTTTATTGCACTGTAAGTTGTACAATTGGCGGATTTCATGCCTTTATGCATTCTCAACCAGCTAACCGCTTGGGAATGCAGAGAGTCTAATTAGTGGCGGAACCTTAACTATAATTGAGAGTGGTGCAAAATAATAATATTTATAACGCAATAACATAAACATACTAATATTACACAAATAAATAAAAAAAAGATGTTTAAAAGACTTATGAACATACATAGAATACACATATCTAATGAATACTACAATATAATATCCCTTATTGTTATCCCTTACTTTTCTATACAAACCCCCGGGTATTCTGATTCCGCCTCCGTACACCCATATCCTATACTATAGGGCAACGTATAAATAAAGTGTAAAGGACGATGCGCGTGAGTCGATACCATCTCCGAACAAAGGCGAGGTGTTTATTTACGTTCGTCGCGAATTCATACAAGCCCACCGCCTCTGAGAAGGTTTGTTAAAGACCGGCAAATGGTTAAAAAACTTAGTCTTGAGTAAAAGAGGATGTTGTGGATTTCAATGTGACAGTGCCATGCTACTGTTGCGATATACTTTCAAGTTCTTAGGGGTGATAATAATATACCACAATAGTTTGAAGATATCAGTTGTATAAATTAGTGTTTTTTGTTGTTAATTAATTTCAATTGTTTTGTGCACACTTGCATATTAAAACATTATTACTACGCAATTAGTGACCAATGAGATGATTCTGTTGCGACTCTAGACTAGAATTTGCATACATTATTTTAAGATCGTCTAAGTTGGCGTCAACAAGTACATTAAAAAGACACTGTCCTTTTTCCCTCGTGCTTGTCACGTCAATAAAATATTCCCAAAACAATGTACCGATTGATACATACTGTTACAGTGTGTCGAACGTGACCACCTACCGCGCCCAAAGCTCGAACATAAACTAAACATTACAGAGACTACTCTTTGAGTCCTTTTTTTTAGTTGTCCCTCTCTGAAATGCCGTAATGACCATGCCAGTGAGAAGGATGGCTATAGTCGAAAGTATGAATTGTCTTCCACAGTAGAGGCCTTAGTTACCGAACGTTTCAGAGATGTCCCAATTCGATTCGACACTCAAATGCCGCCGAACATTGTGATTAGGACACCGATTTCAATGTTCCTTGTTGTTGACAATATTTTGAATAGGGCTGCCCAAAATACGGTTGTAAATTCGTAGTATTATAAATATTGCGATTCAAGTTGTGATTGAGCTTATTTGTAATGAAAATAATATTAAATATAATCTATACTAATATTATAAAGCTGAAGAGTTTGTTTGTTTGTTTGTTTGTTTGAACGCGCTAATCTCAAAAACTACTGGCCCGATTTGAAAAATTATTTTTACGTTGGATAGTCCATTTATCGAGGAAGGCTTTAGGCTATATAACATAAAGATACGACTCATAAGACCACAGCAGAAATGAAAAATGTTGCGAAAACGGGAGAAAGATATTCCTTTTGAGAGCTTCCGCTGCATACGCTGCGGAAACCGCTTAAGTTACACAAAAATCATGTATGACAGGATTGTTCAGCATTAAGAGTTCTATAATAAAGTCTGCGACAGCATAAGTCTATCTTTTATGGTTGACTTACTACAACCTTTTTTATGTTAATAAATTTGTAAAAAATAATGCATCATTTTTAGAGGTGTATTATACACACAGGTATTTATTCTTATCAAAATAAATACATTCATCATCACGAGCATTTCATTTAGAACAAAGTTGCCCTTTATATCATTTGATTCCAATAAATATCTTAGGAGCTATCACAGTTTTAACATAACTCCGCACCAAAATAATGTTCGCATCTTAAGTACAACGTGCGCTTGCGCTAATATATTATGAAGCTGAAGAGTTTGTTTGTTTGAACGCGTTTATCTAAGGAACTACTAGACCGATTTGAAAAAATATTTCTGTGCTGGATAGCTTATTTATCGAGAAAGGCTTTAGGATATAAAACATGACGCTGCGACGAGAGGGGAGGGAGCAAACACAAAACGCGCGGACGAAGTCGCGGGGGACCGCTAGTAAATTAATAATCATTTTGCAAACAATAGAACACCGACGAGGATTGGCTCGTAGGAAACTTGATACGACATGACAGATTTTTAGAGATTCATAGAAGGAGAATTAGAAGGGGCAGAGGATGGCCTAGGATAAGCTATTTCTACCAAGTAAAGGAGAAAATTAATGTCATGTCGGATCAGGAAGTCAAGATAAAATCAGGTAGGAGAGAAAAATGGCGATTACTCCACACTCCACCAACAAGTGCGCGGCTCTTAAATTAAATAAATGAATCAAACAATCACTTGCCTACTTTTAAATTTAAATTTATTAATAAATAAATTACTTACCAATTACACTAATATGATCAAACATGCAATTTCACTAGGTCATTTTTTTAAAAACAGGAGGCGTTTCGCTACCTACTCATGACTAACCGATATTAAACTCATGTGACGACTTAACGTTTCATTTCACGAAAAAAAGGACATTTGCGGACAATAATCGTGTATAAACATACATGTCAGACTTATTTAGTTAAGGTTGAGTAAGACGCTGTTACCAACCCTTAAATATTTTCGTAACCGCCACCACTACAACTCGGCATTCGTTCACCGTGCGCAGGCGCGATCGCTTCGCGTTAATCGCGACCGGCGCGTGCGCTGCGTGCTAAAGCGCGATCTGCGACGCTGATTGCTACTGCTGGATGGAAAAGAGACTAATTGATAAATATTTATAGTAAAACAGTGTATAGGTATATTAGCGTTGCCGAACTATTACCAAGACACTGTAGATACTTTCGACAAAAGCCATGCCATTTTCATCGGCAGCATTAGCTGTGCAGTACTAAAACACTGTTATAATTAACTGTTGAAGTTATAAAATTCTACCATATACATAAGGTAGATCAAAATTAATTACGATTATTGAACTTCATTTAATGAAAGTAATATCTTAGTTGCCGTCAAAGGTTTTTTTTTAATTAGAAGCTAATTGCTTGACTTCCATTTTTGGATGCAATACATGATGTTGTCAGATTTATCATATCTGTCTGACACGAACCTATTGTAATTTTTCAACAAAAGAACTCTAAAAAAGTGCCAAAGCCCGTAAACCAAAAGCACGAGGGTGGAATGAATGATGCGCCTGCGTCGATCTGATCTTTATTCTCTTCCGATGTACACAAATATAAGCTTTTATAACAAGGCAGGAAGATCTAAAATCTACCTGTTTACATTTTATTGGTTGTACAAAGAGCGAACAAGGATAGGGATGAAATAAACATTAGTTTGACACTTTTACTTGTGATTGTGACTTCAATTCGTATTCTGGATGGACGGCTTCATTGTAGTTGGAACATATGAAAAACAAACACGAAAGAATACCTGATAACTTCTTAACTACGTATTCTTTTCACAGTACATGAAAAAAAAAATCCCTCGCTCCCTCGTTCACATACGCTTCAGGGATAATTAAGACATTATGCAAGTTGAATGCCCTGATAAACGGTAAAAAATCAGAAAGAACGTACAAGATACTGTCTTTAATAAAATAAAAAAATATGTTCTCTGAGAACCAAATACATTTTCGGTCATGAAATAGTAAACAAGAGCATCTTTATAAAATGAATCAACCTCATATTCAAATTAAATAAGCAGATATGAATGAAGCCTAAGATAATTTCATTAATAAAGTAATCTTAACATTTCAGCATAAATAAATCCCGCATGGAATTGAGATCATTTTTTCAACACTGTAAGCATTGCTGAAAGATGCTCTGTTTGCAGATCAAAACACATCAAAGAGGTCACCCCGCGGCCACACATCGATCAAATTAACTAACAAGACGCAGGGTTACCACTTATGTATGAAAAAATAAAACAACTTTAAAGGGAACCAAAAAGTTATCTTTCAATTATTTGCCTAATCACGTTTTTGTATAACTTAAACAATACATAAATGTATCTCGAGAACGGGTGGATAATTTTCATGATTTTTATTTTGTTAAACACGTCTGGGCCCCAAATAGGACAATAACCACAAAACGGGATGGTTATTGAGCGAAAGGAAATTCGCTAGTGATAAAATATAAACTATCACCATAATTATGAAGTTTTTATACATGCACTTTACTTTACAAATCAGATGAATTGAAAAAAGAATAAATGAATCAAATTTACTAATTATTTGATAACCTTTGGTACGAACATCAAATTAAAAGCTGATGCTTGAAGCTTTTGTATCTCTTTTTCAAAATATACCAGCCCTACCTATGTTTCGTAACCTTCAGTATTCCGAATTATACGTACACTTAAGCTTTCGTCACAAATTAATCTTCAATATCTAGTGTCTGCCAGCCCTATATATCCATAGCTGCCCACTGCTCCCGCGCTACTTAACCAATCTAGATTGACCCACATACAACAGGCATTGTTTACTAAGGCACCTCTTGGTTTATATCGCCTACTATCAGCATAAATTCATCATGCTTAAAAGATTTCATATCGACCTCTATTTGCGCTCATCGATTTATTATTTCCTCTGTTCTTTGTTTCAAAAACATTAGTGCCAGATAGTTATGTGATTCTCGGAGATTGCTAAAAAGAAGCCATGCTTTTTGTGTCATTAACTATTGTGCTATATTGACTCAGCATCTGATATGTAAATATATAATTATACAATTATGCAATTATACAGTTTTTTTATGCTTGAAGGTAGGCAAAAAAATATATAGTTCTATGAGATTTGATTGGTTGGAAAACTCTTTTGGTTATCCCTTAACCATAATACCAGTAATTAAACACATTTGATCTTGGCAAAGTATTTAAAAACACATCAGCCCATTGCAAAGCCCAAAGATCCGTAGTTACGTAACCCAACCGTTTGAAATCTCATGAAAAATCTCTGTCTCTGATGTGGGAAATAAACCCGTCGGTCGGTCTGTTAGATGGTATTTATGGGTTCAGTTTAAGTTTAGAAACGCTTTCGTTTTTGAATTTCTGAACTCTTGCGAAAATTAAACTGCTAAATCTGAGCTACTTTATAGGGCTCAAACTTTACTAAATGTGTTAGGTCCTTTAGTGACTCTACTACGCAAGTTCAGTGTAAATCATCATAAGGACATACTGACTGTAATTATAGTACATATACCTACTATCATGCACCAGAAGAGTCAGTGTCTTTCTACAAAGCTTGGTCATTATGAATACATTTTGAAACAGAACAGTGCATTGAAAAGTATTAAATAAGTCAGTTTGAAATACAAAGCTTTTCTCTCAGCATTGTAGAAAGTGTTTATCAATACTGCTTTACTTTATCTACCATTTAACAGTCACGACTGACGGTCGTGAGTGATTCACGAAAGGCGAATTGTCTAGACGACAAGATTTTGCGAATTTGGTATAAATTGAATGTGGCGGAAAAATACCGAGGATTCGTCACCAAATATAATATATGATTCAGGGAGGTATCAATCTAGTAGATTATGTGCCAATGTTACGTATCATTTGCAGTACTTAATATTACCAACAAAAAATCATAATCTATACTCACAAAGCTAGATTTAAATCCTGACGAAAATAGTTTTGCTTGTGAAACGGTGTGAAAGCAGTAAAAGTCTGTGGGATGAAGGTTTATTCGCACTGAAACAGTATCAAAGAGATTGTAACGTTTGAAAAATGTACGCTTTGGTTGCCTTGAATTTTGTGTGCAAGAAAGAAGCTCTTCTTTATCGGAAAAATAATATGTGGAGTGTGAAATTATGATTTTTTTTGCATTAAAATTGGAAGAAGAAAGAGAAAGGCAAGTAAGAAGTTAATAATGATTATGATGTGATGATGATTCAGCTTCGAAAGTTAATTAATTATTTTTGTGACCATGACATCAGCTGACAATGCCAATGACACCCGATTGAGATTGTTGCATGTACGATCATGGATAAAACAGAAGAAAAAAATGCACTCCGGGAGTGCCGGCAGAAGTGAAAACTTGAATATCAACGTTGTGCATTTTTGATTTTTTGGAATAGTTAGGGAATAATTTTGAATGAATTGCTCTTATTATCAATATAAAAGTACTATCATTTTTGTGATAGAATACAATAATAATAATAATAATAATAATAATAATAATACAATAATAATAATAATATAAAATTTTTATAGAATACAATATTTATTTATTGCGCTATCGTACACAAACATTACAATTTATATTATATTAAATTACATTAAAAAGTTTATCTCTCAGAAAAATCAACTTACATCCATAATTTCGCCAACCGTCTTACGGTTTTTCGATCAGCCCACGTGTCCTGACGCGAGTTTCACATTTTTCCCCCATCCCACAAAAGTGCTCAACGCCGCTAAAGAAGTTTTCACTTCAAAAAACTTGTTATTACAACATCGATACTATACCCTATATTACTTACTCATTAGTAAGAGTTAAAACAGGAAACTAATACATACACAGTTTATATATCGTCGAAAAGAATCACCAAGATGTTGTGAATAATGATAGAAATGAAGTATGATGGGCTCTTTAAAACAATAATGACTTTGATGAAGCACTCGTATAGTAAATCTTTAAACTCCGATTTATGTAGATAAGCTCTCATTTAATACGGTGCAAGGTCGTATACTTAGCCTGCTGGTATATATAGAAATCCGAGAAAATCGTAAAAACATGCGAGATCTACTGGTAATGTTTACAAACGATTCTAAATACAAAGTGTTATTCCAGCCTCTGAGCTAGCACTATTAGTCGTTATTACACGTTTTAACAATTTACGTTTTGTTAATTACTTTGTAGAAACGATTATTTACTCGTGTCGATATCGGAGAAAAGAAATAACTGCGATTTAAAAAAATCTCAAATATCAAGTCAAAATATGACTAAGCTTATATTGAAACTGTAATTTCTGATCTAAAACGGTTTCTATTGGTTATTGTTAAACTCACTGCACCCGATGTTGACTGACTAATCCTTCTAGTAATAAAAATACCTATGCTTAATATGTAAGCTTACAGCTATAGCAGGTACTTCAATACTACTACTACTCCTAATGTATTTGATCTCATGGTCAGAAGTAGCATAGCTTCGTACCTGGAATCGTTATTGTAAACCGTTGAAAGATGTTAAACGTGCACTGGCAGACTTGCTAAAGTATCAGAATAGTCGCTGTTCTGCGTAGTTTGTTCAAGCTGGATAAATTTCAGTTTTCGGAAAACTTTAGACTTGCATAACAAAAGAGGGAAACTTTCCTGGCCTTACATATCTTTATTGTTCAAATGATTTGTTTCTATATCCGCATATTTTGGTAGGAATTACAATTTGAAGTATGTTGGATGTCGCTTCATCTTCTAAGTTGTATTTTCGTTGAAGCTCGGGTACCCTTGCTGAAATTATCTTTGGTATGTTGACTATACTACTACTGTTCTACGTTTTGCTTCGCTAATTTAGGTGAAGCGTTGATACTGATAGCAACTGATTTACCTGCTCCTATATTTAACGCAGGAAACCCCACAACCCGACAAATTGCCACAAATTTATCGTTCCGAAGACAAGTACATTGCCCAAATAAACACACCGTAACTGTGTTGACATAAGGCGTAATTTAGCTTGAACTGGAACGGACTGCCGACGGATTAGCGATGTCACATTGAATTTAGGAATCGACGATTCTCTAGTTCTGTACATTAAAAGATTTCTTTAATAGTGTTTTTTATCTCATTGTGATAAAGGTTACTTTACAATGAAGTAGCAATTTAATGTAGGTAAGCTTCCAATTGAAGTCTAACAACAAAAGTTAAAACAACGATGTTGTCTGCCACATATTTGGGTCTGCCAACTTGAAGGTTTTTATGCCAGGGATACACGTTTCGTACTGGGTAATATTATTTCATCTGTCTAGGAAAGGTTTGACTTTGAACCCGTTTCGTACTCTTTAATTGAAATTACGAGTATGTATGAGATTATTGCATATTTCTATTGGTTGTTTTTTCCATATTATTTCTAGGTTATACCATTATTTATTGTACAGATGAAATCAGCATCAATAATAAACCGTTTAAAATTCTTTCAGTCATTTTGCGTTAGCACTTGGCATTGAACCGCAACGCTCCCAATACATTGTCGATCGCGAAACATAAATAACCATAATGCGAATTAAATTGAGTCTATTTTTAAACAATGGTTGCGCGCGCGCATTTTTCGCGGTACGCACCGACAGTTTTATTTGATGGCTGATTTATTCGACGTTTGCTTGAGGAATTGTATGTGCTTGATAATAAATGATAATAGAGCTTTTTTTGGGATGAAATTAGAGTTGGGCAGGTAAAAAAACAAAATGGTAAGTAATGAAAAATATGGTAATTTATGGTAAAAATGGTAAAATATTCGTAATTTACCAAAAAGACCGTAAAATATTCAGTTGCTATATTTATTTATTTTATAATTTGTGCATGCTTGAAGCTTTAATCCAAACGGTTGTTGGCGGTGTTGATGGTAGAAAACACTTCAAAAATTGATTATTTTTTACGTTACTTGGGTCACCATATAAAACAGAAAACAAATATTCGTGCGCGTTGCGTGAATTATTAAATGGCATTAACGTTCGCGCTCGCTTCTCGTCTGGTTATTGACGAAACGTTCGAGGAAATATTCGTGCACGAGAGCTGACGCGAACTTGCTGTTCACATTGATGTTCACACATCATCATCATCATTATCAACCAAAAGACGTCCACTGCTGAACATATGCCTTTCCACAGCGACCGGTTGTGAGCGGTCTGCATCCAGTTTGGTCCTGTCGTCTGTCCATCTTGTCGGTGGACATCCCACGCTGCGCTTTTAGTCGAAGGGTTTCCAATCTAGAACTTTTCTGCCCCAGCGGCCATCAGTTCCCTGCTATGTACCCTGCCAAAGTGCCTGCTGCCACTAGAGCTTACTGATTCGTAGGGATATGTCCGTTACCTTAGTTCTTCTACGTATCTCCTCGCTTCTGATTCGATCACCGAGCATAGCCCACTCCATTGCTCGTTGTGTGATTTTAAGCTTCTTTATGATGCCCATAGTTAGAGACCACGTAACGGATCCGTATGTCTTCACTGGTGACATACACTGGTTGAAAACTTTCGTCTTCAGACACTGAGGTAATTGACACGAGAGGACGCTCTTATGCAGTTTCCCGAACGCTGACTAGCCGAGTTGGATTCGTCAATTGACCTCTTTCTCAAAGTTGGACCTATCTAATTGGATCTTTCATCTAAGGTAGACGTACTCGTCAACAACTTCAAGAGTTGAGTTTCCAACGGATACTGGAGTAGGTATAACACGGGAACTTGACGTAATTTTCGTCTTTTCCATGTTTTTTTCAAAGATGGGATACTTGGTCGAGCATAGTGCCAAGATCATTCAGCGTCGTTGCCACAACGACTATATCATCGGCAAACCGGAGGCGTGTTATGTATTCGCTATTGACGCAGATGCCGAATCCTTCTCATTCCAGGAGCTTAAAGGCGTCTTCCAATGCCGCTGTAAACAGTTTCGGAGATATAACGTCTCCCTGTCTTACACCTCTCCGCAATGGAATCGCCCTCGTATTTTGTTCCTGTACTCGGACCGACCATGGTGGCGTTGTTATACAGACACTTTAACACCTATCGTCTATGTGCCACCACTGAAGAGGCCTAAGCACCGCCCAAGTTTTGATCGAATCAAAAGCCTTCTCATAGTCCACAAACGCTAAACATAGGAGCATATTATACTCGTACTTCTCGGACTTCTGTATAATTTGCCTTAATAGATGTGGTCTATGGTACTGTAGCCTTTTCAGAATTCGGCTTGTTCGGGAGGCTGGAAGTCATCAAACGTACGTGCGAGACGCTTCGTGATTCACACTTGCGCGAGATTAATCATAGCATTTGTTGTACATGAAGATGCCGAAGGTTGAATTAGTTGTGGCTTGCGCTCTGCAACTCGTTAGTTTAGTTAGTTATCTTGAGTAAGAAAGTGAAAAGGAACCGGCGACGCAGACGATGGTGAGGTGAATGATAAGCTTAGCTTTTAGGTCAGTATGATAAGGAGGCATTTTTTTCAAAAATTGTACCCTTTTTCGTCATTTTCAGTTATTAAATTAATAACATATAAAACGAAAACTACTGGTTTTGATGCAACTTACACTGTAGGTACCCTAAGTAGCAATATATCTGATTGAACAAAAAATAATCACCTCGCTATGACTTCTCGTTTGCTAGAAATCCGTGGTGAAAAAAACATCAAAACACACATACACTTACGAAATTTTGTTTGTTTGGAACTTTGGAAGCCTTAAAAGATTACCCCACTCGAACATATAAAATTCTAACAATATCACATACCTTATAGGTCGAATTGATGACCTCCTTTTTTTAAAATAAACATGAATATGTTAATATTACAAACACAATATCACTCATAAATTACAAAGTACAAAACAAAAATAAACCTAATAAATATATTTTTGTGTGATGTGAATCCAGCTCAAAAGTTCGTGTTCGTATTGGCATGTAAAGAAGTATCATCATGCTAAAACAGTAAAAATGAGTGAAATGCTATTAATGGTAATTTGGTAAAGGATTTAAGTATATTTATACATTAAGTTTTGTTAATTAAAATTATTTAAATATTTTCCCAGTCATCGGTAATTTTACCGAGTAAATTACATGTTTTTGGTAATTTACTCGAAATTGCGTAAATTACCGGTCACAAACCCAACGCTAGATGAAATACGTTGTAGTTAGTATTAAGAGGTTTAGAAAACTGTACAGGAGAGCTTTTTAATCTTACCTCGGAATTCAACGACCATAATTTCTAATGATTTACTTTCATAAGCAAATAAACTTTATTAGCAAACAATTTCGTAAAAGTATGCAATATCTTAATGTTTTTTTAATGGTTTTAAATGTTTTAAACACTCACAGTGTCATATTTAATATTAATTTTAAATATTTTATCTTTTAGAATCCTGATGTTCTAGGAATTCAAGAAGAAAATAACTAAAGCTTAATTTTGCCAGTTTTTAACACAAAACCAAAAACGAGGTTTTATAGAAGCATTTTTGCGTCACTCTGCCAAGCTACGTGCATTCAAAGCGTGCTCGCAACGACTCCTGCGCAGCACAAATTCGGCCGTTACGGGCAAAGCTAAGTAGCGGTCAATTGAAATGTAGAGATGTGAAAATATATCGATGTTTATGAAGATAAAACAGCGCCACAATCACATAAATTACGAACTCTCTTTAGGTAGGAACATGCTTTATTTTAACTCTCAGAAACTCAGTTTTTTATCACCACTGTGGTTCTTAGTATTAGGCTAAGTAGGTTGTTACTTATTTCTGTTACA
This sequence comes from Pyrausta purpuralis, assembly GCA_963924145.1. NCBI lineage: Eukaryota > Metazoa > Arthropoda > Insecta > Lepidoptera > Crambidae > Pyrausta > Pyrausta purpuralis. The sequence continues at coordinate 905,775 of OZ001662.1, read as the reverse complement.
TACATGAGTCGTGTTGGTGAACGTGAAGGTATTTGCTCAGCCATACCTCACTGTCACTGCTACTAGTCTTGTGGTTCGTAGTAGCGTATGCTGATTTAGTATTCTGCGGTCAGATGTATGGGGTTCGAGGTCAGGCTGTGGCAATGTTTTGGTTACCTAATTGTGATGTTATACTGTTGTGTGAATACTAAAATTTCTTTTTGCATGTACATTGATGTATGAATGATGAATAGCAATTGTTTTGTTTGGTCTTCGTTATATCAAATATTTTATTTTTGATTGAAAATCAGTTATAAAATGTAGCATACGGGTTTCCTACCCACAGCGCGATTTTTGGGTTCCGTAGCCAAATGGCAAACAACAGAACCCTCATAGTTTCGTCAAGTCTGTCTGTCTGTCTGTCTGTCCGTCGGTATGTCACAGACACTTTTTATTCTGTAACTGTTGAAATTAAAATATTGTTTTAAATTAATACAAATATTGTTTTTTAACGGAAATACCCTCAATGTCAAAAAGTTGTTTATCGATGATCGTATCTCGATCCCATCACTATCTGTTTATCGTCGATTTACAAATCACACAATGCGCCCGCGGTTCGTAGCGGGGTTCCGCACATTATACTTATTAACTATCGATTTGCTATTGTATAACGCATTATTGGTCATTCAATGGAGATTTAATATCTTTTCCCCTGCGTTCTGGGATGTGGGAATGTTGTATCTTTTAGGTTTTTGGGATATATGGGCTAATTGTAAGTTTTTTTTTGTATTTTTATTCAGAGATGCATGACATTAAAATAAGTGACCTTAATCTATAGAAATTGAGATCTGAGTATTTTGAAGAAAAGATACTGAACAGGATGCATGATTTTTTATAAATTTGAAGGAAATCAGATTTCAAATTGGTGCCTGGATTTTATTCCGTATATTAAATCGATGTGTATGGTTTTATTGTTAATTTTATTCCCGCACTTCACTAATTGTTTACAACATTGAAGAACACTCATTGCAGTCTCCATAAAAGTGTTTTACGAACCGTACAAATCAAGCGCAGCTGTAAAAATCACGAAATCCAAAAATTTCGAATGTGACTCAACCGGGCACTGAACCTACAGTACTGCCAGCTCACATATGCGCACGCGCCGCTTGTTTACGTTATATTCTCTGTTTCTCTTCTGTCTGACGTTCGGATATACAACCATATTTAATTAATATAGGTTATTTTGGAAGGTAAGTTGTATGTTGATAGTGCTTGCTATTTATCATTCATTGTAGTACTTTTTTGTTTAAGTAAAGTCCCTTACTTTTGTACATTTTGTACATGACAGTCCTATATGTACTTATCTGAAACACTCAAAATTAGAAGACACTTTACTTAATTATTACTGGATCTTATCTGAATACAAATAAGTACAAACTCTAGTATTGTGGTACTTGTTTTATATCAATCCGGAATTCCGCTGCTATTAAGTTATTGATCTGTAGTTTATCCACCAAAAGCTGCCAATTTGATTAAAAATTTAAACATAAAAACAAATTGAGAGGCTTTTAAGTGATTTCATCTAGAGTTTTGCTATTTTACGTTACCAAATTACGAACTGCAAGTGTATACTATTCAAAACGACCTTCTATGTTTATAGACGGCAGGTCGTAGTTTCAGGATTTATTTGAATAACATCATCCAAATGTTTACAATATTAAGTGTCAACGAACTTGGTCTAGATTCGGAACGCAAATGTCTTCACGCAAATTATAGCGTACGTATGTGACACATTTAGATGTCATTAAATCAATCAGTTAATGTGCAAAATAGAGCGACAATTATTATAATAGGTTTAAGCATTTGGTAATTGACGAATGGAAGATAATGCGAATGTTTTTATACGTAATTAAATGTTTCTAAGTAGTTTCAGCATTTTTTTTTGTCAAATATACTTTTAACAAGACAATTATGAGAGCACTGTTGAAATATTGCCAAACCCCGCAACACTTCGCATGTCTTACGTATTGTAAAATAAAACGAAGTTACCATTATTTGGATGATCTCATGATTCGGTGAATCTACTGCAGAACTCTTGCAAATAAGTCATGATAATGTTACATTTTAGGATACCTAAAGCTGTAATTAAGTTAGGTTTAAGACTCTTTACACACTGCGACTTTTGGCAGCTATGCAGTCGCGATGCAAGCATCGATGCAATCGCAAAATGTCAACCTTTACCCACTGAGCTACTATTTAAGCATCAATGCAGTCGCGATGCTTACGCGCGTTAGCATCGATGCAGTCGCGATGCAGAAGCTGGAAATTGACAAATTATGTACTGACTTTGGCGACTGCATCGATACTAATGCGCGACTGCATTGATGCTTAATTAAATTCGTTCATTGCTTGCTCGCATTGCGATCGCGTGAGTCGCGATGCTAAAGCGCGTTTTTAAGACGCGCAACTGCATCGAAGCTAAAACTTGCTGTGTAAGGCGTCTATAAGCTGTCATTAGCAACCATTTGTCATTATTTATTTTGTAATATAACGGAAACTAAATTTATGTTATTATATTTATTCCTTTACTGACTTTAAGGCTTGTAGGTTGTCAAGTGTACGAGCTACTATCGGCGCCGAAATTACTTCTGTGTTAGTACGCACTACACCCACTTTATCATTAATGCACATACAACTTAAAAACATCTCCTTATCAACCCCCATTTACCTTCCAAGGCACCGAAGCGTCACCTATTTATAAGTAATGGCTAACCTAATGGGAATTTCTAAAAATAACAGTCTTTGTTGGTAGTGTTTTGTTTCGAGTACCAACCCTTTTTACGTTATTTATAGCTGCAAGTTTTTATTATTTTTGTAAGTAAACAGAATCGGTAACAGAGATTCGAAATGATGTAGGTATATTTTTGAAAACGTTTAGTTAATGAAATGAACGTCTTGAAGCCAACTTTGTAATTAATTTGAGTTAAGCTTTTTAAATGAAAATTATTAAGTAGTAATGGGTTTGCTTTAGACTCAAGTACCTAAGTCAAGTGTGGCAGATATAAGGTCGACGATGGAGCGAGCTCACCCAACTGATGCCTGTTTGCAATGACTTTGAATGTTCACATATTTTAATTTTTATTTTAAATATCTTTATTCTTGACTCCAGACTCAGCAAAACGTGACAAATCACAGTCAATCTATACTAAGTATTCTGAATCATATACTATTCTGCAAAATTAACATTAGGCAAAGATCCTAACGGTTCTAGTCATCAATTAAAGCAATAATTAGACGTGACAACTCTAATAGCCGAAGTCAACATAATCTAAAGGTTTTATGAACAGCTGAGTAATATTGCACTAGATAAACGCAAATAGTATATTTCAGCGCGAAGTACACGCGACTGACAAATTGTTTGTCTACGGCCCCACTGACAGTCTGCCAACTGGCAGGGGCCCAGCAGTGGACACGAGCCCTTAGATTAGGGCTGCCAAGTTCATGAACGGCTATTGTTAAAATAGTGGAAATTGGCTTGTAAATGGGTGACTGTTTGCTTTTGCCATGAGGAAAAGTCATGAAGTTCACAGCATACTTTTCCAGACAAAGTAGTAGCAGTCTTAATATGAGGTTATAAAAGAGATATAAATCTACAGCTTAAAATTAAAATCATGCTGAGTTCCGAATTAGTAATTACTTCTGACGTAACATTAAATATTCTAGTATAGACACTTTAACTTGAGTATATATTTTTTTTAAAATAAAACTCGGCCTTAAACTTGGGCAAGGATTTATTAGTTTCTTATTATTTGAAGCACCTTAGCCGAGTTTCTTGAAAATTTAAGTATGACTGGAAAAATATGTCATCATATTTTCGGCTGCAGCCATCCTTAATACCATCCCTACGCTCGATTAGTTCCACGGTTTCCTAGTATATTATTAGAGCTAATACATAACCGATGTTCTGCATCCTATACAGATTTAGATATTAAACTGGAAATTGAATTATTATCGTTAAAAATAGCACATAATAGCCGGTTCCGTAGAGTTGATTGAATGATTGGCATGGGAGCTGTAGTACGGTCCAGACCAGTTTAATTGAGGCGACCTATCATTAAAGACTAGGTAGATAGTAGATATGCTAGCAGTAAGCAAAATAATAGGCAGTACCGGCTTGGCGATCAGTATTAACCTATATTATTTAGATTTCTTCGTTATGTCTCCATATTTCAGTAAGTAGAGCAGAGTACCTAGCATGCATCTGTAATTTTATCGGTACGATACACAGGGTGTGTGTCAGTGACATCCAACTCAAGGATGATAATATGAGTTATGCATTTTTTTACAAAAAAAAACTTTAAATTACGATATATGCAAGTTCAACAAGAAAACCTTTTCAAAACGAATGGGAAAACTCGCACCCTCACGTGTAGATTGTGCGTATCTACGAAATACTACGCCGAGTTTGTGCATTTTTTCCATTAAAAATATTTTTCTGGCATCAGTATCGTTTGTACAACCACCGTTCCGCTCGTCGCTGACCTAAACAACACCCTGTACAGCAATTAACATTGTAAGATACTTTAAAAAAATATTGACATATTGGATCTAGGATTCTTACTAAGGATACCTACGTTATGTTACCATTTTATGACTTATATTGGGACAAAGACGCAATAATGAATTGATTATTGAAATTCAATGTAAGTTCAAATACAACTAAATAAGTAAAACATAATTAAATCCTTGTCCTACTAAAACGGAGCTTTTATTTTTACTCCTCACAATCGGTTCAGGGCCGCGCCCTGTCAACAACGTCTCGTCAACACACTGAAAAACAACATACGATCGTAAATTGTGTTGATAAATAAACAACAGCATCATTCACGAAGTATATATGAGCAAATGAAATGTAAGAATCTGAAATTATAATGTGAGATACTCGAAACGAAAAAAAAACTGAAACAATGATAATGATTGGCATTTTGTGATTAAACTACCTTTGTACCGAAGTGAATATGTCTCAATAAGATTTCAGAAAGCCATTTTGATCTAGCAAGATCATTCCTCAGTTGATTAAGAACTGGAGAAGTGATAATAATAGGTAATAACAATATGATACCAAACACAAAAGCTTGAGTTAACTCCTCTATGTACATGGATATAATGTAACTAACTGCACACATCACGCATGTTTTTGTAAATAAATATATCGTATCTTATTTTATTTTGATCCCAATAGTTTCAGATTTTATCAGATTTTCAGTGATTTTCAGTGAAAGCGTGAAAATTTAATTTAGTCTCTGTAATTTTTATTTGTTTTCTAAAGTCCAAATTATAAAGCTGCGGTCACAAATCTGCTGCGTCCGATTTTATTAGTAACCGAAATAGCTGGCATTTCAAACAATGTCAATTAAGTCGGACTATTTGGACAGCAGTCGATTAATCAGACTTTTATTGGCCTTGCCGACCGACCTGGTACGAATTCATTTAAAGTAATGAGATTGTAACTGATTTGCTGGTCGCTGTTTTTAGTGATGTTTTTGTGCTTTCTCCGAAGATTCTGTTTGATTTGAAAACTTTTCATTGGATTTTTGTTAAGTACGAACTTCTGAGAAGGGGTTTTGCCTGTAAATTAAATGCCCTTAATGCACTACAGAGTTGAAAATCAAGCTCATGACAGTTACTTCTTAGATTCGTAGTACCTATTTGTTATACTGTTTGAGGGTTTCATAGCCTAGTGCGACATCTATTCGTGCCTACTATTAAAATACTGAAGTAAACGGAGGTGCAAATAAGTGTACTTTAAAATACTCGTTTATTGAATCCACAAAATTTGCACTCACAGAATATCAACCTTGCAATGTCAAAACTGATATTCAAATGCACTTTACATTCAGTCCCCGGCGTTCACAATTGTGTTTAGTATTACAATCATTTAAATACTATTACCGTGATGTATCTTTGGCATTTGGAGGCGAGATTTATTGCGATGATGTGACTGTATGCAATGTTAAGTGCACTGCTTCAACTAGGTTGGTGGTTGCATTAAATAGGTTAAATAACTGTCTAGGTAGCTAAGTGCTCGAAATTTTACATTAACTTTTGTGAATACTGCCAAGCAAATAAGTCATGATTAGTTCTTAGATAAAATTCGTATTAATCAAAAAAAATGTCAGCATTCAGAGCAAAACTAAACTTGGGCTAGCTTATAGTTTGCCTGAAAACCCTCGAAACAAAACCTGGGACTAAGCGCACCTGAAGCTTAATGGAACAAACTTATATGGTAACTTTTGAACAGAGTGTGAATGCTATGTGAAAATTGTATATAGTTAGTTAAGTAGATGATGATTGATAAAAGATAAAGATCTGATTGATTCATTTAAGATTTAATCGGTCATTGGCTTAGTAGGACGTCATTTTACTAATTTGTTTGCCTTAGATTAAAATATAAGACACACAACAGATAATGTGCCAACATCACAACATCTAATTTAAGCGGTTTCATTTGAAATTTCTTAATAAAAAATCTCTTTACGTAGGTAAAGTAACGCGGAGCTTATTCTTAGTAAACATTTATGATTATCTCTGGAGCTCTTAAAGATACTTAAACCATATGAATGTAAGTGTATGTACGTACCTGTGGTAATTGGCGCCGTAAATAGCTGAAGAGCTGACCGGGCGACCACCGTAAAAGATTTAGCTTGTGGACTGTTTATCTGTGTGGAGAATAAAATAGAATCATTGAAGAAGTTTGAGCTTTTTTGGTATTCCAGAAAGATGATTGATTGATTTGATATTTAGTAGGTCATCATTTCACTTCTTTGTTTGCCCGAAGTTTCACTTCAATATTAATATTTTTTTACAAGAATAAGTGGAAATTACAGGAACAAAAATGTTTGATTGATTGTAAAGCTGATGATAAAAGGCGAAATATTCTTCCTGCATTAAGTTTATAATACATTTTTTTTCTCTATACAACCCAAAACAGTTTTGTTGATTTTCAGGACTAATTTAAAAGAAATAGCCTCATATATTCGTCTGATAATCTAACTCAACCTACGAAGCTTCAACAAACCAATTCTCCACCTAACAACAACCAAGCTAAATCTTCCCTACCTGCGCGCACGCAGGCAGGAAGCGGCGCACGTGCGCACCACAGGATGTTTGAAAACGCGCCGGACGCCCGCGAATCGAGACCGTTACGTTCGAATCGGTAGTCGATTCGCGAGGCTTATTTAATCGCGTGTACCTAGTTAATCAAACCTGAGTTCGTTTCATAGAGTCGGTTTTAAGTCAAATTATTGGGCACCATCAGATCATACTCAATAAATAAATATCCTTTGGACATTCCCACACATCGCCATCTAGCCCCAAAGTAAGCTACTCAAAGCTTGTGTTATGGGTGCCAGACAACGGATATAATACTTAAATACTTTTTTTTTGTAAATACATACATGACATACATAGAAAACACCCAGACCAATACAAACAGACATGTTCATGCACACAAATGTTTGTATTGTACTTTAAATAATAAAAATTGTCAAGTAGTGAGCACTATACAGAAATGCGTTACGATAAAAGTTTGTTTCTTGAAAATTCAGGTGCGTTAAGTCCCAGGTTTTGTATCTAGGGTTTTCAGGCAAACTAAGCTAGCCCGAGTTTAGTTTAGCTCTAGATGCTGACATTTTTGATGTTACAAAGATAAATAAGTAAAGAACGGTAGTACCATACGCCCATATGGACGGCAGCGAAACGATCAAGCCACAATTTTTGTCTAAGATGTAGAGTTTGTGAAGTTAACCCTTCTAGAGTTTGGGCGTGTAGTCTACATGATAAATATTAAAAATAAAAGCCCCCTAGCGACTACGGTAGTTAATCACAACAACTAACCGACTGCGCGGGGCATATTTTAGTGCACAAGTGTGTGCGATAACACAGGTGCACTCTCATTTCCTCTCACTCTCATAGCCCGATGGGAACCAACCGGATAGGAATCAGGAGCAGAACCAACGGCTTTACGTGCTTTCCGAGGGACGGGGATGAAACACCGACAATTTCCAAACTCCGGGCTACCCTAAGAATTTCTGAACAGATAAACCTACCTAGGTTTATCAGAAATTCTTATTTCTATATACGTACCTACGTGTTTTTGACCCGACCCAAGGGATCGAACCCGGGACCTCTGGCACAGCCGTCGCTTTAAAGTGCGACCCTCTAACCTCTGCGCCACCGAGGCAGTTACATGATAAATATCTGTTTTGTCAGTTCAATTAAGCCATATAGGATAATTATTTGGTAAGGTTCTGTTTTCGATTGATTTCGCTTCGGTGTGATTGCAATCTTATTGTGCTCGCGGTCAGTTTATTGTCCCAAGTAATGCGCTCGTGTAAACTTGCCGTCATTATTGGCGCCAATACACGCTAATTGGCGCCATTGTTTGTTTTACAGTTCATTAACGTTCGCACAGATTGCAGTTTCACTCAACAAGCTTCAAAATAATTGTGTACTCCAATCACAACTCCGGAAGTTTTAAAAACAACTGAGGAAACTTAATTGGTTTTAGGGTTATCTAATAATAACTGTATGTTTTCCAAATGATAATGAAGTAAAATAAAATAAACAAAACACAACACTACAGTTTATTTTGATGCTTTCATATTTATTGTGTCTCTATATAGTCAAACTACGATGCGATTATTTTTACACTGTCCAATTTTCAACTTTATGCAGAATTCACTTCTGTCGCGAATACAACACAAACATGGAGGATTAAAATTGACCACCTCCAATGGAATTAACTCCAATACCAGTGTTTTAGGTTTAGAACTCTCTAATGTCATTATGTTTTATCAATATTCCGATCACAAACATGTCTCCATTTATCTATGCGACTATTAAGATCACCCTGTGCATCCATAAAGCTCTGTTTACAAATATTCGTGAAGCCCGCGCCATCTGGTCCGCCTTATGTAATCTTTGTCTCACCGCGCAAACGCACGGGCTTTGGGCTACACTATTTTAAAACTAATAGTTTGCTGTATGACTGCAGTTAGTAAGATGGTCAAACTTAATGAATCAGTTGGCTTTTACACAGTTGCCTTTTAAACTGCGTAAAAGAAATATGCAAGAAAAAAAGCCGTGTGGGTGTAGGTATGTGTGGCAAAGCAAATCTCGTGATAATGGAGTAGTCATTACAGTTCTCTTGTTTGCTTTCGATGGAAGTTTCTTCCGACATAACACTAACTTTTCCATTTACTTAGTCGTTTCAACTAATTAAAGGTTTTTCTTTTTAGACTTCTGTTGATCATAACATTCTCTAAAAAGCAGTCATGCCGTATCATTTCGCATAAACGTGTTATTTTCTGTTCACTTAGTACAGTACTAAGTAAGTACCAGGGACTATTTTAATCCCGCAAGTATTGATGGATTACTTTTTAATTATTTTAACCCACGCATGAAATTAACCCAGAACCCCTTCAGACTCCAATCTATTTATATTCCCGTAAAAATACCACATAAAATTATCCAATAAATCATGCTGCATCGAGACGATGAAAACTATATTTTTAGAACTTAAACTGAAAATGTTTTTTAGATTTTTTTCTTTACTGATAATTTCTAATATAAAATCGTCAATAAATATATTAAACGGGCACAGCTGTATGCACAGATAACCCTGGATATAGTGTCCTTGTACCTTCGAACGAGGAGGGCTGAAATAAAGGGAGCAGGTAAAGAAGAAAAAGAAAACTGTCAGTTACTAATAAATTTACTGATTACGGACTACGTGCCAAGTGAAGCGTGTAATTTAATTTATTTTGTAATTTAGTAGTTGTTGAATATGTTAACGTTGTTGATTTGGTTTGTAAGTAGTAACTACGTGTAAAAGCTCAAGTATTTTTGTAATTACGTATCAAATGCAGGAACATACCAAAAATAAAGCACTATGAAATTAATTTGAAACAATTTGTGGCGCTATTTATTTATAGCCCCCCAAAATGTAACACCCCATAGACTATCGTGTCGTAAATAAAACATATCAAGCTGTACGGTGAAAGGAGTATTTTTAACCCGCGGTTAACAATAAAATAAAAACCTGTGTATCCATTTTTGAGGTGGCAACCAGGTTAGCCCTTCAACGCATGATGAACGAGCGAGTAGCACGTGTAGTTGATAGGGCTGACAAAAAAGGACAATAAGCGGTTAAAAAATATGTAATTCAAAAGTCAACAGAAGGTAGTAAAAAAACCGGCCAAGTGCGAGTCGGACTCGCTCACTTACTTCCACTTAGTCAAAATATCACAATATTTTGTTGACAGTAAATATAACTTTGTTTTTCATAGTATTTGTATGAATAACAATATTATGTTTGCGGTTATTGAAAATGTGCTCTATCTCAAAAACCACAAGCTAGATCTCGTTTTAACCAATTTTTGTTGAAAGTCTTTGTCAAGATTTACATCATGTATTTTTTTCAAAATTAACACTCGCTTAGTTTAAAAGTTAGACGACCATTTTAAAACTTTGTAAGCGTCGATCTCTTAAACGTTAGACTGTTAGAGATAATTGTTTTAGGAACCTCGATGTCATTTAAAAAGATCTACGCATAGACACACTACACGCATAATTTTGACAAATAAAAATAGGTTTTAGTTCCATGTATGGGAGCCCCTCCCTTAAATATCTTTTTTTTTAAAGAGAATCGTAAAACAGTTAACAGGATACATTAACCTACTAAGCTTCATCAGTGTAATACTGATCGTTTCAGAATAAATAAAGTGGCTGTGACATATGGACGGACAGACTTGACGAAACTATAAGGTTCCGTTTTTTGCCATTCGGCTACGGAACCCTAATAAGCATAATATTTTGGTCTGATTGGGTCATCAATGTGTTTGATTGACTGTATAACAAATTAAAGTTACTAGAAGTAAACCACTTCCTTCATGGAATACGCAAATTACATTTACTAGAAGTAAATGGTGCAGGAGCAGTACCAATATTTTCTTTACTTCGCTTACAGATGAATAAGTTTAAAAAAAACTAGCGTTACTCTGAAATACATATTAATAATTCTTTTTACCCGCGATGGACCAACTTCTCTTAAACTTACTCAAGGGAGACACCCCTAAAAAGTATTAAAAAATCTTGTACACTAAACAGAAGTCGTGTTTCTGAAGCCTCTTTATTGTAAGCTGCACATTCATATTTATAGTTGCTCGTAAAAGTTTATAGTTATGCTGGAAAACTCGCTTTTTGACGAACGGCCGATATTTCAGATATTTTTATGTTAAAAAAATTTGAATGTGCCGTTGAAAATTAGAAAAGATTTACAGTCGTCTGTTTTACATTGTTATAATAAAATATGAAAAAATAAGAACTCAGGATACTTAGCCGAGTGTCATCTCTTTTGCTTGGCAATTTCATTAAAATGCTAATACTTCCCATTATTTTTACTATCCCAAATAAAGTTTCGTTAACAGTTATTTCTTGCAGCTTAGACTTATAGGAGAAAGAAATGACTTTCAAGATTCAGAGCCAATCTTAGATAAAGATCCATACAGAGTTTAAAAAAGTTTCATTAAAGTCACATCGCACATTAAAAGCAACACGATACGAAGATTATTTATGAAGGCACCCTTTCGGAATCAAACCTGGGCCGTTATACGCGTGTTTATTTTACGTTAATTTTATACGGAGCCAACGACCTCGGAAAATTATTTTTACGATCAATGCAGAAAACCGTTTCGTCGGAATCTGGGGAATACATGCTAAAAGATGTTTGTGGCGCCTGACATAAGTTGTAAAGGTTATACACTAGAGTTAGTTAGCTTTAAAACCGACTTTTTAAGGAAATGTCTTCTATTAGGTTAACTTGTAACAATAAATACAACGAGTATTGTATTTTTACATGTATTTAACCACTCTTTCTAATAAACGGCATATGGGCCCTAGGCAACTTTTTCTACTAAGGAAATTATTGAATTAACTTGAAATTCATATGGTAAGTCATTTAAGCCTATCTTCAAATCTTGAAATAGATCTTAACCCTACTAGCACAAAGATGAAGCTTGTGAAAATTTCAACCAGTAAATCCATCTTGGGTGTAAATTAAAGGGAATGCTTTCTGACGTTTATGTCTTTCCACGCACCCTGTATTTCAGAAATTACAACGCAGCGAACGCATTACGTTTCCAATTTTATTGGCCGTGCAACTGAGAGACCTATTTTTAGGCGGCTGCAGATGTTCAATGAGAATTTTAGCAAATATCCAAAAGATACAAATATAAAGCACGTACTGAAAATAAAAGTCCAACCGCTCAGAGAATGCTCTTTTGAAGGTTTGAATTTTGACACAAAATGGATGCAAAGAATGTAAAACTTCCTGGCTTTGACTATTTACTTGTACATTTCTTGGCAAAATTGAAAACTTCGTTATTCCTGAACATGAAGCATAAAAAAGATTTTGCTTTCTAATTTACTAGCTTTCTTGCATGCCTAAACCTTTGAGAAGACATACCACATTTTGATTGGAAAGAATTATATTTCCTACAATTTCAGGAAAAAAAAACATAGTCGTATCTTGCTGATTCATCTAAAGATTACTCGTTAGTTATATCATCTGTTTGTTATATGCTTAGACTGCAATAGGCTGTGGCTGTTGCCGTGTAGAGTCTGTGTTTAGAAAATCGCAAATAAAGTTAATTAATTTTAATTGTTTCAGAAACTAATGGATCGAAATAAGAGGAGTTGAGCGGGAAACATGACTCGCGCCGCCATTACGTTTTGGCGCGAAATGCCAATCGCTGTCACTCTCGTCTTCTTGGCGGCTGCGTGCGTCTCGGCGGCCAGGTTCATTGTCGTTGGTAAGTCATAGTTTTTATTTTTAAACGATTTTTTTTCAAAATTACATAATAACCTCTGGTTAGCGTTAACTGTCCAAGCTATTCTATACTTATATAAAAAAAGGTGAAGAGTTTGTTTGAACGCGCTAATCTCAGAAACTACAGGACCGATTTGAAAAAATAATTTGTGTTGGATAGCTTTTTTATTGAGAAAAATTTTTGGCTAGAGAAAATATCACTCTGTGACGGGAGGGGAGAAAGCAAACTGAAAACGTGTGGAAGCAGTCGGCTTCTCGGCGATATAAGTCATAGTTAAATTTTCGCTTACGGCTTTCTTTTACAATATCATAATCCCCCCGCTGCGTCCACGCGTTTAGAGTTTGGTCCCTCCCCTCATGTCGCAGCGAGATGATTTCGGTCCACTAGTTTCTAAGATTAGCGCGTTTAAATAAACAACCTCTTCACCTTTAAATTATTAGTAAAGATAACGTTTTAAATTTAAATTATTACGTTGATATTAATTATTAGTATTTTTTTTAATACTGTAACTAACAAGTCGATGGTGATAAACCCCTTAATAGGTATATGCGTACAGACACTTTAAAATCTGCAGTTAGAAGTTGCCCAAGTATGCCCCAAAAATTCGCCATTTTGTAGTCACAAACTGAAACTAGTTTTAATTTAGCAGTTACCATCAGTATTTGGTATTCGCTTGTAAGCGCTTTCTTTGACTGTGGATGTAGCTGTTCAAAATTTGTCTAGATAGCAATTTCAACGAAATCATACTTTACTTTACCCGACTACTTCATAAAACATGTACGTTTTGAACCACCCAATGATGCTATAAAGAGAGTTAGCATTTACTATTTAAATAAAAAACTTCAAAAATACTTCAAGCTTGACCACACCAAATTGCCATAAAATATCCTTAACTCAACCAACAAAAAACGTCATAAAATGCTTGAATTACAAATCTTAATTGACCATTTCCCCTTAATTGAATAACGCGTCATATTAAGCGAATCAACTACCAGGAGAACAGACATTGCCAGGACGTCGCATGAAATAGGACGAAACGTCCAATTAACGCTGGCCCACAACTAAATTAGATTGTCACAGATTCGAAAAGAAAGACCAGGGGTCTGACTGGACTGGTGGCTGTGATAATCGTCAGGCATCCTGCCAGTAATGAGTACCAAATGAGAGGGTTGATGCACCAATCGATTTGGCCCCGTGAAGTTATAACGTTTTCCGCCGGGTTTTTATTATGGTGTTAATTTGATGGCATTACAGACGTGATTCCGTGGCCTAATTGGATGAAAAACGTACGCTACAGTTGTTGTGGTACCTACACAATTGTTCCTGCTTGAATAAATATTGTTTATATATTTAAGAAACTCGTAACGTGTACTTAAAATCGAACATGACATGCCAGTTGCCATAAATGCAAGTAATACCGTAATTTGCAATTCAATGAATGACAAACGAGCAAAAGAAATCATTTCCGACAGCCAAAACATTAGATATAACTCATTCGATTTCGACAAATCGATTTGTATTCTATGTCCGATTTCCGATTAAAATTTCAAGTGGCTGCTATCGCAACGTGGATTTTCGTTAATGTTGGACTGTTTTGGAATACGAAATTTTATATTTTTGGTCTTAAAAGACGATATAAATTCTGCGAGAGTAGGTTTTGCCCATTGTTCGTATTTAGTCAATATTTTTAGTCCCAAAATACTAATGCCATCTAATTCGTATCCTGTATGGGATGTAACGTCTTCCTTCAACGTGTTTTTATTATTTCTCTATACTTAGAGGCTGCGTAAGAATTCATGTACGGCAACAGCACATCAGGTTAAATACTGCGGTATCTTATCAAGTGGTCGATTTCAGTGGAAATGTATAGACTGATGTGCTGCGTGTGTACTTCATACATATGTTATGCATACTATCTTCGTATGATGCGTTTTTATAAGGTATCGTATAAAAACTTACTATACCTGTAAAAACAAGTCTACTTCTGTAGTAATTATTAATAAAATTAACATTGCCAGCCGAAACAATAGCTAGGATCGACATTATTTACCGATTACAAACTTAAATCCTAAATATTAAGATGTGACAAACTCTTTAGATCAAATTACATTTACCTTGATGTGGTGAAGACGGTTTTATAACAGTTTAACGGTCCAATTGCCAAAATGTTGGTCTTTATACCCATACATTATTTAAATTGCATTGAGTCGTAGGGAGAGTTTACTGCATGCAACATAAAGAAATTACTCGCTTGTAATTTAAATGGTGATTAGGCAGCCTGCCAGAGGTATCGGGTCGTATGTTTATAAAAATAAGTCTTAAATCAAAGAAAATACGAATCTCGTTGAATATACATTTTCTCTCGTGAATTGAAAACAAAATACATCCCATTTTAAAGATATAATTTGGTCATTACTCCTCACTTACGGAGTTGACTAATTATTATGGATCAGAACTCCTCAACGGAAGCATAAGCCAAAACATGAATGAAAGTAATCATCATCATCATTATCAGACGCAGAACATCAACTTCTGTACCTAACCCCCTCTCGTAGTTTTCCGTAGCGACTGGTTGCAAGTGCTGCACCCATTGTAATCTTGCAATGCTTACAATGTCCTCTATTAAAAACTAGAAAACACATTTTGCAATAGCATCTGCTATCCGTATGTATTATTCTAGTATATGATCAAAATGACTATTAGCACAGACGAATCTACTATCACTGGTTGTTTGCAAAAGTCCTAAATAAACACAAACGTCTTCAAATTCTTTATGCCTACGTCGATAAGAAGATTTACAACGTATCTGTTTAAAGACTATTTTAAGTTTATCTTTTTTCATGTTTTGATACATTTTATGCGCTATCAAAGAAAGCTTTCTTATATCGTGGGTGTCTTGATAAGAATATTAAATATTGTATTATTATTGCCGCCCACAAGAAGAAAGTCCTTGTGGAAATGTGAATACGATGTCAGTACACTTTTGAGTTATAAATCACAATGATCAAAAATACTGAAAGTATGTACCTTATATTTTTATTTATTTCATTTATACTTTATTGCACAACCAAAAATTTGTACAAAAGGTGGACTTAACGCCATATGGCATTCTCTACCAGTCATACCTTTGGGCTAAGCAGAAATGATTGTGGGCGTTGCGACAGACAAAAAAAAGAGTTACTATTAAAAGAAAAAAAAATAAATAAATTTAACACATAAAAAAAACAAATATTATGAAACAAAATGAATACAATTTACAATAAATACAAAACGATCTAATAAAATATTACATATACATAACGCAAGCGATAAAATACATACTTATACACTTAGTTTTATTATAGTATTTGTGCCAATAGAATATTTTCTTTCGAAATCCATTCAAAAATTCGTAGAACGGGGTAAACCATTGAGCCAGTAGAGCTCCCACAGCGCTGCTTGCGCCTGCGCATACCAAGCGTTAAGCTGCGGAAGTCGGCGCCTTTGCGACCAAGCGCATCCTTCGGTAGGCGCAGGGCTATGATCTTCAGATATATAAACAAATATACACTAATGTTACTTACAACGAGGAAAGATTTGTATGCATGTGTGACGAATAAACTCAAAAAGTACTGTACTGATTTTATAAATTATTGCACCGTTAGAGTTGCTTTAGAAACGTTTAAGTACTTAACTTCGTACGGCGTAATAAAACTCACTTACCCCGTTACTAATAATTGTTCAATAACATAAAAAAGATATACAATGTTTTGTCACTTTCTGACACCTTGCAATACCTACTGAAATCTGAATGAGACGTAACATGGTGTATAAAAATTTTGCGATATTCAACGTAAAACGGGGTTAATGTTTATTCATCGACCTTCATCTTGAAACTGAAAACAAGAACAAACTGTGACCAGAAGCAACCAGCGATTTGGTCCGATAGCTGCTACTAGACGCATCTCGGATTTTTGTGATGGTGTGCCAGCTGTATCGGTAGCAAAAAGTATCCGTTACCAGCCCTAAAATAGTTGTTTCAAAGTCAAAGCCGAAGTCAAAAATAATAAATTCAATTTAGGACACAAAATGCCACTTATGAACGTCAATAATTAGAGTAATATCAATCAATTATGGCCCATATGGGGCTAGACAAGTCTCCTTATCGTTTGTTTCAGAAGTTTAAACTTGGCGACTGTAAAAGGGTTTTCAAGTCATGACTTGCACCAAATTGCAATTATTTTGCGTTAAGGCAGCCCTAATAGCGCATAGCTGCGCAAACGCACTGCGCGTGATCCGCGGATTGTCTTAAGCATTATCATTTGCATTCACTTCGCAGGGGCTTTCGCTTGACACGTTTTCAGTTACCGCCAGTTTCCCTTTTATAGGACATCGTTTTTTTTAATTCCTCACGTAAAGTCTGATTGAATTTCAAGTGCTAAAACTGTATTAATTCAAGAAAATAATACAACAGAATCTTGAAATATTATCTACAAGTAAAGACAGGAAATTAAATTATTAAAACTGCACAACTAATTGAGACAGCGTAATAACATCACCTCAATAACAGAAATACCACCTTACAGATAGACATTTCCGCTAACTAATCAAAACCACACAAGAACCAAGAAAGCTTATAAAAACTATCTAATACAATTTTATGTCACGTCTATCTTCACCCACCGCAGTTGATGGCATTCTAAGAAACAGATAATCAAGCAACATATACCATAAAAGAATGGAAAACAAACAGATATACCACGACGGATAGTTAAAAGTCACGAAATGAAGTCCCAAAGTGGAGATGATGCTTAAGACGTCGTAAAATTGTTACGGTTCCAATGGAAATAAATAGTTTTTCGTCTGAGTGATAACTATAAAATGTTTACAGCAAGGAAAATAGATAGGAATCCGGTGGCTTGCGTAAGATTAAACTGTCTTGGTTACACAATGATTCGGGAATTTCATGGTGTTGCATTTGTGTCGGAAGTATTTGGAAGATGGCCTAGTTGATTGCAAATATTTGAACGATTTCTAGAATAAAGATCGTCATTTCAGAAAGGTTACGTCAGACAAACAATTATGTGTAAAATAATTGTCATGTTCTGAAAGCTTTTGTGTTTAGAAATATATTCAACGTCCCACATGATTGGCAAAGGTTTTTCAGGTATGTCAATTGTAAAGCTTTTTGGTATCCGTACAGTATTTTGTAAAAACATCACGCTAGTATCCTGCTGTGATAAAGATTCATAGAATTGGTTTTGGGCACATGCAATATTAATGTATTGCACAGAAGCAAGAGGTATTTTCAATGTTTTTTGACATCAAATGTATTGGAACGGCATCAGAGAAGATTGATGAAACCTATCCACACTCATCTAACGTTTGCATCTTGATGGATCGTGCGGTAAACAAGAAAAATTGGACGCGTGCGCATCTAATCGCGAAATTTGAGAGTTCGCACGTAAAATATCGAATGTGAATGTTAGCCATAAATTACAGTCAATTTCCCTTCAAATGATTTTACATAGTACGTAATAACAATCCTTATTCATGTTCGGTATTAGAGAAAGTCTTGCATTTTCTCAGAAATTACGGGTTTAGCATCAAAATAAACATTCAGATTAAGTGGTCTGTTAGTTTGTAATATGTTTGTTTAGCGGTTCCGTACATGTTTACGTTATGACAATCTGTTTCGGTTAGTTACATGAATATAATATTAAACACAAGTGACCGACCGATCGTTATTGCTCAAGTTCATAAATTATACGTCCTCAACGCTAAGGAATAGTAGTATAGCTTTGATAATTTCCAAAGTTTGTTTCAGTATTGCCAAAGACTCATGACCTAATAACTCTCTAACTTAACCTCTATGAGATCACCTTAGAGGCTGGAATATTCACAAAGATCTAATCTAGGCAAAGCATGAAGATCTTCCATGCTCGTTGGTCCCCCTTTACTTCCATTTCCAGGACAAATTTGATGTCACTCATTAATAAACCGGGTCTAAATTCGTCGCAATAAATCTACACCGTTTGACGCGATTCGCCTCTACTTGAGACGCTCTTTTTGCCGTTAATAAATTTAATTATGAAGATAAAAATGAAAAACTATGTTCTGAAATCGAAGATGATGTTTTTGGGTCTGACGGAAGAGGTGATAATGAGTTAGTAGTAAGACATAAAATTAAGAGCTTTTTATATATAGAAAAAATACAAATAAGTTGTCATGGATGTATTTATGATTTGAAATTTTGTGATATCTTATTTAAACTTTATTGACTGTTATATATAGTATAGTTATATGACCATGTCAGTATAACAAACTGTATGATTAAATTAGAAACGTTAAAATACTAGAATTTCACATGTACCTCGACGGATTGGCAATTGTAGTTATAATTGAAACTTAGCTTAAAGCATTCAAGTAAGAACATATTCGTCATTGCAACAATAACTTCTCGAATTGGAATCAAAATTTCACCTCACTGTACCAATCATCAAAATAAATCCCTAACTGACGTTTTTTTTTTGTTTATGATATTCCCCAGCAGCTTTGTATTTTAGAAGCCGCGTGCGTGCGACGCATTTGTCAGTGCGCACGAGCACAAATATTTGCGTTGCTATGATCCGCCGCGGTTCAACGCGCGAGCTATTCGCGATCATAGGGAAAACTCTCTGTTCCCTGTTTAGCTAGGCAAGACTTTGTTTTGGCCTTTCAAGTGAATTTATGTCTATATTAACGACGCTGCAGTTACAAATTCGGTTGGTTATGAAATACATGCGAATGGCTTGTAAATACAAGCGATGGTTTTCTTTGATATTTATAACAAGCGTATACAACGTTTACATATTACCCTAAACTAAGCAAGGCTCTTAAATTTACATAAAGTTAACAGACGTTAGTAAAATGTGACAGGCCTTTTTTATTTTCTAGTTCATTGGATGCTAGACAATCAAAGCCGATAAAGTCATCACTAGTGGATAGACTAAAGGTATTTTATGTTTTTTTTTAAACTGTGTATTCAATGTTTTCAATTCCATATAAATTGCGAAAGAGAAACGTCAGTCATTAGCACATCAAAGATGCGAAGATTCTTGGACTTGTATTCGCTTTAGCCTAATTTGGTACTCACCCCCCAAAATGAACATTTGCAAAAGGCAAAACGGACTGTCACCATCCAGCATGGATGACAAATTATGCTAAAACCTTCTTCACTACCATAGTACGTAGAAATGCTTTTTGTTCCTTATTTCAAAGGAGTAAGTTTCAGAATTGTTTGTCTGGTATATTGGCAACTTTGTGTAACTTTTTGAGGCGCGTGTTTCCATCATTTTACAGTCTGCTGCTATTCTAGGAATATTCCATGTATTTCAGTCTCAGGTGGCCAGATGTCGATGGTAGTTCGTTTTGCTTAAATTTCATATTTATTCATACAGATACGCAATTTGTCCTCTTATTCGTGTGTCTGGATTTATTAGCAGCGTCGCCGTTTTGTTGTCTTTTTGTGGCTAAACTTGCTCCCAATTATGGTTCTCTGACTAATTGCTGGTTTAAGTTAAAGTTCTTTGTGTCAGTGTGTTAGCTGTATGATTTTGGACTTTAAACAAACATATCATAATTTTCACTTTTGACAGTACTAACATTATTTACATACTTGCTAAATAATTTCATTTGTAGAATACTCTATTTATGACGAGTCATCATGTTTAGTTTGAAATTATTTCATTAAAATATTCAACAACCACAATAAGCATCATAAAAAGTAACTTAGTACTTTCCGAATGGTGTTCCTCAGGGCACTATCTTAAATCTTCCGTTTAATCTATTCAAACCTTTAAAGTGTATGCAAAAAGATATCGTGTTATAAAAGTATCACCCTACTCATTACGACCCTACAATTACACTCTACTCATATTTTCATGCTATCATAACCAACAGTTGTTGTAATAAAAAGGCAGTGTTTATAAGCCGAGTGAATAGTAAACATGCAATAATGACACAGGTATGGCTATTGCAGAACCCAATTGCTTATGTATTGCAATCACTAATGGCATCATGAAGCAACATAAATTATCTTAAATTTTAAAAATCTAATATCTTTATTAACATTAACATTTACAAGCACCTTGACGATGCGGCTGCCATTTCAACCAACATTTGAGAACGTGCTATTCGTCGCGTATCATTGTTCTTTTACTTGCAAGCGCTTACTCCGTCATATTGCAAGTGGATTGCAATCGCATTGCTATCACTTAAAGTTATAATCCTGCGACAGGACAGGAGTAATGCATGGCGATCGGCATCGGATGCGTCTGCGCAGCGGGCGGTGCGCACAAAGACATCGCATATTCAGATTTTTCTCACGAACACACGTGGTGAACGGACTAGAGTCGGTTGTACCGAGACAGAGTTATAGTTTAGTTTACTTTTATCCACTATCGGCATTTTACTTTCACTTAACTATATCCGTCTATTGGTTTAGGATGTTTTTAACACTCACAGTGTCATATTTTATATTCATAAAGATGAAATAAGAAACCATAAATTTGCGCACGGGCGGGACTTAGTAGGACGGTCACGCGTAATGACGTATCCATAAGCGACTACAAATTTCACATGGTCGGACAGGCAGCACGGTAGCTCAATTGGTAGAGCGCTTGGCCTGGATTGCCAAGAAGTTGCTGGTTCAAGTCCCGCCCGTGCGCAAATTTTTGGTTTCTTATTTCATCTATAAATAAATCCGTCTAATAACCAGGTTTTTTCATGTAGAGTTTGACAGTATTAGCCGGTTGTGTTTTCATCATGTGCGGTAATGGAGTGATTGAACTTTTGATAACTATGGCTACAGCTAAGTGTTAAGACTCTCTACAGCTCATTTCAAAATATATTTGTCTTAAAAACGGTAAAAGATGTGGAGCAGCTGCAAATAACGTCGTTAAATTTGACCCCTTACACTCTGCGACTTTAAGCATCGATGCAGTCGCGCGTTTAGAAAACGCGCTGCAGAATCGCGACTCACGCAATGAACAGATTTTATTTAGTATAGATGCAGTCGCCAAAATTCAGTACATGATTTGACGATTTCCAACATCTGCATCGCGACTGTATCGATGCTAAAAGTAGCGCAGTGTGTAAAGGTTGACACTTTGCGACTGCATCGATGCTGCATCGTAACTGCATCGCTGCTAAAAGTTGCAGTGTGTAGAGGATAGCTACCGCTTTAGGTCATAGTTGTTTTGATGTAATTCAGGATAGATTTTAATTCGCTGCTAATTTTAGAAATGCATCCAGGTACAATGTGCGCTGGGTATGTTTGGATTGCAATACAAATAAATAAACGCTCGGAATTTAGCGCGGCTTTATTTATTCTAATTAATTTAAATACATCGGTGCATGCTTGAAACAGGAAAAATGTGGACAGGAATTTAAGGCTAGCTCGCTAAAGGGCAAGCTTGCTTTGTATGTAAAGTAAATACGATGTCATTAATTACTATTTTCATTAGTCAAAAGATTTTGTATCAATTAAAAAAAACTCAATAGACTGAAGAGTCTTCACTACTGCACTATATAATGAAATGCATATATCATTTGAAGGTTTTTTTAAGAATTTTTTGAGAATGTACAATCTATTCTGGGCTCTTCATTACAACGTATAGTTCCCTAGTAGGTATGTATTTACTCTCCTTTATTTCTTATTGACCAAATTACGATTTTGAACAAGATGCCAAACAAAAACCAGATGTGTCCTCTTATAATTCATTAAGCCAGAATATTTTGTCGACCTCCAGATTTATGGCAGTCCCTTTTTTGCGTTTATTTACTTTGGGAGAAGACGCAGTGTCGAGTTGCGCAAAAAATAGGATAACAAACTTATGGTGGGAATTCGGTATTTTGGCGACATTTGCTAATGTAGTCGTTAGGTGTTTTGCGGCTTTTTACTGATCTATTTTTAATTTATGAGCTTGAAAGGTAAACTGTGATTTTTGCCGAGAAATTCGACTGTTGGTAAGAACTAATTTGATCTGTATATTCATTAACTTTTTATCAGCCAAAGGACGTCCACTGCTGAACATAGGCCTTTCCTACGGTTTTCCACAGCGACCGGTTGTAAGCGGTCTGCATCCAGTGTCATCCTGCAATTTTAACAAGGTCCAGTATATCTTGTCGGTGGACGTCCTGCGCTGCGCTTTTGGTCAAAGGGTCTCCATTCTAGACACTTTCTGCCTCAACGGCCATCAGTTTTTCTTAAACTGTCTAAGAATTGGAAATTACTGTTATTAAACGGGATCAATTAATTGATATTATTAATCAATATAAGCTAATATTATAAACTTGGTTGAGTAAAAATGTTCTATCAAAGAAAAACGTCATTACTGATTGTTGTCAGGTGCCAGCGAATTAAAGAATTTATAATCGAGTTGGTAGGTAGCAATGCACCATACCTATTATATTTATTTTATTTTATTATAAGGTACACATAACATTTATACAGACACAAAATGAGTGAAGTAGAGTTAAAAATGATTAAATCTAGACTATAAAACTAAACATGCGTACACACTATGAAATAGATAGTGGAAAAAAGACACAGCCAAAAATAAAATAAATACAAAAAGAACTAACTAATTCATATCTAAGAGCTTATTAATTAACAAAAACAAATAAAATAAAACAAACAAGTAGACAAACAACATTGATTATGAACCTATACCTATTAAAATAAGTGTTTTATTATGAAACCTTGGTATTTCAAAGTTACAGTAAGCTACAGAATTTTGACTTTCACATAGTTATATTTAAGAAAAAGTAGTTCCAAGCAAGTTACATCGACAGTCACATGACTTTGTTTTCCTAGACAACACCGCTCGGGTTTCGCTCGCTTCGCTTTACTATCACAACAGCGATGCGTACGCGCCGCTAGTTTATGGCTGAAAGGATACATTTTATTAGACGGCTCTGGTTTGATGTGTCGTCGGGTCAAATGAAAAGTTTTTAAATGTCAGTTTGGAATTATTTGTTGTCGTTATTATAGTCAGAAGATGTTAACTGCTGAGTACAAGCGAATCACATGATTTATTTTTTATTTAATTGAATTGTGCATTCTAAGGATTTCTAAGGCTACGTCTGTTACATATGCTTGTTTAATTACATTAGTCATTATAAGTACTTATCTTTTGATACAGCTCTCAACTCGATTTTGAAAAGAGACGATAAAAAAGTATCGATACTCACGGTAATTTGAAAAGATTTTTAAATGATTTATTACTCAATCTGTTACTAATCTCTACAAAAACATCAAATCTTTTCAGCATCACCGAGATTTGCTCACAAAAAACATAACAGACATCTGAAGACAGTTTTTTTGCTGATTCTGCAAATGACCTTAATGCAAAATGCAGACGTACAAAAAATTCTAGACGCGTAAAAAGCAATAATAATCCTTATAATGATACACTTAGCCGCTTGTTAGTGTTTCCTTCGCTGTAAAAAGCGAAATTAGATTAGCACTAGACTTGAGGGTTCGGCTGTGGCTTAACTTAAAGCGTAGAGCATGTATCTGTTGAAATTGTAGTTTAAAATTAACAATAGCCTTGAATTTATGTTACTGGTGTTATTGATATGCTACAGATGTTCTTCTTTCTTATCTTATCTCAGCTATATGAGGTTCCGGCTTCTTAAATATTTGCTTCGATCATTTTAGACGATTTCTGTAGTAGTGTTAGGTTATGTAGGTCGTTATATTAAACTACTATGTAGGCTCTCATGTACTTGATCCTTTTCTGTGTTTAAGATGGTTAACTAGGTAAGGCTATGCTGGGCAACAACTGTGCCTACAAAGAGGTACATTAACAAAATATGTATGATGAAATGTTAATACTTACCACTTAGAAAAGTTAGATACGGGATTGCTACCATGTAACTTAGTATTTATGAGTCTCCGGTATGTTGGCACCGTTACAAGAGCCATGATCACGGAGTAGCTGATAACTTTTCTAGGGTTTCTGGCCATGAAAGGTTAAAAAAATATACTTACTACTTGAACAATGTTGCTAAGAAACGTCTATAAAACTTTAATATTTGTTATCGGAGCTTAGATGCGCGCTAAGCCTGCTCTAGTTAGACCCGCGGCCTCAATGCCCAGTGCACTTCATTTGATGAGTTATAAATACGCTTTTTATTGCACGTAGGTAATTATAGTACTTGAGTTTAATTTCTGAATCAATTAACCCTATATTTAACTTTTTGTGGCGCAAAATTTACTGCTTAATCTTGAGATCTAATAGTACAATAACTTATCATAGTTGATGGTATAAAATAATGTTACAGTCTTTAAAACCATTCGTTGATGTTTTAGAAAATGAAAACGAGCGTTTTAAACCATTGGTTAACGTTTGCTTGCAAACCTAGCATACTCAGTTGTGAATAATTATCATTAGGCCTAGTAAACTGTTCGGCTTACCTAGAAAATTGCGCCGATTTGGTAAATCAGTTTAGTAATCATCACTAGCGCGATTGTACAATCACTGTCAAATACATGTACATAATTTTGGAATATTATAAATACTTTGATTTTTTATTAGATACACCGAAATGACATTTAGTGGGTGACAACTTTTTCGTCATTAAAACAAAACCTAAATGATCTAAAAGATCATTTTAAGTAATTTTACAATAATTAAATAATTGTATTTCATTTTGTTTTGTGCAAATGTGTTATAAGCATGAATTTTAAAAATGTTATCTAAAATAGTCAAATGAAATTATAATCTGTTTAAAATTATGAACAGTTCAAATATATTCATTTTCAATGATAAATCACTTGTAAAAAATGACAAACAATCAAAATAGGTAAAAATCATAAAATATCATTGCCATTGCAAGGGAAATTACTCATTTGAACAAATGTTTTATGTATTATATTTGGTTATAGCCTTATGTATATTGCATCCAAATAAGTAAAATCTGATTATTGAAAACTAATATCACAATTATTTGCACCCAATCGATTTGTAATAACACAATTGCTCTCAACCCAATCGATTTGTTACAGCACAAATTTGACGACCCGTCTGGTGTAGTGGTCGAGAAATCACCTACTACGCAGCGGGTTGCGGGTTCGAGTAAAAAAGAAATGCAGTACGCTTACAAAATTTCTCAAGAAATTGTGTGATTGAAACTGTCATTCTGGTCTATCTATTTAAAAAATTGAGTAAATCAACTCTCCGATTGTAAAAAGTGTATTTTTTTCATATTAATGCTGTTTGTACAGTGGCCAGCACATCAGGCTACCCACTTTTGTTGCAAACTAGCACTTATTACAACTGAATAAGATACCGCAGTATTCACCATAACGTGTTGTTGTCTTTACGTGTACAGTTACAATCAGAAATGATAGTGGTGATTAATGTGGTTTGAATCAACTTCCGCTCGTTAGTTCATGATTGTACTCACACCTCTGCTCAATAGGAAGATATTTTTATAATAACCGTTGACCTATTCCACATTTGACTGTCAGTGCATAAAAAGGTCAAATGTCTGTTTTTTTACCGTAAATAATACCTAGATATTAAGGGGCTACCCGAATTTTTGACGCGCACACTAGAGCCACTCTATTTATAATAATTATTACTCCTTAAGTACAAAAACAATAAAAAATTTGGTAGACACGATTGTAGTACAGGTTCTATAGTTTATTTAGTACGTTTAAATTGTTTCTAAAGTAGTTTACTGTAGTTAGAGTTATAAAAACTGCTAAATATGGCCATTTTTGGCAATTTTTCTAACTGTAACTGCAGATAACTCTGTTTTATTGAACTTAAACATTGTATCTAAACCACATAACATATTTTCGATTGTTCTTTTATTTAACGAGTTATGATTTTTCTACTAAAGGATGGCGCTAGTGTACGCGTTAAAAATCCGGGTAGCCCCTTAAATAAAACCTATTCTCATGGAAAAAAATTGAATAGTTTCGGTTGGAGCATATTTTCAGCAATGTCACTAAGATTTTATAAAGTTTTTATTTTCTTTAACCTTGTTAAGTCTTGTTTTTTTTTTAAATTCTAACTATTGCCAATGTATGTTTTTATCAGTCAGTAAATTAAGCTCAATATAACCGCGGCAATCTTAAGAATTCCACAATATTGATTGTCAATTCCCAATAGTCCCCACAAGTCCGTCCATGGATCGCGCTATAAATAAGGGTCTATTTCCATCTACCCCCGTGGTTCAAGGGCAGCCACTGTTTACTTGCATTCCTCGTGATATTGGAAACTGAGGTGAACAGACTTATACGTAAATTGTTCTTTATTTGAGCCTGTTAAAATCAAGCAAGGGATTACTATGAATTATCATAAAAATGACATATGAAACATTGAAATTATTTTTTCATATCAAAATTGCTTTATTGGAATTATTATTTTTGGTTAATAATTCAAAATGATAAGTGATTATCTTACTTTGTAATTACCAGTCACACGAAGCAATTGTTATCTAGCACAACGTCCATATGGAAATAATAATATATGTATTACTTTTCAATCTACTATATAAAAATAAGACGGGTTTTCCTTCCTGACGCTATAACTCCAGAACGCCGAACCGATTTCCACGGTTTTGCATTCGTTGGAAAGGTGTTGGGCTCCGTGAGGTTTATAGCAAAAAAAATTCAAATTCAAATATAAAACAAAAAAAATGTCTTCTTCTTTTAATCACCAAATGTAATGTTATATAAAACGAAGCCATCTGGTGGCGAAACGGAGTTCGCCGGGTTTGCTAGTCACCTATAAAATTTCTAATAAGAACTAAAATATCCTTCCTTTTAAAACGTAACTTCTTTTGTATGTTTTATTTACAATTAAGAAATTATAAATGGTCTACACACTTTCAGCCTGTTAAAATAAAAACACGTTAATTGAACAAAGTGTTACATAGTAAAAATGGAACCTTTCTTTTAACTTACCTCCTGCGATAGTTTAGGGTTTTTATTGCATTCTTTCGTCTCATTCCTGCACTGCAATTCGTTTTATCATTAAATAGATTAATTTATTTACTACATTAATTAGATTATTTCATTAATCTTGAGATTGATTTGTAGCTAGCTTCCAAAACAAATATTTCATCAAGTTTGACACTGGCGTTGACAGCTTAGAAGTATTATTTTCCCGTTGCCACAGATTATGTAGCGATTCGGTTTGTTGAGCTCGTTAGCTCAGCAATTTCATTTTTCCAATTATTTTTGTTTTGATTCTTAATTTGTTTAATTTGCTTCCAATTAATTCAGAGTACAAATATTATCCCTTTTAAATATTTATCTAAAATTCAATTAGATTGTAATAGTTTTTATTCTACGTGTCTATGGTCGTTTGGTCAAATGCAGTGACAGTGACAGATGTTGATATAAAAGTACTGGTCAGCAGATTCCGGGTCTTTTTTCTTGGATTTTGCGTCGTGAAGTTCAGATCAACCTTTCCA
Organism: Pyrausta purpuralis; assembly: GCA_963924145.1. NCBI lineage: Eukaryota > Metazoa > Arthropoda > Insecta > Lepidoptera > Crambidae > Pyrausta > Pyrausta purpuralis. The sequence goes on along the minus strand of OZ001662.1, from coordinate 877,450 downwards.
CCGCCCAACAGTGCCACCAGCTTCATAGATCAGTCCCCGAGACCGTTACTCAATTTCAAATCTTTTATTGTAAGTATTCTCGCATTTTGTGCGATTTTCCAATTCACTTTGAGTTCGTTGAGGTTGTGTTGTTTCGAAAACTAACTTTTTGTGGTATTTCCCTCGTCCTCGCAGAATTCTTGGAGGTCACAGGAGACGGCGTGGCAGGCGTGATACAGCAGTCGACTCGGCGCTGAAATCCATCATTCCAACCCCTTTTGAGGTAAATTTTTCATTTTTATTCTTGCTGGAGGGTAGATGAAAAGGTCGCGCCCTATTGTTACAAATTTAGGTTTTCCATTCCAAATTCACTTTATTTAATATTTCCCATAGCATTATTGAAGTGAATTTACATTTGAAAAGCCTTTATTTGAGATAATTTTCCCCCTTTTTGAATTTTTTTAGTACTGGTTGTGACAAACCATAAAATAGGTCTTTTGTCACTTTCCAGGGGTTTTTTTTTTTGGTTTTGCTTTGATTGTATTACCTCATCTTCGGGTGCCTTCGGGATCTACGTTTGCGGAGAACCCCGGCCTGCCGAATCCGCTCCAGGGTCTCCGATTTCTCTCCTGCCCGAGGCATCTACCCCGGTAACCCGTATAGGGATCTTTTCTCTTTCTTATAATACGGTGCTGCACCCAGCAGTGCCTGGCGCCCACACCTTCATTTTTATTTAATTTTTACATTACTCAAAGTTAACATTGTGATTGCTCCCTAAATCCTTTTATACGTATCGGCTCCGGTCTCACCCCAAAGTCTACCCACAACTCCCTTTGTGTTCTGCCATAGGCTAGACCGGCTCTCTTTTTTTATATTGTTAATTGTAGCTATTTAATTAATTGTTTAAGTAATTTGGTGATATAAATTTAAATTATCCATTTAATAAATCAGATATCAAAAGAACTATTTTTTATTATTTAACAGTAGCGCCCGTACGTGAGGCCAGTAGATTTTGGGGAGTTTGTGTCTTTAGCTACAAACTGAGATCGGTCCCGGAAACCCCGTGTGGTTCTCGGGTTAGAATAAGGCCACCCCGGCACTTGCTCAGGGAGTCGTAGGAGGCGACTGAGAGCTCACCTGTTTTTGACAGTGTGCGACCTTAGGTCTGTTTTCTTTCTTTTAGGCCCTCAAGGCTTATTTGTTTTTTTGTTTTTTTTTTTTGTTTTAAGCTCTTACTTTTCCGTAAGGCTTGATTTTCTTTTTTTCTTTTTTTAAGCTCTTACTTTTCCGTAAGGCTTAATTTTCTTTTTCTTTTTTAAGCCCTTAGGGCGTTATTTATTTTTTCTTTTACGCCCCTCAGGCATTTATTATATAAAACTAAATTTTCATTTAGGGAGCAAGTTTTTTTTTAAATGTCTGTACTGTTGTTACTGTATTAAGACTGTTTTTGTCTGCGGTTTTTTATTTAAATGTCTGTACTGTTTTTCTTGTATTAAGACTGTTTTTGTCTGCGGAGATTTTTTTTAAACATCTGTACTGTTGTTATTGTATTAAGACTGTTCTTGTCTGTATTGTGAGGGACTTGAGCCGACCTTTTTTTTTAATTTTTAAATTTTAATTCATTTTTATCAATTCGAAATGGAGCATCCAATTAATTTTAATCTTTTGAATAAGGATGAGTTAATTTACGAGGTTGAAATTCGCGGAGAAGTACCTGAGGCCACCGTTGAGGCACTTAAAAAACAAATTCGTGTTCTGGGAAAGGAAATACCCTCCGATGACATTGACACTACGTCGCGCGCCCCGGACGCGGAATTAGAGTTTGTCACCACCAGCCTCTCAAATATCGACGTCCTTATGACTGCTTCATCTAATTTTAAGAAATTTAACCGGGTCAAAGCTTTGGCTTGTCACCTATACCATCGTTTGTCGCGAATTGATGTGAAGCCAGACATCAAGGATCAACTGTCGACTCTGGAAGCGAGAGTTAATTCCCTCCTTTCTAGACTCGAGAGGATGACCTTCAGCTTCCACAGTACCTTTAGTTCGGTCGACGAGGCTCCTGCTACCACCCCTGCCACCGCTCCATTGTGTTCGCCATCTCCAGTTCTGGTTTCGTGCAGTAGTGAGAAGTCCGTTAGAAACTTGAACCATCGTTTTGACGGTCACTCGTGCATTCGCACTTACCTACAGACACTGGAGGAGCTCGCGCACTCCAGGGAGATCAACGAGGCGACTTTGTTTAGGTCAGCTTATGAACTTTTTACAGGTATTGCTTTGGTGTGGTACCGCAGTGTTAGGGATACCGTCCGCGATTGGTCATCGCTAAGGCGTCTCCTGATCGAGGAATTTTCTCCCCCCGATTTCGATAGGCGTCTAATGGACGAGATCCGTAAGCGTACTCAAGGCCCTACCGAACCAGCTTTCATCTATATCGCTATAATGGAGAATTATTTTAGTAGGTTGTCCTATTCAGTCAGTGAGTCTGAAAGACTTCACATTATTAGGTTTAATATGAGGCCTAATTATATTTCGGCGTTGGCTCTGCACTCTATAGACAATATTTCTCAATTAAAACACAAATGCAAACTGTTAGAACATAGTCTTGTTTACGCTGGTGATTTTAAAGAACCCCCTAAGCCTAATGACGCTACGCTCGCGAGTGACTTGTCCTATGTTGCGCCAAAGACTCGACTCAAGCTAGAGGAGGTGAAACAGGTAGATAATAACTACTGTAAAAGGTGTCGCAGAGAGGGTCACACACTTAGCGGGTGTAATTCCAAAGAAGTTGTATGCTTCAAATGCGGCAAAAAGGGAGCGTTCGCCAACAATTGCTCTAATTGTCTGCCTAGTTCTAGTAAGTCTCAAAAGTCCGACTCTCCACAGTCAAAAAACTTGTAGGGCTGAACCGGTGTAATTTTTTTGACCAAAACGATTGGCGTAATAATTTAAAACAAGATTGTGATTCTAGTCATAAAGTTGCTTCGGTTCATTATTTAACTCATGGGGACGAGCGTCCTCATTTAACGGTTTCCATTTGTGGTTCTAAATATTTCGGTTTACTGGATTCTGGATCCGCACTTTCTATTTTAGGTTCCGATGCGGGTTCGCATTTTCTCCGAGCAGGACACACGTTACACAGTGACAATAATATCAAGAATATTGCCACTGCTAACGATTCTGTGGCTTCTGTCTCGGGTTATATTTCTTTGGTGGTAACCTTAAAGGAAACCACAAAAGTAATAAAATTTCACGTCGTTCCCGACATTTCCACTCCAATTATTTTCGGAGTTAATTTTTGGAAGGCTTTCAATTTGGCCCCAAGCATTTTTAATGATCTTCCTTTTGAAGTTTTTCCTTCTGATAAATTTTCTGTCTCTGAAGTTCGTAGACTTCACGCATTTGTTGAGCTAGACCCTGATCAGACTCTCCAGGCCAATGAGATTATTGAGCGTTTTAAAAAAGTTTCTTTTGAAAATAAAGGACTCGGTAGAACTCCGTTGATTAGTCACAAAATTGATACAGGCGATGTCGCACCTATCAAGCAGCGGTACTACCCGATGTCCCCAGCTAGGCTAAAGGAACTTAATCGTCAGCTCGATGAGATGCTTTCTTTAGACGTGGTCGAGCCCAGCAACAGCGCCTGGAATAACCCAACCCTAATGGCCCCTAAGGCAAATGGGGAGCTGCGCTTTTGCCTGGACAGCCGGAAACTGAACGCAGTCAGCAAACCGGATGCGTATCCACTCCCTTATATTTCTCGCATTCTAGATCGACTACGCGACGCTCGATACCTGTCCTCGATTGATTTAAAATCTGCTTTTTGGCAAATTCCTCTTGATTCCGTAGAATCGCGAGAGAGAACTGCTTTTACTGTCCCTGGCCGAGGTCTGTATCATTTCAAAGTAATGTGCTTCGGTCTTACCGGCGCTCCAGCTACTCAGCAACGGTTGATGGACAGGTTGTTCGGCCCTGAGTTCGACTGTAAAGTCTTTGTTTACCTGGACGATATTATTATTACGTCCGCAACTTTTTCAGAGCATATTTCTCTCCTTAAAAGAGTTCTTGAAAAATTAGATAAGGCAAACTTGTCAATCAACCTAAAAAAGTCTAGTTTTTTCCGTCGTGATTTAAAATATTTGGGTTACATTGTAGATGAAATGGGTCTTCACACAGATCCCTCCAAGGTCGAGGCCATTGTTGATTATCCGACTCCTACGAACCGTAAGGAAGTCAAAATGTTTTTAGGAACTGCCTCTTATTATCGTAGGTTCATCAAAAATTTCAGTTCTATCGCAGCTCCTCTTAATGCGCTTACGAGCACAAGTAAGAAAGCCCCACCGTTCAGTTGGACCCCGGAAGCAGAACAGGCATTCAATGAGTTGAAGTCTGCTCTTGTTTCAGCTCCCGTCTTAGCTTGTCCTGATTTTTCTCAGCCTTTTGCAGTTCATTGTGATGCATCCAGTTACGGGATAGCAGGCACACTGACTCAAACGTTGGATGGGGAAGAACACCCTATAGCTTTCGCAAGCCGGTCCTTGAATTCCGCTGAACGGAACTACTCCGCTACAGAGCGCGAAGCCCTTGCCGTCGTTTTCGCGGTCGAGCATTTTCGTCCTTACCTTGAAGGAGGTCCTGTGTTTAAGGTTATTACTGATCACTCCAGTTTGAAGTGGTTTTTCAATTTGTCAAACCCTACGGGTAGGCTAGCTCGTTGGGGTTGTCGTTTATCTCCTTATAGTTTCACCATCGAACATCGTCGTGGCAAAGACAATGTCGTGCCTGATGCTTTATCACGTGCGGTACCCGTACTGGAGATTCGTCCGTTGGACAACGATACCTGGTACAACAGCTTACTCGATAAGTGCACCAAACACCCCCGTTCTTTTCCTAATTTCGTGATAAAGGACAACAAGCTTTATCGTTACTCCAAAAATCGCTACGGAGTATCCATCGAGTACGATTGGAAGGAAGTGGTCCCTGTCAGCCGTAGGGAGGAGTTGTTGAAGTCCTACCACAGTGGCGAATTGTCTCCGCACTTTGGAATTTTCAAAACCTATAAGCGGTTATCATTACGTTATTTTTGGCCAAAGATGTATGGAGACGTGGTTAAACACGTTGGAAACTGCGACGTCTGCGCCGCTTACAAACACTCTCAGCAGCCCACCCCTGGTCTGCTAGGTGATCCTAAAGTTTGTTCCAAACCTTTCGAATGCATCAGTATCGATTTAGTCGGCCCTTTGCCTCGTTCTAAAGCAGGCTACACCTTTTTGTTAGTTGTGGTGTGTAGCTTCACCAAATACTGTCTGTTGTTTCCCCTAAGACGTGCCGTAGGTAAAACCATAGCGCAAAAGTTGGAAGATGGCGTGTTTCTCATTCATGGCATACCTCGCACAGTGATTGCTGATAACGGAACGCAATTCACTGGACGGGAAGTGCAAGAACTCTTGAAGAAATACAAAATCCCCCAAATTCATCTTACGCCGCGCTATTGCCCCGCGGTTAACACCGTTGAGCGTTATAACCGTACAGTGATGACTGCTGTGTCCATACTCGTCGAAAAGGATCACAGATCATGGGATTGCAACTTGCCGAAAATACAATTTGCTATGAACACCGCCACTAGCGAAGCCACTCGTTTTACTCCATTCTTTTTAGTCCACGGGCGAGAAGCTGTCAGCTCGGGTGAAGCGTTCGGTACAAATACTTCTTCTCTTCCCCCTTCTGATTTTGCATCTAGAGACTCTTATGCCCAAAACCTTGGTGTCTTAAAAGATATATTCGAGCAGGTCGAGCAAGCCTTGGTCACCGCCCATGGTCGTAGCGCCAAATATTATAATAAGGGTAGGCGACAGTTGGAATTTAAAGTAGGTGACACTGTGTGGAAGAAAAATTACCCGCAGAGTGACGCTTCAAAGTTCTTTATGGCCAAATTAGCTCCCAAGTACGAAAAATGTAAAGTGGCTCGAAAAGTTTCACACCTGGTGTATGAGTTGGAGGACGCAATTACGGGCAAGTCACTCGGTTCTTGGCACGTCAAGGATTTGAAGTCAAGCAGTAGTAGTACTGACATAACTTAATTATTGTATCATGAAATTCCTTGTTTAGCGTCTCGCGCTTTTATTTTATTTTAGTTTAGGGTCGCTGTTATCGACGGACGTGTGGCCCGCAGGTCATCCCTCGCTCGCCACACCGCCGCCGACGACACCACCTCTTCATTTCTGTCCGTCCTCTTTGTGGAGGGTATCTTTTAGTCAAGCTTCGGCTGTGCTTTCTCTTAGTGATGAGCTGGGGGCCAGCTCGAATTTTACTTACGTAAAATTCTTCTAATTGGGGGAATACTGTTACATAGTAAAAATGGAACCTTTCTTTTAACTTACCTCCTGCGATAGTTTAGGGTTTTTATTGCATTCTTTCGTCTCATTCCTGCACTGCAATTCGTTTTATCATTAAATAGATTAATTTATTTACTACATTAATTAGATTATTTCATTAATCTTGAGATTGATTTGTAGCTAGCTTCCAAAACAAATATTTCATCAAGTTTGACACTGGCGTTGACAGCTTAGAAGTATTATTTTCCCGTTGCCACAGATTATGTAGCGATTCGGTTTGTTGAGCTCGTTAGCTCAGCAATTTCATTTTTCCAATTATTTTTGTTTTGATTCTTAATTTGTTTAATTTGCTTCCAATTAATTCAGAGTACAAATATTATCCCTTTTAAATATTTATCTAAAATTCAATTAGATTGTAATAGTTTTTATTCTACGTGTCTATGGTCGTTTGGTCAAATGCAGTGACAGTGACAGATGTTGATATAAAAGTACTGGTCAGCAGATTCCGGGTCTTTTTTCTTGGATTTTGCGTCGTGAAGTTCAGATCAACCTTTCCACCGCCCAACAGTGCCACCAGCTTCATAGATCAGTCCCCGAGACCGTTACTCAATTTCAAATCTTTTATTGTAAGTATTCTCGCATTTTGTGCGATTTTCCAATTCACTTTGAGTTCGTTGAGGTTGTGTTGTTTCGAAAACTAACTTTTTGTGGTATTTCCCTCGTCCTCGCAGAATTCTTGGAGGTCACAGGAGACGGCGTGGCAGGCGTGATACAGCAGTCGACTCGGCGCTGAAATCCATCATTCCAACCCCTTTTGAGGTAAATTTTTCATTTTTATTCTTGCTGGAGGGTAGATGAAAAGGTCGCGCCCTATTGTTACAAATTTAGGTTTTCCATTCCAAATTCACTTTATTTAATATTTCCCATAGCATTATTGAAGTGAATTTACATTTGAAAAGCCTTTATTTGAGATAATTTTCCCCCTTTTTGAATTTTTTTAGTACTGGTTGTGACAAACCATAAAATAGGTCTTTTGTCACTTTCCAGGGGTTTTTTTTTTTGGTTTTGCTTTGATTGTGTTACCTCATCTTCGGGTGCCTTCGGGATCTACGTTTGCGGAGAACCCCGGCCTGCCGAATCCGCTCCAGGGTCTCCGATTTCTCTCCTGCCCGAGGCATCTACCCCGGTAACCCGTATAGGGATCTTTTCTCTTTCTTATAATACGGTGCTGCACCCAGCAGTGCCTGGCGCCCACACCTTCATTTTTATTTAATTTTTACATTACTCAAAGTTAACATTGTGATTGCTCCCTAAATCCTTTTATACGTATCGGCTCCGGTCTCACCCCAAAGTCTACCCACAACTCCCTTTGTGTTCTGCCATAGGCTAGACCGGCTCTCTTTTTTTATATTGTTAATTGTAGCTATTTAATTAATTGTTTAAGTAATTTGGTGATATAAATTTAAATTATCCATTTAATAAATCAGATATCAAAAGAACTATTTTTTATTATTTAACAAAAGCATAAATAAAAAAGCTAGAAATGTAAAAAGTTTAGCAAACCGTGTTTAAACTGCTCAAGAGTCCTCGTCGTAATTGAATTTATTCTGTCACTTGACCACTCAGACAGCACATTGTTAAGTGTTTGTCTTGCTCTCCACTCGACTATTTGTCAACTAAGCTACTATTATATAGCCCGAATATATCAGCCGAGGTAAAAATATAGTGCCCCTAGCCGATTTTGACTACGGTGACTTGTCTCAGCGAAGGACATATTTTAGGTAGTGCTTTACTGTAGCTCAGAGTAACTGCCTCGGTGATGCAGCGGTAAGAGGATCGCAGTTTAAAGCGACGTCTGCGCCAGAGGTTCCGGGTTCGATCCCAGGGTCGGGCCAAAAATATTTACTTGTTTTTTTTGTTTAGAAACTCTTAGAGTAGCCCGGAGTTAGGAAGTTGGCGGTTTTTCACCCCCATGCCTCGGAAAAGCTCGTGTGCACCGAGGCAGGGGGGTATGACACCGCCTCAGGCAGGGTACTGGCACTGTGACTAATAAAATCGGTTATGTGACTAATATATTAACTGTGACTAATAAATTAGGTTCCGACTTAAAGAAAGTGCATTCTAGGTTGTTAAATACTTTTTGCGTTGTTGTAGGTTGTGATTTGACATAACAGTCAGCTTCGAAAGATATCTTCCGAAATATTTAGTTTACATGTGTTATTTAAAAGCGCTCTATTTATCATAATTGGGTGCTCTTTTTGATTACGGAGAGCACACAAGGGGTATTTTATGTACGAAATATACTATGATCAAATGACATACAAGAAGACACTATGCTTGGTAATGAGTAGGCCTTTTTACACTGGCTAGTTCAATTGCAGTCGAGTAAACGACAAAGGTGTGTTCCGTACATGACAGCAAACAATGATAAAAGCCGAGTTCAGTAAATGTTCTTTTACTAATGTGCTGGCTTAGGTTGATTTTAACTATTGAAATTTTTTAAACGGATATTGGCTGCCTCAATAAAAATAATATAGTATTTCAGGAAGGGTTAATTATACCATTACTAATCTTGCACCGAATTTAAAGCAGCACGTAACACGTGAGTTGGTGGTTTTAATTAAACCACCTAATAACCCCATGGCATAATGGTAAGTGTGTCATAATGCTCAGGTTATAAGTAATTGAAGTAAAAGTCAAAGACAAAAATAATTTATTAAATTTAGGACACAAAACGCCACTTATGAACGCCAATAATTGGTTTATATCAATCAATTATGGCCCATATTGGGCTAAAACATGTCTCCTTATCTTTGGGATCTTCTAGCGCTTCGAGACAAGACACAGACAATCTGGCAAGCTGAGAAGAAACGCCGGAACAAATTCAGTCACTACTAGCTGCCACAAAAATTTGGTAAATGTAGGAAGTGCTGAAATTATGTGGTAATTCAGTCGCATTAGACTTGAACGAAAAATCCCACTTTCCAATTTTATATCTTCTTAACATACCCAGTCGCATCGTCGATACATGAACCGTCATAAGCTTACTGCTACCAATGCCTATTCAAAGTTAACGGCATCCTCGTTACACCCAATTTTAGCCGTCATAATCTTATTTGCCTACCGATGTCTAATATACTTATGATGACTAACACTACCCCCTCCCGGCGTCGTCTGCGAGGCGTCTCGTCGCTTGCGCATCCCCACAACGATATCTGACTCATGACGTATAAGTAGATCGGCCTAATGAGGTCTGGTTTAGATAAGTCATCTTAGTCGATAAGGATGCTGTTGTGACCTTTAAATGTATCACTACTAAACATGGACTGTTACTGGTTTTAACATTGATTGCTGTGTTCCTAAAATGGGTCAAACATGACCGCTGCCATCGCAAAAATACGTTTTCTCTTATAAGTTCTATACCTATTTAAAAAAGTGTTTCCATGGTAACATACTCTTAGTTCTTATTTCCTTTACATTTCTTTCCCAAAATTCTAAATAAAATTCTCGAATTGCCTCTTGCTTAAAACTTGTTCTGGCTTATGTAACGTGAATTGTAGAGAAATCTAAGGAAAAACAAAGTACTTAATAATGCTAGTATCTCTTTTCTAAGCTAGATTATCTCGTACATTAGCCTACATTGTTCCGTTTTAATTCCCTCGTTTGCATGCGAGTACTTTCTCTCCTTACAAATTCTAATTCTGTCTCAAGATGCCTTTCCTACGATATCTATTGTCCAACCTCGTCTAGACATTCCATTAGTGATGTCGTCGTTAACAGCTTGATGTAGATGGACAGACGGACAAACTGACATACTCTCCCAACTATCCTCTGCCCACACTTGTTATGTTGAATAACGTAATGTTATCTTGTGTCATGTACAGTCAACCTACAACTAGGGTAATGTAGTTCGCACCCTTCACAACGATATTTACTTACATGTCCTAAAAAAACCGGCCAAATGCCAGTCGGACTCGTGAACGGTTCCGTGCCATTGACAAACAACATAGGTGTGAATATTTGAAGTGCTTACCTGTTTTCATCAGCGATATCAGGCAACAAAAGAAAAAAAAAAGTTATATTGGAGCCCTCCTAATATATTTATTTTATTTTGTTTTTAGTATTTGTTGTTGTAGCGAAAACAGAATTACGTAATATGTAAAAAACTAACTGTCTAGCTATCGTGATCCTTGAGATACAGCCTGGTGACAGACAGATGAACGGACAGATAGCGAAATCTTAGTAATAGGGTCCCGTTTTTAACCTTAGGGTACGAAATTCTGCAAATGAACAGAAGGTAATGCATTCTGCATGTACTTTTTGCCATAAATCAGCATGGCAAAACAAATCTCCCAGCGGTTACATTAAGTCATCAGAGATGAGCTTGAACATGCGTGAATGTCACTCCAATTTCCATTACACCAAGACAAAGGACCAACTTGTCACACTTAAAGGCTGCAAACACACTACATGCATCGTTAGAACCAAGGTACGCGATGTAATGTACTGTACAAAGTTGTACGCAAACTTAATAACTTTGACAAATCTGTTTTACAGCCCTTTTCTGTCTTTTAGTCACAAGTGCTGCAATTTGATCATACGTGTAATAATGCCATTACTTACTTCCTTAACGGCTTAAAGTGAGTCTTGGCCTTCGACACCAGATCACGGTCTTACTAGCCAAATGAGAGACGCCGGGTTGGACGTCTTAGGTGCCACTGGAAAGACGTTGTAGCTCAAGATCTGCTTAACCTCAACCATAGCGACTGGAAATATTGTCATTTGGCTTTAGTTAATTGATTAGAAATCTTGATATTTCAGCAAATTTAGTAGTATTCCGTTTACTAAGTCATTGCTCATTTGCTCATGAACAGATACTCTAATTCTTCTTCTTCTTTGTTTGTGGCAAGCAAACAAGTTTATCAGCTTGGGCTCAGTGTTCCGCCAATGTCTACACTTTGAAACAACTGTCATCGTTGTAATGTGGGGTTACCTTTACTTCACTTGCGTCAAGTGCTTTCAGCATATCAATAATTGTAACAGCCATTCTTATGAGTCAGTTCTCAGCCATCCAACGCGGAGGAAATACCTAATCTATGTTTTGTTTTAGCCGGTTCGTACCACGTGCGTCTGCGCATATGTCGGAATGTTTTAGAAAATAGTCGGTTCCTGTGGAATCTGATTGTGGAGGTTAAGGATACACGTGCAAATTATCGTTGGTTTGAGTGGGTGTTAGAATTTTAAGCGGGTTATTTGATGTGCCGATGTCTTAAGTGTTGCGTCTAGAAGAGGGGATTATAAAGTGACGAAGACTTATCGCACACTATGGAGATTTCTCTTGTATACGTTTGTCTTTCGTTGAGCCACCGTAAAAAAGCCCCTTCAAAAAATTTACTTAAAAGCTCAAAATAACATATGCCCTTTGTTTAGGAAAAACTAAATTTATTTGGAGTCGGTGCATGATCTCAAGGTGCAATCAAAAGTCTACGCACATAATGCCCCGAATTTTGTTTTTCCTAAATAGAAGGCAAATGTTATTTAAAGCTTATAAGTCAGTTTTTTGAAGGCGCTTTTTATATTTCATGATTTATAGTTATTATAACTACTGGACCGATTTTGATAGAACTTACAATGCACCCTAAGTTGAAATATACCTAATAAAAGTAAAAAAAAAAACATATCGCTATGACTTATCATTTTTGATAAATCTGTGGTCAAACATACATTTCCGAAATTTTGCACAAGTGATCGAAAACCTTAATAGATCAACATACTCAAATATTATCATTTTTTAACAATATCACATTCATACCCATTGAATTGATTACTTCCTTTTATTTAAAGTTGGTAAAAATAAGGGTCGTTATAACCAGAGTCTTATTTAGATAACTTTCTTTTTGGAAATTCTATCCTTCGTTAGGTAAGGCCTAGAGAAATCATAGCCTAGGCTAGACGCATTTAATGCTTAAGCTATCAGTGTTACAAACATTATTCCTTACCTTTTGTACAGACGTGATATTTTTGGTCTCTTACTATAGAGATGTGGTAAATTTTATCAGAGACAGCTAAAATTCGGGTTACAAATCTCAGCTCTGATTTGAGCGTTAAATGGCTAATTACATATCGCTCTTTTAAGAGTCACATCTAAAAAAAAAAGTATTGTGTAATGACAAAAAAGCTCTGAACGTTATGTATAAAGATATAATTAGCACCCGATCGAAACCGGGGTGGGTCGCTAGACAACCAATGAAACATAGTTTCTCTAACTTCATTAATCTATATCTTTGCAATAGTATTCAACGCTATTTCCACATAATGTTCCCAATACCTTTACTACGTCCGTGGCCAAATATAAGCGGTCGGAAGCCATTAGTCACGCAGCGGCTTCCTCTCGGATATCGGCGGCGACAACAAACAAACTAACTCCGTTATTTTAAGTGATTTTGATTGAAAGAAATAATCGATTTCAACATTTGCGGTGCATTACTATAACTGATAAAATTACGGGTCTGACTATGTTTACCTTTATTCGTTTTTAGACTCGTCATGTTATAGTACAAACCTTTTGTAGGAAAACTTTATTGATAATCAATTTAACGATGCTGAATCAAACATGATGGTATCTTACGGTACTGTCTGAATCACATATTAAGTGATTCAGTCAGTAATAATCAAAGTTTTTTACCGACTTCAAAAAAAGAGGTAATCAATACAATGTGTATGTATGTGATATCGTTTAAATTTGATAATATTTGAGCATGTTGATTTATTTACGCTTCCAAACACAGGTGCTTCATATCGTAAGTGTATGTATATTTGTATATGTGTGTTGTCCACGGTTTTCTGGAAAACAAGAAGTTATAGTCCTTTGCTAGTTCAATTAGGTATATTAAAAATTTGGTAACAGTGTTAGTCTCATCAAAATCGGTCCAGTAGTTTTTGAGATATGAGCAATAACTAAAAATCATGAAATAATAGTTTTTTGAAGGCGGTTTATTTTATAAAAAATAATTTGATTTATTATAATAAAACCTTTGTCAGGCAATCCCACTTTGTCAGCCGAATGAACGTACGAGTGATATCCATGTTTTATGATATTATCTGAACGTTTATCAATGTTATTTATGAGAACTTTCAGGCTGTCTGTCTGTACAATGCTACATTGCTTTTATTGACAAGAGAGAGCGGATAAATAACATTACATAGCTTTTGTTTCATATTATAGTTTGTAGTCTCTTGAATTCAGCAGTTATATTTCTTTTTTCTAAATTAATCTTCTTTATCACAAAATTATGTTTTATAATATGAGCGTGACATATTATTATTAAGCTCTTAGTTTGAATGGTTTTATAATTGTAATCGATTGTCACAATCCTGGAACAAATTCTTCTTTATCAGGAATGTCTATAACATTTTAACAATAAACTATAATAAACATTTCTCAAATAACCGCAAATTTTGCTAATAAAACATTAAAATTAAAAGCCGCATCCAACAATTACTAATTACATTTCATTGAAGCGATGATTCGTAGCAATTTAATGCGTCGGGAATCGAAACTTGATCCTTTTATGGGCGTCGTTTGGTCCATTGGTATCTACCAAGCCATAAAGGCGTCCAGTTACTATTTATTGTAATTGGTAAGTACTTGCTTTTGTGTTTTGTTTTTATAGTTAAGTGGAGTGTGTATGATCATGCCATTTGTCTGATGTTGAAATGCTTTCTTTAGGTTATGTTGGAAGAGTAATAATATTACTTAAAGTCTGCCTATGTAGAGGCAAGCAAACATCAACTATGTTTGCTTCAAAAGGGCTTGATGTCAGAGTAGGTATAACTATCAACGATTTTATGAGCTGTTAGAACGGTAGTTTGCATAAGTGGTCTTGTTAAGTTTGACGTTTGTAAAAAATAAACGTAAAACAAATAGCACAAAGCTTATGCTATTTTTGATAGGATTATGTTTTTGACTTGAAAAAAGTAGGTTATGCATTCATTAATAGTTAATGTTCTGTTAATGTAGTCGTTATTTCTAGATTTTGTTTATGACTGTTGTTGTTTCTAAGAAACGTGTTTACACTTATGCGTAGGAAGGTTGATTTTGATTTCCGAGAAAGTTCAATTTTAAGTTTCCTGGTGTAAATTAAAAATCTGTTTCTGTTTTATTAATGCAAAACGTAGCTTGTTTTATTTTACAATCTGATAAGAAATATTAAGTATTTTGACTACGATCGTTGTTAAAATAACAAATATTTTGTCGGTTTGTAAGAGGAGTTGAACGGAAATTTTATTACACTTAAAATCTCTGTAGAACTTTGCTCGTACCCATTTTTCAGGTCTAGCCATCAAACTTTTCAGTTCGGGAGTATAAGGGCCGTCCCACACGTGTGTTAACCATACCACGACGGTGGGCATATATTTTGTATTGAAATGAATAGGACCATTCACACCAACCACATTTTGCAGTCGTTATCGACTTCTTGTATGATAGCGACGATATTGCAAAGACATCGCAACCACCTGCGACACTGAGAACTAATATCCGAAAAAGAACCGAGAACCACATAGACATTGTCGGAGAAACACCACGCACCCACTAAAAGCCGCAGCGACATTATTCACACGTATTACTGCTTGACTACATATAGACGCTGCGATGTTGGGAGTGCTTTTGGTACGTGGGGGTTTGCCCTAAAATGATATGTGACAGGGATAACTAGATTAAAATATGTTTTTTTTTTATATTTACAAAGATGAATTAAGAAACCAAAAATTTGCGCACGGGCGGAACTTGAACGAGCAACTTCATGTCTAACCGGGCCAAATTTCGCAAGGTCGGACAAACACCACGGTAGCTTAATTGGCGGAGCTTTTCTTTTCTTATTTCATCTTTATGAATATAAAATATGACACTGTGAGTATTATAAACATTCTAAATCATATGTTTTCATGGTGTATGTAGCCGAGTGGTAAAGACATGCGCTCGGATAGCGTAAGACACAGGGTTCGAATCCTTGTCTGACATGCTTGTTTTTTACAAGTAACAAAAGTGTATGAGGAAAGTGCGCTGTTTATTTTTGTGTCTATGGATATGCGCACGCGCCACTAACGGTGCGCTTGCGTCATAACGTGCACAATAACAGTATTCGTCATTGAGAACGTATTTGGGCATGCAGATCATGTGCATGTAAGTCTTTTGACGTAATGTCAATTAATTACACAGTCATCTTTATATCCTTCAGCAATTGTCCCATAATACCCCCAATTGGTATAAAATTGGCTCAATTTGACGAAATACAATTACTAAGTTTATTGTTACATTTATCCTTTTGTTCTTTTAGGTAAGTCTCACACTTTGATGTTCTTTAGGTAGATGTATTGATCGTGAAACCGTGATTTCTTAAATGACAACACATCACACACTTAAATAGAAGACAAATGCGTTGTTTTAGTCAGTTTTTTGAAGTCGTTTTTTTTTATTTCATGATTTTTAGTTATTATCCATACTTGAAAAACTTTGAACAGATCGACTTTTGACCGATTTTGAATGAACTAAAAAAGAATCATCGCGCTACGACTTCACGTTTTTGAAAAACCTATGGTAAAATATAAAAAACATACATTCACTTACGAAATTTTGCACGTGTTTGGACGCTTTATTAGATTAACATTCTCAAATATTATCAAATTCTAACGATATCACATATATAAACATTGAATTGATTACCTTCTTTTTTAAGTCGGTAAAACACACCAACTTGGCATTCTATACACACGAGTTCCATAAACGCAAGGTCTCATTGCATTGAGCTATTGATTCCTGATTAATTGCTATTGCTGCTATTTATCTATCAATGGCCTACTGAGGTAATCTGAGAGAATAATTCAAAGTTTCTAACATATTTACAAGTATATCACAGCATTGAACTGATGATTTCATTACTTTCCTAACACTGTGAAATAATTACTAATATTAATGTGAAATGTGTTATCCTCCACCCAACAGATGTGAAATATGATCTTTTGAGCGGCCTATGAAAACCAAACGTATGCCAGACTCTTAAGTTTTCATCAATGTGATCAAATGAAGATGGCCGATTATATTGTTTTGAGCAACACTATGCAAGCCTTTTTTGCCAGTTGTAGTTATCTTAGACGATGGATGAGTTTCTCCGAAAAGATTTTCCCAATTATTTAGAACGCAACACCTCAAAGTTCTGTGAAATCGATTTCCCACAAATCAAACTAATTGAAAGCAAGCGCGTGCGCGCGCGCCGCTCTATAAATAAATACAAGATGGCGGACACCCTCGCGGGAAAAAATATGAATACGAGTACAGTTAGGATGGTACAAGTCTGTACTTTTTCTATGAAATTCATTGTGTGGCTAATGTGCTGACGACTTTATTTTTCAGTAAGCCCTTGATTATCACGCACTAAGTTTTTATTTAATCCCTCAAGCGTATGTGAACGAGACACAATAGATATTCTATTGTTATGCGGTTGCTTGCAACCGCTCGGGTGTTGGTTATTTTATAGAAAGTACCTGTAATATCATACTCATCTTAAAATTATTGACTGATTTGTTTTGAAGCTGATTTAATTTCTTCTTACGTTGTTATTACACATAGCTTATAAAAGTTCAAACATGTGAATATAGGGTCAAACAAAATCAACTGCATTCCTTCTAGGGTCCAATTCTGACCCTAAATACAACATTTTTTTGTATGGGACCAACATCGAAATCCCAAAAAAAAATTACTTTCCCATACAAGAGTGCGGATCAGCTGATTCTAGTTTGTATGAAGAAGTCAAAAAAAAACTTGGGATTTTGATGTTGGTCCCACGGTTTCCATTTTCCAATACATCTACCTAAAGAACATCAAAGACTTAAAAGAACAAAAGAATAAAAGTAATAATAAACTAAGTAGGCACTGTATTTCGTCAAATTGAGTCAATTTTATAGAAATTGGGGGTTTTATGGAACAATTGCTGAGGGATTTAAAGATGACTATTTAATTAATTGATATAACGTCAAAAGATTTACATGCACATGATCTGCATGCCCAAATACGTTCTCAATGACGAATTCTGTAATTGTGCACGTTATGACGCAGGCGCACCGTTAGTGGCGCGTGCGCATATCCATAGACACAAAAATAAACAGCACACTTTCCTCATACATTTTTAATACTTGTAAAAGCAAGTATGTTCAGACAAGGATACGAAACCTGTGTCTTACCTGTGACTTGAACCAGCAACTTCATGGCTAACCGGACCAAATTTCGCAAGACAGCACGATAGCTCAATTGGTAGAGCGTTTGACCCGGTTAGCCATGAAGTTGTTGGTTCAAGTCCCGCCCGTGCGAAAAATTTTTGGTTTCTTATTTCATCTTTATGAATATAAAAAAATATATATTTTAATCTAGTCAACCCTGTCACTGACATCAATTCAGGGCAAACCCCCACGTACCACAAGCACTCCCAACATCGCAGCGTCTAAATGTAGGCAAGCAGTGGTACGTGTGAATAGTGCCGCTTCTGCTTTGTGTTTCTCCGACAATGTCGATGTGGCTCTCGGTTCCTTCTCGGCCACTAGTTCTCGGTGTCAAATACAACATTTTTTTGTATGGGACCAACATCGAAATCCCAAAAAAAATTACTTTCCCATACAAGAGTGCGGATCAGCTGATTCTAGTTTGTATGGAGAAGTCAAAAAAAATCTTGGGATTTCGATGTTGATCCCATATAGAAAGTTTTTGTATATTAGCAAAAGAATCACCACCGAGAAGGAATGCAGTTGATTTTGTTATACCGTGTAAAAACACGTTGAACTGTTGAATTTTTTTCATTAGACAGTTTTTAAGAAATGTTAATAGATATCTACAAATGTACCTACATAATGAGCTCCATTCACACAAACGATTGAGATTTATTGCTTTAGAATGTTTTTAATACTCACAGTGTCATATTTTATATTCATAAAGATGAAATAAGAAACCAAAAATTTGCGCACGGGCGGGACTTGAACCAGCAACCTTTTGGCAAACCGGGCCAAACGCTCTAACCAATTGAGCTACCGTGCTGTCAGTCCGACCCGGCGAAATTTGTGGTTTCTTATGATAACGTCAATTGCGTGACGCTTAGCGCCATCTAGCCGTCTGTTTATGAAACAGATGGCCAAAAGGTTGCTGGTTCAAGTCCCGCCCGTGCGCAAATTTTTGGTTTCTTATTTCATCTTTATGATTGAGATTTATATTTAAAAATTTTTACAATCAGTGTCAATTTCTAAAAGCTGAAAGCATTCTTGTATCCCACTGTACTTTTACAACAACGATTAGCAGAAATGCAGCGAACGGCGCATTCCCGCAATCTGTTTCACGTGGCAGGGATGTTTTCGATGATCGCCAATTATGACTTCCTTGCTGAGGAATTTGCCTTTTTTTGTTAGAGCGTTAAGGATTCTGGCGGGATTTGCCAACGGTTTGGCAAATGCTACTGTGGTAGTAAAACATTCAGTTGTAAACAATCTGTGGCTTCACGCGTTACTTCAAAATACTACATATTATTCGTATTTTTCCGATATATAATTTAGCTCTTTCAGAACCCGCTGAACTTTATATTGCATTCGATGATAAACATTCCATAAACTTTTCGTCATTATGTCAATGCCAATTACAAGGTTCAAGGGGGTTAAATCAATTGATATCCAGAAACTTTGAGGGATAACTAATTTGTCCACGGCTTCAAAAATATGCCGAACAGTTACGGTAAATTTAAAGTTTCATTCTCGTCAATGTCAAAATTAAGTGTAAGTATGACCAAATTGAGTAAGTATAGTTTATGCAGTTGTTAATTTGCTAACATTCGATTCTATCGGAAGTCAGTGATGTTCCTTATTTTTCATTATGTTGCAATCTTGAAAGGAATGAAACATTCGCGGCAGCTGTCATTGGGGTAGTAACGGAAACAGTATCGGGTGACGCGTCGGCAGAATCAGGAAGCTTCCACATATTACTAAATTGGAAATACATAATGTTATTGGTATTACAAAGGGAATGTGGTAACTGAAATTCTGCCTAACTAGTGACAGTGAGTCATCAGACTTGATTAATAATAATAATAGTCCCCCTAGTCGATTCCGACTACTGCACAAGTGAGTGCGCAAACACAGGTGCACTCTCTATTCCTTTTACTGTCAATCTGACACGACCGGAGAGAGATCAGGCACAGGACCAGCGGCTTAACGTGCTTTCCGAGGCACGGGGGTTAAACACCGCCAACTCCCAGGACATATTTTTTGTCCCTACCCGGGAATCGACCCCAGGAACTCTGGCGCAGCCGTCGCTTCAAAGTGCGACCCCCTAACCGCTGCGCCACCGAGGCAGACTAGATTAACGCCGCATTGCGATATTAAATGTAGTTAACAGTGTCCGCCTTCACGTTAGAGCGCCAGCAGCGCGGCAGCAGCGGATGCCCATACCTACATTAAAAACAGCGGCACAGCTGCCGCACGACTGCCGCGCTGCTAAAGAAGTCCAAATGTGAAAGTAGAGTGTTTTTTAATAGCATACAGAAACATAAATAAATTAACGCAGTTCTTCTATTTACCCAAATCTACTTTCCTTGAATTTTCAATCCCCATATCCAAAGAGGAAGCGGATATGTTGGCGCCATTTTACTTCTTATTTTTTAATTCACGCTCTAGGCCAGGATTAAAAATAATCTTTTCATCTTTGGGCGACAAATCTCTGTGGTATAATAACTTCCTATGTCTATTCGTTTGATGTTCCATTCAAAAGTGTATGTAATTTGACGAGACATTTTTATGTTCTCATTTTCCTTTTAGTATGTCATTTATTTCAAGCAATTTCAAGGTTTTATTTAATGTATATAAGCATATTATCAATATCGCAAAAGTATTTTTAATCAAACCAAAAGAAATTGTGTGGAATATCTTATTAAAAAGCAAGTCGCCGTATTTTAAAAATATCTCATATTTTACGTTCAAATGACATCTGCTCAAAACAGCCCTGCGTGCTCATTTTTTACTCGCTCATTAAAACCGTTTAAGTGGCCTCTAAAATATGCGCAACTTAAAAAACCGTGAAACGAACTATCGAGTATCCATGTCATTCTAAAACGATACTGCCAACGTAAAAATACCTTAAGCAGCTGTCAAAACTGGCGTCACGCGATTATGAGTTTTAGTTACATGTCAATAATGATTAGTATCTGTTCCGATGCGCAGGAGCAGCGTTAGATATCAAATGACAGACGTCACGTCGTTCCGTTTTCTGATTGGTTGGAAATAGTGTTTCCTGTGAGGTGTGATTTTCTTCTGTGACATACGTATGACTTGTTTTGAAATAGCGCAATTAAGTCAACGTCTTTTTATAATTTGTCATGTACAATTTACACCCCTAGTTGGGGGTGAAATATTAACGACTTAGTTGTGCCCAACAATTAGCAACACTGGCTTTGTACACATGGGGTCTTCCAAGGAAGAGAGATCCGGCACGCAGGACTAAACAGAAGGCGAGCCATGTCCTGAGGACTGTAGCCGCAGATGTAGCATAGGTCGGGTCCATCAGACAAGCCCCACCTGAGCATGTTGGTTTTACATCTCCACCTACGTCCCGAGTTCGCTGAGGGACTTTCACGTGGCTAATTAAGGTCGGTTGGCATCAACTCGCTAAGAAGAAGAACAATGTTTAAACTAGTACTGAACGATGCGTACAACAAGTACTTGCGAGTACTACACTATGACGACCTCCGTGGTGTAGTGGCTAAGCACGCTAGTTTCAAGGCGTCGCCGCTCCGAGGTCCCGGGTTCGATTCCCGGTCGGATCAATATAGAAATCAAAATTTTCTGTATTGTCTCGGATCTGGGTTTTGTGGTACCATCGTTGTGTCTGATGTCCATAACACAAGTGCATTAGCTACTTACTTTGGGCTCAGAGCAATGTATGTGATTGGTGTCCAATACTTGTTCAATAAAGTGTCATATTTTTATCATTTATTCATATTACATCTTTATTACATCATAATACGATTACGGATAACTGTTTAGCGATGTCAAGAGATAAATTAAGCGCTGTCTTCGGCTTTACGCATCTGATAATTCAGCGGAAGCTTACTCGCATTGTTATAGTAGTTCAGCAAACCCACACGAATCCCGAGCCATAAATATGGCAATTTATTTCGTTTTTAATTCGCTTCATTTGAACTGGAATTCATAAATTGTACTGCCTACGTAATTTGGTCAATCTAAGAGAGTGTGGCTGAGAGAATGCATAGACATAAATAAAGATGACGATGGTTTATCCCTTGTAACATTAAAAATCCGGCCGAGTCGGGTTCCGTACTATATTCAAACTGAATTAGAGATCCACTTACTCCCATTCTGCCTTATATTTTTTGACAGAAAAAACAGCTTTTTTTTTCAAAGTGTTTGTATGTTGGCCAAATGTAATATTTTGCGGTACTAAAAATGTGCTATGTCTCAAAGAATACCTGTTAAATTGAATGAGCAAACCAATTTTCGTTGAAAGAGTTTGAATGTTGAGTAACAGACAGACAGAGAGACTTGACAAAACTATAAGGGTTACGTTATTTGGCTACGGAACCCTTTAAACATACACCGTGCATCTCGATATTAGGTCACCTTCACTTATTCCGACAAGATTTCTTGAATTCGCCCGTTCCAAAGAACGATCTTAAAGATATTTAGGAAATCAGATATTAAGATGGAACATTACATCCTAGGTTTTTTTATTATTTTTATTTATGGACAACCAACAAAGCACAAAATACAAGAAATGACAACATAGTTAGAGTGTTGTCTTAATTAAAGACTGCCACGACATGCGTAATAAACATTGTAGTCTGAGACAAACTGTAGTAACCTGCTCTACATGACACGGTAATAACAAATTTAATTAAAATTTACTTTAAACTCAACTAAATAATTTCGTAACGATAGGCTTAAATTTATGTATTGAGTATGACATGTAAATCTTTGTGGCGTTTAGGCGAGATAGTTTACTGGAATGAGACTGGATCCTGTTAATACGTAGTTGAAAAGTGGCCTAGGTTATCTTGTATAAATACTCACTCTCATAAAAACTGCCTCGGTGGCGCAGCGGTAGGAGGGTCGCACTTTAAAGCGACGTCTGCGCCAGAGGTCCCGGGCTCGATCCCCGGGTCGGGCCAAAAATATATACCTGAGTTTTTCTGTTCAGAAATTTTTAGGGTAGCCCGGAGTTTAGAAGTTGGTGGTGTTTCACCCCCGTGCCTCGGAAAAGCACGTAAAGCCGTTGGTCCTGCGCCTGAACTCTCTCCGGTTCGTGTCAGATTGCGCACACACTTGTGCACTATAATATGTCCCGCGCAATCGGTTAGTCGTTACGACTGGCCACAGTAGTCGAAATCGGCTAAGGGGACTATTATTATTATTATTATAAATGCTCAACAGCAGCAATTACAAGACCACTCTTGACCGTTAAATCTACGAATAATAAAGTAATACGAAGTACATGTACGGACTACAGCACGTCAAGGTAAACACTGCGGTATCTTATTCAATTGTAATAAGTGCTACTTTTCAACTAAAGTAGGTAACTTGATGTGCTGGCCACTGTACATGTAAAGTAATCGAGGAAGTGTAGTTTATCTTCAAACTATAAAATACTGAATATTCAAATTACCTCTCTCTGTGCCCATTGTAATACGGTTCTAAATGTCTGATACGTGGACCTTGACTCTATTTAATATGTACGACGAGAGTTTAGGGGTCCCTTAAATCGAAACGTTACGGAAGAGATACAGATGATTTGAATACTTGATTAGGGCTTCTATGAAGCAAATCTACAAAATGTTAGCTTTGAATTTGTATATATTTAATTTTATATTCTAGTACCTAGCTTAATTTTATGTTGTTAGGTTAGGTTTTAATATTCATAAAGATGAAATAAGAAACCAAAAATTTACGCACGGGCAGTACTCAAACCAGCAACTAAAGGACTTTGGTCTTATCTAAATCTTAAATTTTGCTCTTCAGTCTCCATACTTCGACAACAGCGCAGTTGTAATTCAGATTATCTTTTTAAACGATACGAAAATATCGACAGTCAAATATAAAATTTGTCGCAAAATGTCTTAAAAACATTGCAACAAGAAAGATCTCGTATCGGGAGTGCATTTAAAGACGTGTTAAAAGCAAATGACCCAAAAACTGCGGGTGAAATCAGCCATCAAACATGAGTACAAGCGAATTGAAAACACTCCTACGCACACAAATTTTGAACACTATTTACAAGGAACGATACGACATTTAAAAAAAATCGGTCTTGCATTTAACCACGATTAAACCTGATGATAATTGATGATGTGGTCGAGGATGCACCATATTTGACCAGTAACAGCCTATTCACTTTTCTCTTGAAAACGAACAAATCAAAGTGTTTCTCATACGTTTAAGCCGGTAACACCTTCCATTCCTTTGTAATATCGTATTGCGCGAAGCTATATCAATTAACATTTACACCGCAAATTTACAAAATTGGCAAATATATGTATATGCCATTAAGTAGGGTACATGAAAATGTGGATAATCATTCTATACCTACTGGTTTTAAAAATTTCGTTATTTATTGGTCAAACTTACTATGTATTTTTTAATGAAAACTTTCAGCCAAAAAACTAGATGTTTAATCGTAATCGCGTCGTACGATGTAAAAAGACCCCTTTGGATTGGCTCCAAGCAATCAAAAACCCATGCAGAACTGAGTTACGGCAGTCTTGTATTTCATACATTTCGCCTTGTTTTGTCTGTCTCTGGTGAATTTCAGACGACTTTGAAAAATCAGCTTTAAATAACTCCCATTTGCTGACGCACTTTCTTCATCTTTTGAGGTAAACTTTATCGTTTGTCCCAAATTTTCCGTATATAAAGGTAAATTAGTAAAGTATGTAATAGGCTTGTTAGTTTTATTCAACATTGACGTTAAAATTACAAGATTTTCGTAACAACTTTATCCTGGTTCCTTTTTTTTTCTTTTGATTGTGTGTGTCGGGCAGGTCACAAACAATCGATCTCTTTTTCTTTTTATTCAAATATACCTACATTAAGTCTGGATTGTAAGGGATCATCTAATTGACGTCATTGTTTTTATATGTGGTGCTTTTGAATGGGAAAAGATTACATGTTTCGTCTAATTGGCTTAGCTTAGTCATTCAATAAACCTTTGGAGATGTTTTTAAGCGTCAGGACGCTTTTGATTTGCAATAACCACAGGTAAACAAGTAATATTTATATCTACATATATCTCGGATTATTTGAATATGATTTCTGAACATTTTGGTTTGTATTTCAACCATTTCAACATTTTTCTGAGTAATTGAATCGTATTTAATACAAAAAATGATCATAATCAGAACTTCGCAGTTAAGTTTCATAACAATGAATCAAAATTAAACTGAATTTATAATCCACTTAAATACGCAAGTAAGATAACGCAAAGTTATGAAGACAACCGTGTGTAATTTTATAGGATTGTAAATACAAAAGTTTACTTAACGAGCGCTGAAGCTCAGAGCTCATTCAGTTTATTGCAGTATGGTCTCGGGTTCAGTGCCAGTCTAGGTCACGATAAATACGTATTATTTGTGCACTAAACCCTGTAATCTATGAATACAGACCACACACTGCTATAGATTCATCGCGTAAAATCAATGTGTCTAATTTTGCAGAAAATATCTTTTTTATTTTTAGTTTGAGTTCTGAAATTCGAGTTATTTTACTACAATAATAAATAATAATAAAAATACTTTATTTTACACCATAAACATAATTACACAGGATAGTGTAATTATGTTTATGGTTATGTTTCACAAGTTTTCTTAATCTAATAAACAATCACATTTAAGGACTTGGCCAGCCATATTGAATTGTTTGTTTCTTAACAAAGTTTAATTCAAGTTGTAATCAATTGAATGAGACGATAAAATTCTGCTCTGCCAAATATTATATTACTACATCGAGGTACTCAGCTCAAACCCTTCTGAAAAGTGCCGTGAGATTCATGTGCGGACCTCTAGATAAAGCTAGTCTGAATAACTTGGCTTCTAGATATCCTACTTTAAGTTAATAATAGCTTTAGAAATTACGGCCAAGCTTATTCATATCTGATAATAACTGAGGGAAATTTATTCAAAACATCCTTCAATCTTATCCTTTTTTACGTGACCTCTTTTCCACAAATTAATCTTTATAATAGAACATGGAATGATCAGTGCTCAGTTAGAATAAGAATTGTACGTACTAAAGTCCGTGACTAAAGTTTTATATTTCTTTATAAATTCAACGAAACATACTTGTGTTATCACTAATGCAAATAATATATGTAGATGGTAGCCTAATTTTCTTGTAAAATTGTCTTGTCATTCTTTTAGCCTAAAAACGAAGGACTAAAATTTCAACAGATACATACTACTAGCTATGTACTTATTATGAAAAATATTATGTTCCTGCTGGTATACGCAGAAAGTTTTTAAAATAAAGATCTATTAGTGAGGGATAAAATGAATGATCGCCAGTCCTTTTCTCAGCAGGTTCCCCATTGACCATACCATCGTCTCAAATGTCTGATTACGTAAACAAAAGCATCACTGGAGAAATGTCTCGGTTTTTGTGCGCAGAAGCATCTGGCTCGCATCTGCATGTGCAACCATAAAACCTTTGAGAACTTCGCAAAAAGCAAAGACACCATAGTTGGGTTGAGGTGTCGATGAGTTTGAAATAACGGACAGATGTGTTGTTGTGTGGTCATCTTTGTAGTGCTTTTGAGGCATCTAGCTGAAATAATAATAACTTATAGAGTATTTTGAACATGACGTTGTTAGTAGAATGGTGTGGAGGCTGAGTGATTAATGATTGAGCTAAAAAAACTACCTTTTGTCTTGTTACTGGCCTTGTCTTTGTCCATCATGACTATTTAATCATGCATTTTCCAAGATTTCCAAGCTTAAATATGCCGATCCTTTCTACGCTTAAATAATGCATGCATGCTCGTGTATTCTTAATCTATCTCTAATCAATTAGTAATCCGATAGAACACGAAGCAAAGCTTACAACAGCAAATATAATACCTTTATCGACTTTCACATTTTTATCAACACTCGCATTTTCATCGACGCATACAGATTTATCGATCCAAGCAGTTTTATCGAAACGTGTCGTTTTATCGACATCCTGACAGCTCTATCGCCATAATCCACAGACTACAAATCTCAGGGCCGTTAAAGCTTCAGTGAAACAAAGCACAGTGACTTTGTCCAGTTTGTCTGTTTGCTTGGCTGATGTATGGCTGTAGTTAAAAACAAGTTCCTATGAAATGATATTCATTGGTTTGGTTTCGCTTATTCGTATAAGAGCTAAGTCTTGTCCGTTAAAACTTTTTATTTATTTATTTAGACAAGAGTCTTATCTAGAGCCTTAAATAATATACGATTGACTTATTGAACCAGTGTAAGTACGATAGCTTACCTCGCAGGGATACAAATGTCAGCCATTTTGTCATTGAACTTCTATTACTAGCGTATGAAAGTTACACCACGAACAAATTTCGTGCTCCATGAATTGACGACACAGACATCAGCTCATGGTACAGATTCATAATTCGAAATTCAAATTTCAAGGGAAACGTCACAATCTTGTCGTCGTATATGCGACACATTTTTTGATTCTCATATGGTCTTCTTTATTTGTAGTAGTAATAATTCACTGCATTTTTAACCGACTTCAAAAATGGAGGAGGTTGTCAATTCGACTGTATGTTTTTTTTTGTTATCTATGTTACCTCATATCTCAGTCGTTTGTCAACCTCTTGTTGTTGTTGTAGTCAACATCTTGTGGGGCTGAGCTGATGGTGAAACTCCTTAACACTTAGGAGTTCAGTATTTATGATGACAGAACTTATGATAGTTTGTAGCTTCTTAAAGATCAGAGTCATAAGGATTCTACGCCCCCTCCCCCCGTCTCTGATAATCTGTAAAAATAAAGAAATAAAATTAACTTTACAAATAACTAAAAACCAGGAACCGACTCCAATAAGAAATTGTTTGCCTAAAATGGATTCCTTTCCTTTCAATGATCAAAGGTTTATTTTAGACTCTTTAGTGCATTTTAGTTTTGAAGTCGGTTTTTGTATACTCATGTATACAGAACTGATTGATGTGACGGGATTTGATTTCTTGCCAATACTGCCTAGATTCTTAACAACCGCATTTACATAGGAAAACAAATAGTTAATGGTACACGTGCAAATACGTTAACAAGTGAATAATTACAACCATAACGACGCAATATTGCGAAAGCTTTCTCACAGGATATTTAAATATATACATAGAAATATACACAGTGATCTTATATCAAAGGCATTAGGTTTAAAATGTTTTGTGCACTTTTCCTTATATCTGTATGCCACAACAAGTATCCTTGAGGAAACACAGGACGTGCATGACGTCCCATATAAAAAGCTTACTTAATATTCATAGTAAGTCTTCCAACAAGTTTATGATCTGGGAATGACAGGGCTAAGTGAAAAGTAATTTCAATATTGATTGGTTTATGTATTACGGACGAATCTTTTAATAAAACTCTTAACGAGCTTTAAAGATTAATTGCAA
Organism: Pyrausta purpuralis; assembly: GCA_963924145.1. Lineage (NCBI taxonomy): Eukaryota > Metazoa > Arthropoda > Insecta > Lepidoptera > Crambidae > Pyrausta > Pyrausta purpuralis. The sequence continues at coordinate 849,450 of OZ001662.1, read as the reverse complement.
AAAAGGAAGCTGGTGTGCTTCAAGGAACGGCATTAGAACCACTTTTGTTTTGTCATAAAAATGCAATGATGTTGCAAGTAATAACCAATAAATATAACTTGACACTTTTTTAAATGAAACATTTTTACCCCTTTTTTAAAACATTGCATTTGAATTGCAGTTTTTTAAATGATTAGATCTCTCGTTCTATGCCGAGCCTATTTTTTTTCTGTTGATTATGAATATCGATTGGTCTCACGTTTATGAAAGAATACCAAGTTGTTTTTGCTGCTATTCATGTTAGGCAAGAGTGCCATTTTGGAACTCCTAGATAGGTAGGAAATATGCATTAATTTAGCGCGTGCATGTAATTTCAGTCAATATGTTACACGGTTTATTTCTGTATTTACACTGCGTATTTGAGATTGTATCGAGTTTTCGTTTCTTAGAAGCCCGGGACACGGCACCGATCCAACTGGCACCGCGCAACCGGATATTTCTTCGTTTCCACTATCTGATCGGACTTCCGTGATTTCTGTTGGAATTATAAAGTTGATAGGATGTGAGCAGCTGCAGCTTCTTTGAATGCTTGAATGCAATGACGTCACTTGATATTTTTGTACAGGTTGATATTTTTGCAAGATGATGTATTATTTTAAAGTTATCAAAATTTCATGGCACATAATACGACTTGACTTCTTTCCCCTTTTCTACTCTTCACTATTTCAGGCATTATTTTTCAAGTTTTTATCGTCCGAGTCTAGCTCGTCACGCATTGGAATGTTTTTTTTCCTTTCATTATTTTCACGTTTCATCTTAATTCATACCCCATAATACGAGTAATACCTAATAATATAAGTAATAAACCTAATAATATGAGTAATAAATTATACTTATTAGAGGTATAGTTAAAGACATGAATTTTCCGATTAGATCAGTCTTATAAGAAAGCCATACTCCTTGTTTCAGATGGCACTCACTCACCAGTTGAGGTGGAGACGAGCGAGACCCTGCGACTGACGTGCGGCATGGAGCGGCGGACCCCAGTGCACTGGTACAAAGATGGGCAGCTCATACAGAGTGCTAAGCAGATGTAAGTGCGATCACTTTTACTGACAGATCTACCACTTAGAATTTTTTTTCAAACATAAATGGGCGACTCTAGATGGAACAGAATCTCTCTCTCTCAAAATCTCTCTATAGATAATAACGATATATTAATAACATTAGTGTTTGATATCACCAATTATTTGTGCGCAGTAAATGTATTCTAGCTAATGGAACGTCCAATCAAGATTAGCAAAACAACCATCACAGCATTTTAACATCACCATTTCCAACGCAACATCTAAATGAGTACGCAGACCGCCGACTTGCATCAATATTTATGCAGTTCTATCCATAGACCGAAAACACGCGATAAATCATATGCAACTCCTGCGCATATAGAGCTGTATTTGAAGCGTTCGAAAACAAACTGCCCATCTCAGAGACGTATCAAATCAATCACCAGGGAGCAATGCAATTGATTTTTAGAATACGCAAACAATTTTGATTTTGCTTTAATATCGGGGCATGGTAACCGATGGAGTTATATTACCGAGCAGGAAATATATTTGTAAAATTCAATTTTTGAGCGCCATTTCGGTAATCTATCTAACTAATATAAATTAGGTACATCACATTTTTTGTTCTATTTATTAGTAGTTTGTGTTACACGCAAATGATGGTAAAATTATAAAAATACTTACTAATAGACTTATATATTTTTGGGCGTATTTTTTTTCAGGTTGCGAATAAGAGATTTCCAAGAAAAGGACGCTGGAATCTACTCATGTCAGAGTATCAACGACACCAGCAAAGAACTGAAGGTCATCATCAAACCTAAAACTGATGAACGAGATGTTTTAAAAGGTAAAAAACCCCTACTATTGAAATACTAAGTAAACCCCCACAGATAGACATATTGTCATCAAACGATCTCCATAATTTTAGTAACATTTAGAAACTAGCCAGGAGGACATTAGTCTCAGTAAGATGTAGTGCTATTTCAAATAATACTTTATTGACATCTTTATTAGCCAGATGTGTAAACACGCCAAGCTTGTCTTTGGGTTTGGTTTTACTGCAATATTGCACTCATGTGGAAACTTTGGGAGCATAAATAATATTTTTGGAAGACATAAATATATCGCAACGATAATCACAACAAGTGACTTCCCGTGTGATATTATTTTCGTACGACTTTGTATTGGGTAAAGTCAACGCTTCATTTAGTTCATGGTTTTCCAAAATTATATTGCCTTGCACATGAGACTTCAAATATATTATTATATTTTTATGACAGGGTGAGAATATAAGTTTGAATACTGACGATGACCTTCCAAATCACCTCTTTATCAAATGTCACAATTCACGTTTCTTTAGTTTTTTTTTTTTATAAACCATTGCTGTAAGTTATAATTATTCACGTTAGTGCTTATATTAAATTCGATTTTGTAGAATACCAAGCAGACATGGATGTAGAGCGATCATTGCCAGAAGTTCTCGCACAGCACAGTGCTCTAATCGCTAACAATGATGAAAACAACGCCAGCACTGAAGTCAGACCCGACACCGGCTACAGAGATGAAGACACCGATGAAAGGAATGAGAAGGTACATAATAACCATTTAAAAATATATTTCATCGATCTAAGCGAAAAAGAGGCAATAGATTTATCAGCGAAGATTAATGATGACAAAAAGCGATGAAAACTTTTGATTAGATATATACAATGAAATGTGGAGGTGCTGGTAACACTTATCTGAACTGTTTCTTCGTTTGCAGGACCACCCTGGTTATGGGCACGTTGATAACAGCATAAAAAAGTACGCGCCACGATTCAAACATCCTTCTAGAATGTTCTCTTTGGAGATGAAACCCGCTGGTAGCCTAATCAGGCTGAAATGTGCTGCTGAAGGTAATTTACCATTATTTTCTTGAGATAAACCTAAATAGACTTTGGCTTTTAAATTTAAGATCACCGTTCGTCAAAATCTCTAAATGACACTGAAAAAAGAACATGTCAGTTTCTTGAGAAATTATTATTGATTTTGTAACAACTTCCAAAGTCAAACGTTTAGGTCTAAATTTATCTCTGACCCTTGGTTGTTGTGAGCAATAACATCTTCGGGAGTGGTTATGACTAAAAGTGTTTTTACGAGCGCATAAACTTTTGCAGGGAACCCGACTCCAAATATAACTTGGAGGAAGAACGGCGGCAAAGTGTCCAGGAGTTTCGGCCAGCCCACTTTTGGGAAGTGGTCTATGGTATTAGATGAACTGACGAAGACTGACAATGGAAATTACACTTGCATTGTTTGCAATGAGCTGGGATGCATCAACCACACTACCGAACTTGGCGTTCAAGGTAAGATTTTCATTGTTAGTAAATAAACTTCTTATTTGTTATAGTTTTGTTTTTGAGGCCATCGCTCTGGCGAGTCTGGCTATAGTTATATAAATCATTCGCTTCCTCCGCGGCCAATAATCATTCATGCTCTAGGGAGTTAGCCGTGCGCGTACGCGCTTGTCAATATCTGTGTAGTATGCAGTGCAGTACTACGCCTTCCTATAAGACCTGTAAGTGAAAAGAATAATGAGTACGCGTTGTCGCAGTCCCACGTTTCATTGCCGCAGAGGAGCCGAGTATTTAATACTACTACAGCAGTTTTTTTTCAGTAATTATTACTTTCAAATTGAATAGGATATTAACTATAACAGCAATTGGCTGCTTTACTATTCCGTGACCTTAATTAGCTCCATCAGACATTGAGGATATTCATAACATTTTCAAAATGAAACTAACCATTCGTAGAGCGCTACCCATCGAGCCCTTACATAAAGGAAGGGTACCCTGGCAATTTGACGGTCCTGGTGAACGATACGGTCCGTCTCTCGTGTCCACCCATCTCCGACTTGGAGCCGCAGGTGTACTGGGTCCGAACCTCGAACAAAACTGTCGACGATGAAGGCCACCCACTTAATAAGACCGTCGTGGTCCAGAAACTAATCGAGGTCGTTATTTGAGTCTTTAGGTGACGGTTAAAATATCTAAATGTTGGACTTGGTATAATGGTGGTGTTATCTTGCAAATTATCCGTGGATCGGTTCGGTCAAAGATACTTCTTGGTGAAATGGGCTTGTTGGTCTATTAAAAATTATGTTACTTCTGCGATAGATTTGCAAGATTCCTTACATGTATCGTAACTAATAGAATTTATAGGTGGTAGTCAAACTACTGGTAAAGATTCACAGAAAGTAAAGATGCAATCAATCAACACGGTAATGGCAATCCCATAGGTGATGGAAACGGTGGCGGTCTATTCACGAAACACAATAATGTTTTAATTAACACAACTAATAAAACATGTCAATTAAGTAATGTGACTAACATGCGTAATTTACGTCAGCTTGCACATATTATTGTACTTTTTATAGAGCGCCTATACGCCAAGCCGGTGCTTACACAAGGCGCTGAAAACCAGACGAAACTGATCGGAGAGACAGCTAGATTCAGCTGTGAATTCCTCACGGATATGCATCCTTTTATCTACTGGATGTTTTTCAACAAGGACCAGGGACTGTACAATGACACCGATGATCCCTCCAACAAGGAGGTGATCATCACGAATGATAGCAGCAAAATCGTCTCGGTGAGGGCCCACTAACGGCTGGTGTGCGTGTGAAGCTTTATGTTGCATGTTTACGCTTGGTTGTTAACAAGAGTTTTCCAGATAACTGCCTTCTTTTTTACGACGGCTTTTTTTCGGTAGACTGTAGATATATTTGGATGTTGCATGTGCTTTAAGTTAATGTGTGCGGAAAAAGCAAAAATAATATAACATTTCTATGCAAGTTTTGTGAGGTAAGTTATATCTTATTAATCTCTATCTATTATATCTTAATACTTGTAACCAACATTTTAAATTCATAACTGAAACGTTGTGCAAACTGTGTTTTTGAATAGAATGCATTTTTTTGTGATTTAGTTTTTTTTGTTTGATAGTGTGATCTTTGTTTGCCTTTTTAATCATATTTTCTACTTGAATATGAAGTAAAGCAAACGTTCGTAATTTTGCAGAGCGATAACGTATCAGACAGAGCCGAACAATTGACAATTTACAACGTGACGAAAGAAGATGAGGGGTGGTACGTGTGTGTTGCGCTCAACACTTTAGGCAACACCACAGCTAAGGGATATCTTACTGTACTTGAATGTGAGTAAGCAAAAAACTCTTTTTTTAAACTAGCTAACATCGTCAAACCTAACAACAACAATGACGCCCATATCCTTTGTCATAGCAGAGACGAGTAAATCAAATTGCCATGCATATCAATTAATTTAAATCTCGATACAACTTCATGAATACTCATATTTATCTACCCACTTAGGTTCTTGACTTTGAATCACGTCTTGATTTGATTCTGTTTTCTTTACGATCCACATACACTGATTGAACCATTAAGATGTATCTACCGCTGATTATATTTCTATTTTGTCATCATTCATGATCAGCCCCAGGGCCGGTTACAATGAGCTAGGATCGAATTCTATGATCTCTACGAGATAGTCAGTTTATGATGCCAACATGGAAATCGTAGCTTTACCCAATTTAATGATTGACGTGTATCTTTCCAGCTCTCCCCGATAAAGAACCGCTCGACCACCGAAAGCACACGCTCCTCATCAACATCCTTACAGCAGTTCTGGGTGCTATGTTCTTCGTGGCAGCCATTATAGTGGTGATGATCTTCAAGAAGCTGAAACGGGAGAAGATAAAGAAGCAGTTGGCTATAGAGACAGCGAGAGCGGTGATAGTGACGCATTGGACGAAGAAAGTGACAGTGGAGAAACCGCAGATGAATGGAGCAGTGACTAATACTGCTGATGGATTGGTAAGTTAAGATCACTTTTTTATTACATGTCTAACAAAGAAAGTGAAAAAAGTGTACAAGCATCAGAAATGTATTAAGACTCCTGGGCGCGTATTGCGATAATAATATTATTGTATTAATAACATACGTGGTCTCTTACTATGGGCCTTATAATGAAGCTCAAAATTACACAACGAGCGATGGAGCGGGCTATGCTCGGTGTTTCTCTACGAGATCGAATCAGAAACGAAGAGATACGTAGAAGAACCAAGGTAACGGACATAGCCTTGAGAATCAGTAAGCTTAAGTGGCAGTGGGCAGGGCACATAGCGCGAAGAACTGATGGCCGTTGGGGCAGGAAAGTTCTAGATTGGAGACCCTTCGACCAAAGACGCAGCGTAGGACGTCCACCAACAAGATGGACAGACGACCTTAAAAAGATCGCAGGATCAAACTGGATGCAGACCGCTAGTGATCGGTCGCTGTGGAAAGCCGTGGGGGAGGCCTATGTTCAGCAGTGGACGTCCTTTGGCTGATTATGATGATGATGATGATGATTAATAACATTCGTTTACACTGAGTCAGATTTGAGCTGCTTGGAAATTGAACGGCTAAAGTTGGATCGCAATACGCCCCCTGTATGGATGCAAAATAAAGAATGTTCAAGTAGTTTTAGGGCTAAATCTTTGTTAAACAAACTATTCTGTGAAAATAAATAAAATTGTAGCCTTTTAAGTTAAAAATACTTGAATACGAATTTAATAATCGATTAAGAGTAATTCCTGTTAAAATCCTATAGCAAAGTAACATCCACTAGAAACTCATCTCTAGAATTATTATAGGAGTTGCTGTCACTTATGTAGCAATATCTTCTGCAGCTTGTAACTACAGCTCATAATTCAAGCCATAATTCATCACACACATCACATTTTACAAGCCATATTGTATTATCCACAGCTAATGCCAGTGGTCAAGATTGAAAAGCAGAAGCTATCTCAAGTCCAAGGAAACACGCACGAGTCGATGCTGATGTCGGAGTACGAGCTACCGATGGACGTGGATTGGGAGGTGCCTCGAGCATCGCTGGTGATAGGCAAGGTAAATAAGTACTATGATTAAACCTTACATCATGAGAATCGTGGTCGCTCCCCAAGAGGTTCTAGGTTTGAATCCCGGGTTACTGACTTTCCGGGTTTTCTGTCTAGAACTTACTTGAAACCACTCATAGTTACGCATATGATACGCTTCGTCCCAGTACCTACTTCAGAAAGCAGGCGTAGGTCTTGCGCCTGATCTCCCTCTGGTCATGTCAGACAGCTACCAGCCATGTTCTAATTACCAAATGTATTGACTACTTAAATTATTTATCGGCGTAAACACAATAATCGATTCTTTATTTGAACAGGTGCTCGGAGAAGGCGAGTTCGGCAAAGTGGTAAAGGCGGAGTGCATGGGAGTGCTCAAGCCGGGAGTGCGATCTGTTGTCGCTGTCAAGATGCTAAAAGGTAAGACTGCCTCTAAAGTTATATTTCTAAAGTAACAGTGTATAAAAAAAAGAGATACCTTAAAATAGTATTAACAATTTTGTGACTTCATAAAAAGTGCAGTCTCATTCGTTCTTTGACTAGATGGACAAATGAACTTGTAAATATTGCAAGATCACACTAGATGCAGATCATGTGCAATAGATTGCTGTGAAAAACATGAGGAATGCATATGTTCAGAAATGATGATGATGACTAGTGACTTGGCTATAAAGACAGTTGAATATAACCCATAAAAGTCATTTACTAAATGTCGTTGAAAGCACTCTAATTACTTTCCGAAATTCCAGAGGGCCACACAGATGCAGAAATGATGGCGCTAGTCTCCGAAATGGAGATGATGAAGATGATCGGCAAGCACGTGAACATCATCAACCTGCTGGGCTGCTGCACGCAGGACGGACCGCTCTACGTGATCGTCGAGTACGCGCCCAACGGGAACCTCAGGGAGTTTCTGAGGAACCACCGCCCTGGGAACAGGTGAGGTTTTTGAAGCTTCTGTAATAATCTCTTTGGTGATTCCTCGGCTGCATATTACTATCGATCAGCGATTTATTATTTTTTACATATCGCGAAGAATTGATGTTGTTGTGAACTAGTAAATTCATAGACATTGGAAAACGCAGCTTTGGACGTCTACCACTACGATTGAACGATCATGTTAAGATCACATGAACTCGTTGGATGCTGGCCATTTCCAATACCTGTGATTGCTTCGTTTTTAAATTGTTAAATATTATTGGATACTTTACTTTGCTATTTCGAATTAAATAACGTGCTAATAGGTTTTATAATAATACAGTGTTATTGTGACATAGCTCTTGAACTCACGGTGCATTGTTTCATTTTATAGATACGAATCAGACACGGAGCCTCTGAAAGATAAAAAGACGCTCACACAAAAGGACCTAGTCTCCTTCTCTTACCAAGTTGCAAGAGGAATGGAGTATTTAGCATCGAGAAGAGTAAGTACATTGTTTTTTTGCCAATCCGATGGGATCTGATAAAATAATATAAAACATTTATTTGCATTTAAATAGGATACCCTCAATCAAGATTTCAAACATATTTTCGATGTTAGGCCTATGTGGCCATTGGCAATGGAATGCAAATATAAATATTCAGCATATCAATTTCTACTACTTTCTAGCTGAGATACTTACCTCATTTTGTTAATTAATTAATAAATCTTATATGTAACTATGTTTACTAAATCCAAAAAAACTGTATAAAATCATGTATTTACTCTTGTAATCGCTCTAAACATAAGATCCACTAAAATGATTTTTTTCTGCACTAGGGCTTAACCCAGATAAAGTTAAAGGTTTTCAATTTTATAATAACCATTTTCTTCCTTTCCCCAGTGTATACACCGGGACCTAGCAGCTCGCAACGTCCTCGTCTCAGACGAGTGCGTGCTCAAAATTGCCGATTTCGGCCTAGCCAAGGACGTCCATAGCAATGACTATTACAGAAAGAAGACCGAAGGTCGACTGCCGGTGCGGTGGATGGCGCCCGAGTCGCTGTACCATAAGGTCTTCACGACGCAGACCGATGTGTAAGTATAACTTGTCATTGTAGTGAATCAGCTGATAATCCTATAACTCACTTTGAAAGCCACGTACAGAAAACAGCATGAAAAGGAAAACTCTTCGGTAGTTGCAACGCGGTAAGTCCCGCCATGTCCGAGGCTCAAATAGAGGTCGACGACGTCTTCCAGGGATATTAATGTCATGCTAGGAATAAAATTACCAACTGGAAACCGTAATCTAGAGATGCGCCGAGTAGCACTTTTGCCGAGTACCGAGTACCGAGTTTTATTCGGTTCATTTATTTCAACCGAGTACTCGGCCGAGTAACTCGGTTACAATCAAATTCCTGTTTCGGATGTGTAAACAAGTACAAACAAGTACGCGCAAAATTAGCTTTATCGGGCCATTAGAGCGCGATGATCCTAAAAGCCCCATTACTTTAGAATAAGCTGACAAAAGACAAGAGTCCTTTCAAGTGGTGGGCAGGGCACCAAACAAGGTATCCAGAACTGGCACATTTAGCACGAGTGTTACTATGTGCACCTGCAAGCACCGTGCATGTGGGAGTGATTACTTTCGGAGGCTGTTAACGTCTACAAAGAAAAAAGGGATAGGCCGTTACCAGAACGTGCAGAGATCTTTGTGCTACTGCATCATACTTTTACTTTATAAATTTCAATTTTTTTTTTCATTCACTAGTGCTCCTCATTTTGTTCATTACCACTCATTCATTATCATAATTGACTTTGTGAAAGATTTCCCCTGTTGTTTAGATGATATCTACCTAGATATACTGCTTTACTTAAACCGAGTATACTCGGCATTAAAACCGAGTTACTCGGCCGAGTACGAGTATTAAAAACCCGCCGAGTACGCCGAGTACCGAGTATTAACCGAGTACTCGGCCCATCTCTAGTAATAACTAAAACCCCTCTGATAGGATATTGGCAGCTGCTGATACATCTTTTTTATTCAAAGTAAAGATTACCATGATTGTTTTTTCATCTATCCATTTGCCTTATAAGCTACGCATTTGGTTCTGTCTGGTGACTGCCAGATTCAAGACTTCCATCCACTATTGTTAAGGTTGAAAGAACATTTTGTGTAATATTTAGATAAAATTATAAAGATACCAATAAATACCCTAATCAAGCCCGACTGTGATCGCGAACATTTGTACCGAAGCCATGGATGTTATATGTATTCAAGAATTTTTGGGAGACGCCTCCGTCATAATCGTTGCCTGGTACTTTGTAAAATTCCTTGAAATGAAATGAAGTGAAATGATTATTTTATTTGTCTTTGGAGAAGGGTACATTTTTGTAGGTGTTATGAATATTACGGTTCAGCTTTTCCATCTATCAGAAATAGCATGAAAATATTTTACTTCGAAACCAGATAATTGGTGTGTTGTCTAGCGCATATTTATTTGTTTATCTCTTCTTTCAGCTGGTCATTCGGCGTGCTCCTCTGGGAGATTATGACTCTCGGCGGAACGCCCTACCCCACGGTACCGGGCCAGTACATGTACCAGCACTTGAGCGCCGGGCATCGGATGGAAAAACCTCCGTGCTGTAGTCTGGAGATGTACGTTCGGTTTTTCAAGGCTTTTTATTATTGCAAGAAAAATACACAAAAAAAATAATTAAAAGATCATGTAATCTTTATAACTTTGATAATCATGCGATTGTCAATGTAGACACCTAAAAAAACATCTCATAAATCTTGAACTGATCGTCTTAAATCTCAAAAGACTTGTTTTAGACTTGTGTACCAAATATTATAATTAACCATAGCGCTATGATACGATCTTTTTAAGAAAATTAGGCAGCGCAAGTGCGTATGGTACTGTACCCAGGATAAATTGTATCTACTCAAACTCCCTGTCGTTTCCAATAAAATGTATTTCATGATGATAATATTTCTGTTATTATAGAAGAACATTCTGTGTAAATAAAATTTTACTGATATTTTTATATATTTTTACCTGACACATGCTCATTTATTTTTTACTATTTTCAGCTACATGCTAATGCGAGAATGCTGGTCTTTCTCCCCTGGCGATAGACCCTCCTTCACGGAGCTGGTTGAAGACCTCGACAAGATCCTCACAGTGACCGCCAACCAGGAGTACCTGGACTTAGGGTTACCACAGCTCGACACACCACCCTCAAGTTATGATGGATCTGGAGACGAGAGTGATTCGGAGTTTCCTTTCATCAAGTAGAGGAGTACGAGTGAAAAGAACATTGAAAGTAAAACAAGAAGAATGAAGAAACAATTATAAATTCCATGACACGTCTCCACCAATGATGTTGTCTCATTAAGCTTGTCTTTTGGTTACATAACACATATTATGGTGAGAATGTCGTGCGTCAAGGGTCATCATATTAAGCGATTTAAAGTGATTTCGTATTATAAAGGTTGTTGCTTTGGTCAGTGACATCCAACTCAGTGATGATAATGTGAGTTATGCTTATTCTAAAAAAAAAGTTTTCTTTAAATTCTGAGCAAGTTTTATACAAGAAATCCTCTCCACAACATTCAAAAAAATTACAAAACGAATTGGAAAACTCGCAATCTAGCGTGTAGCTAGGCTTATCTACGAAATACTACGCCGTAGCTAGTAAGCTACGAAGAGGCTACCTTGTGTTGGTAGTTTTAACTCGATTGCTGTACCGCATAAAAAATGATTTTGTAGGTATTTTCCATGAATTTTTTTTTTCAAATAAAAAAAATTAAAAAAAAAATTTTTTTTGGCATTAGTATCGTTTGTACAGCCACCCCTGAGTCACTCGTCGCTGACCAAAACAACACCCTGTATGTATGAGGACATCGCGCGACTTATGAGCGTCGAACGTCGCGTTACTTCGCATGACGTCGCTTGCGATACGTACATGTCGCGCTACATTTGTCGCCTAGTGAATCCGTGGTTACATTTTGGTGATAAAATAGCACGGATTGAATTTACCGGGCCCTTTCCGCTTGTGAAGTGAGTTAGGACACTTGAACTTTCTTGGATGGTGAAGTTTTATAGTTTGATAGTATATTTTTTATTGTTTTCGATGACTGATTGTTCTCGACTCTCCCACCTTTTTGACTTGGTTTTTTTTTGGTTAATCTTCAATCCATTTTTTTCTAATTGTATTTATTTTGATAAAACAAATCTACTCAATACATAAAATACTCGAACACTGATGTGAATGCATTTATAAACTTTCAAGTAACAGTAGTTATCTCATATATTTTTCATATTTAATGAAGAGTATTTAGGTAACATTGATCAAAGTGTTGCATAATATTTTTGATTTTGTAAATAATACATAATGTTTAGTTGTATTTATCATGGTATAGAAATATAGAGTTCAAGTTTTTTCTGTAAATAAATTATTATTGTAGAACCAAAGTTTATTTAGTAAATTATTGTGTATTTTTTATGCATTTGCTTACAGTATTTTGATGGGATTAGCAACCATGACAGAATATTATTCTAGTATGCGAAACGCATTAATGTTATTTTAGATTCTAGTCTTCGCATGTCGTAGTGTTAATTTAGCTAGACAATATGAAATAAAATATAAGTAAATGAATTTACATAAACCGTTTTGTTAGGATAATAAAAAAATATGCCTGGGATAATAAAAAAATAAATCTACTCTTAGTGCTTTATATTGTGAAAACACGTTATCAAGCAAGTAGCAGGTATAAATATAAACGTTAAAATATTGTTTATTATGTTTAAAGAAATAATTTTACACATGTTTGTTTACCAGTGCAGAGTAAGATATCAACAATTTATTACTTTCTGGTTTCCTATAAATAATACTGCATTTTTACCACCAAATCTATTGTACTTAATTATTTCTAAGTTAATTCTTGTGTTTAAGTAAAATTTCGAGATTATACTGTAAATATTTATCTTTTTCTGCCTTCGCAGTACTAGTGACAAGACTTTAGTATTTTTATTATAAGTTAGTTGAACAATTTCAAAATTTTTCATAGTAATTAATTATGTTGGATAGGCTATCATATTCAGTGTTGAGGAAACGTGTTGTATTGTTTGTATATTTGATGTTTAAGGAATGGAAGTTAACAAGACGGAAGTAATAAAGATGGATGTGAATATATTTTTGGGATTTTTTTATTACTATTCAAGGAATTGATCATCGTTATAAGTCCATGCTGTTGGACGCGTCTCTCTGCAGAAAAGTACTTACGTAAATTATCATTATCAGCCTAAGGACGTCCACTGTCACACCATCCACAAGGACAGGCCTCCCTATGGCTTCCCGACCGATAGCGACCGATCACAAGTGGTCTGCATACAGTCTCATCTAGCGATTTTTACAAAGTCACCTGCATATCATCTGTTCATCTTGTTGGTTAACGTCCTACACTGCTTCTTTGATCAAACAATCAATTTTATTGAAGTATTAGAAGTATTAGAAGAATATTCTTTAAAATTCAAAAAACCTGACATCTCGCTCGTCTTTTTGCTTTTGCTGAGTGGAAATCAAATCTTTGACTAGAATTCTTCTTATGCTCCACTACCATAGGCATATTATAAGATAATGTTATGTACCTTTCTGCCTTTAGCACCGTCACCCATCGTTGCTCACAGCTGACTCTCCTGCTACAAAAGTATCGGCAGAAATAGACATTTCACGTAGATAATTTCGATTTCACAATTTTCTGCTGCATCGAATATCATTTTAACTCACGTGGCTATTACAATACTAATGTTATAAAGCTGATGAGTTTGTTTGATTGCATTAATGTCAGGAACTACTGAACTGTTTTGAAAAATATTTTTGTTTTGGATATCTTATAGACGATGGCTTTAGGCTGTAAAACATCACGCTGTGACGGGAGGGGAGGAAGCAAAGTCTAAACGCGCGAACGCAGTCGCGAGAAACCGTTAGTCTTTAAAAAATCGTAAAAAAAAAAATTTTTTAGCCTAATTCAATGATTCTTCTCAATCAATAAATTAGTACATGATATAACAGCCATTTTGTCACAGCGTTTTTCGAGCGCCACCTGGTTATTCTGCATGGAAACTATGTCGAGACTACCTACTGTCCCTGCGGTCGCGTAGTCTATTTCATTTTTCAGATTTTTTTCTGCATCAAATATCCTTTAAACTTATATTATAAAAAAAAACAATGAATAAATACACAAAAACACCAATTTTTTCAGCCTTTTTTTAACGCCACTTTGTTGTTATACAGGGAATTGAAAAGTTTTCATCAATGATTTATATTTCATCTTTCATCAAAGTTTTTCATCTTATTTCGTATCAGTTAGCTATTTCTACTTTTCGCGCGTGCAGAATTTTATACAGGTACTTTACGCATTTATGTGGCAGGTGATTTCTAAGGCTATTTCTGGAATGGTGATACCTACTTTCTATGACTATTTTGCATTGATTGTCCATTAAAGATCAATTTTCAGATTAGTTTGAAAAGAGCATGTTCTTTGATAGCTGCGATGTTGGGAATTGCAACTTAAGCTTTGATTGAGGATTTTTTTATGTACAAGTTCTGACGATTGTATTTTGTTGCTGTGATCTTAAATTTATTTTTAAAATAAGATTGACAACTATTTCATTTTACATAATCTATAAACTATTAATGCGATTTTATTATTACAATTACACCTACGTACCGATTACCATTGTATTATCTGGGCTATTACTGTTAGACGTCGCAGTTGTGTGTGTGGCAACTGGCGTAACCCGTTGAATGGAAAATTGATATTTTTGAGTACGAGGAAGTTAATCAGATTAACAGTACTTAATGCTTATTGTTTTACAATAATATATCATGACTGAAAAATCCAAGAATTTACCGCAAAAGATCGTTATTAAGATATTTTCGTTTATGCGGTACCGTATATACACGATAAAATGCAATTATTAACCATAAAAAGTTAATTTTTCCAATGTTTCCATTATTCGGTATCGATACGCATTTTCTTCGTTGACTGTACCATTCACGGTGAACAATAGTGCCCTCTTTCGGGAAAACATTAAACTCCTGTGATTTGAAAACTGCAAAGCACAGTGCAACATCTCACTTAGTTTTTAATATATTTTATAGATGGCACTCACACACGCTTGATGTGCTTATAGAGACTACTTCAAATAGAAAATCCTATCACGGACTTTTTAGGTACTGCTTATTTCTGGATATAAATAGATGTATGTACAAATGTACAAGTCTTGAAATGGTGTTAAATAAGGTAAAATATAAAATTTTATATTTGAAAGTATCCGAAACCAAGTAACAACCATTTCATGTTTATATGGGTCCCGACATAATACTTTACTTAGGGCTGATTTTTCAATAGTCAGATAAGAAATATTTGTCGAACAAAATACAATATGGCTAATTGAAAACGTCACCTAATTGTCAGCAATCATACGTAACTGATTTTTTTAAATCTGTCGCTTTATAAATTAACAGTCTGATAAGTTTTATCTGACCATTTAAAAATCGGCCCTTAGACTATTACCGCTCAAGGCACTGTTTTATTCATTTGTTTTCTTTTTATAATAGGTAAATTACTTATTTATTTTCTAATCAAGTCATAAATAAATATGCAATGACGTCGGTCTACTGGCTAGAACCGGTACTTGCTAAATATAGGATATTGTATGATCACATTCACAGGTTCAAAGCGTTTTCTGACCGAGAACTTATCATTTCTATTGGTATAATTACTTGCTATTAATTATACCTACGTGATTCTTGCGTTGCCACGCGTCTTGTGCATGTAATCACCTCGTTTTAACCCCTTATGCAAACAGAGAGGTGTGTTTATATGCTCTGTGTTATCGTAGCTCCCAAACGGATGAACCGATTTAGTATTTTTGTGTCGTAGATAATAAAATTATCTACGCGAGTGTTCTAAGTCATGTTTCATGAAAATTTGTTTAGCTATTTATCGAAGTAAAAAAAAAGTATAAAATAAGTTTGCTGTTGGAAGTTTGGTTTGCACCGTATAATATATTTTAAAGTAACAATTGCAAATGGTCTTTCGGCCTGTTTTAAAATGTCATGATAAGTTCTGGTTACCGGTATCTGCCAGATACTTAATACAAAATGACGTCCCCCATATTTGAATTGTTCGTTTATTAGTGTTTATGTGATATAATAGATTATTAATAACGTAATTTGTCTTTATTTATTATGCACATAATACCCCTTCCTATAAGCTCATTATTTCTTTACCCAAAGGTTGTCTGGAAGAGATCGCTTATAGCGATTAGATCGCCTAAATTGTACATTTTCTCGAAATTAATTTGTTATTTACCTTTCTGGTGTGCAATAAAGAGTTATCTATCTATGTATCTATCTTTATTTGACGATGGTGAAACCGGCCCTTAAGACTTGTTTTTTATTTCAACAAGTGGGTGATCTTGATTTAATTATGCAGAAAAATAATACGTCCTCATACAATTTACAAGCTGTTTTATTTATCAATATGTTTGTCTCTTCAATTACATAGGTTTGGATAAATACAAATTGTCATACAAAAGTTACACTAGTGAACAGTTAAGTCATACAAAGTCATAGGTACTAGAGAATTATTATAAGAAAATACAGTGTTTTTGTTATTCATCATATTTGAGGATTGTCTGATTAATTGCGGTCACACCGCATTTTTGTTAATATTAAACCAGTTGTTTTAATCAGAATTAGCCGAAAATAGTCATAAACATAAAATTAACTTAAAATTACAATAAAATCTTTTAATCACATAGTTATACTTAATAGCTATATTCGTAACATATAATACTTGTTTTCATTATCCTTTTTGGTCTACATAGTTGTGCGTCATCGTTCTGCAATTAAGCATAATCTTGTTTGTTATTGTTAACACATATACGTATCACAAAGAGTTACCAAAAAGACGTTTTAATAGCCATGTTTATAAAATCGAACTTATTATGAAGTATTACTGCAGTCATCCATTCAAACCAAATCAAAAAATAACAAATGGGCAATTATTCACAACTATAATAATGTTTTTTGCAATGTTTATACGTCATTAGAAAATAATAATTGTAGTTATATGTAAGGTCGATAATTTCAAAATAGATTCTGAGAAACAAAAGAAAGAACAAATCTCTTTATAGCCGAGCAGGAAGTTCATACGACTGCGTACAATAAACTGAAACACGTCACATATTTTGGAATCACTTTTAAGACAATGGGTGTTGATCGAACAAAGAGTTCTGATATATCACAACTTGATCATTTATAAAAAAGTATAAAGTGGGCTACACACGACCCTAAAATCAGACCCGATATCGGGGAAGTGGTGGGGAGGACCCTAGATCGTACCGTAAATCGCCTCGTGTATTGGCAAATCGGAAGCCTAATTTTATTATTTGTAAATCATTCCAACAACCATTGTCCCGATATCGGGTCTGATTTTAGGGTCGTGTGTAGCCCACTTTAGCCTGAAAAGAGTTCCCACGCCACTAGTGATTATTTAATCGTTTTAGTACCAAAACAAAGAAATCGCAGAGCTCAGCGCCACATCATAATATTTCACTGATTATATTCGTTTTAACTTACTTAAGCAAATGCAGAGCATCTTTCAACCGATATCAAATAAATATCAAAACTGATTTAACTTTACAAACTGACTTAGGTCCATTGGTGAATACTTAGGTTAAATTTTTTTTAGAATTTGAAAGCCTGTAGTTACCAATTGTCACAGACTTTAGGAACAATGTCCTTTTGTGATTAAAAATGGAAGTTCTGTTAATTTGGCCGGTTACCAAAATTGTAGAACGTTGCTCCAAATACCGTTTAAATCCAAGTCTCAAATCTAATGATCCCTATCACATGTTCACGCAACGCAGCTTCTTTTCTGGTACTCTCGAAGCGAACTGGAAGCTCGGTGATGCGGATTTAACTTCTGCCTTCTCTTCTCTTCTACTTTCTTCTTCCACATCACCCATCAGAGTTCTCAAGCAGACCTTCATATCCGACGCGAACTTTCTGACGAGTCGCTCTAAAGAAAACAAATGCTCATCTAACGCCTCAGGTACTTCTTCTCTCATAAAGTTTGCTAGCCTCAATAGGTATTCTGCGTTGGGTCCAGAAGGGCCGTGGCATTCTAGTATTTGCTTAGCTATGTCTGGCAAAGGTGCGGCGCCGAGCCAGTGTCTGTTGCCAGGAATCGCAATGTATAGCACAGCGTCCTTTTTGACGGTGGGTGCTACACTTGTGGAGTAGCTGCCAGGTTCGAAGAGTGACGGTCGAGGGTGGAAGTTGACTGTGTATATTCTGTAGCCTCCGAGCTGGCATTCTCTGGTAGAGAGGTAAGGTAATGCAGCGTTGTTCTCTGCAGCTACTAGGAATGCTCTGCCCCAAGTTATGCCCTGAAACAAAGAAACATTTTGTTTTAGACTAAGTACTTAGATAACTTTCTATAAACGTTATTATTTGTTATAATTTGAAATAGGTTTGCATACTAGCTAGATAAAGCCAGGCACTGCATGGATAGAGTTTTGTGCTCCCGATTGGAATGAATTTGATTAATCGAATTTCATAATAAAACTGGGGCCTAAAACTAAATTGTTATTATTTACATAATATAGAGCTCGTAATACGCGAAAATTCGATAAATATTTGGATTCTTATCAATAAACAAGGCAGAGTAATAATTGATTGGCTATTGTAATTATCAATACATGGCCTTTTTGGCGAGGTTGTTTTTTATCTTTGCTGAAAGTTAATATCTCGCGGAAAGGGGACTGAGGTGTCGACCTGAGGTCAATATTATCACTCGCAGACTTGTTTCTTTAGCCTTGTTTTATAAATTTGTTGTATTATTATGTGACTCAATTAATTCAGGTGCTATATGAAACCAAATACATAAAGTTTCTGTAAAAGTAGAAGCATTTAGTTTAATGTATGGGTGCTTAAAATCTGGTAGGCTTCCCGAAAACAATAGATTTACCACACTTAGGGCTACAAAGATATCGGATGACAAAACCGTCGATGTTTCAAAGGTTTCACAGGATTAACATAAAACAAACGAAATTTAATGACAGAAATTGTGACTCTAAGCAAGTTCCAATAGAAACCATCATTAATAATTATTTATAATTAACACGTGTCCATGTTTACCAACGAGAAATCACTCCACTGTTAGCTGATTATGACAGATATATTTTGTAGAACTATATTCTTTGGTAATATTTACTGTTTTCTATATTTTATAATGTTTGTTGTTGATGAATTTCGAAACCTAAGTCAAATGTGTTATTCTGGAAAAGTACAAAATAACAAACTTTCATAGTTGTGATCGATTCGAGGTCGAGGTTTTGTAAATCATTAAAATGATTTTCAACGTTTTGTACGAGACTGTTTCTTCCTATTCCGTCTTGATGAGGGTTAAACAACACTGATTTTTATGTAACTGTTAAAATATTATTACGTCTTGAATTAATATGATTCGTTGAAAGTTTTATTGCTATTTAATAACCATACTAACCTACGAGTTAATGCACTGATATAAGTAGTAAGTGTTATATAAAATTTGCAATTGTCGTCATAATATTTGCATGCATCACGGATATTTAACAGTAGACAGCAAATACAGGGATTTTTTTAACGGCAGTTCTGACATCATCTCTCCATCAGGTTAAAAGTTAGGAAATGGATTTGGGAACCGATAAAAAGCTGTTTTATTTTCAAACTGTGACTTAATACTAATGAAATTCGTTATGCGGCGAACCTGCTAAAATCATCACATCGCATATTCGAATATTCGTGATAGGAAAATTTCTAGACATATTGGAAAGTTAGTCGTTCCAAATATATTACCTTATCAGTGATATTATCAACAGACACGAGACAGAATGTACTTAAGATAATAATGATATAATAACTTGCTCAAATATTGCGAAAATCGTTGTTTACTTTTCGAAAAAAAAAATAGTGCCTATGATCAAAATGAAATGATAACAATTTAGGTAATACACAAGAAAACCTGCATACAGTATTGTTCAATTTAAATAAAATGAAACAGGAATGTTTACATTTACAGAGGTGATGATGATTGGTAATTCTAGTCTATTTATGAGGTGAATAAATTAAAACTAAAACTATATTTTTTCATCCTGCCTGTTTCATCCCGTTGCTGGGCTAAGGCTATAAACATATCCTCCTTTTTTAAAGTCGGTAATAACCATAACAAAGAAAATTGTTTCTGAATTGGGTATTTGTTTTTGATTTATCATTCTTATATAAACATTACTTTGATTAGCGTCCGGCGTTTGATAGATAAAGCTATCGGCAGTGTGATAACTTTGAGACCTTATGACAGACAAACTTCATTCGCGAGTTTTATCAGTCTGCAATTACGGATACTGTTGCTAAGGATTTTTTACATATCAAAAGTTATTCATTATTATGTTATATATTTCATCTTTATTCATTATTAACCAAACACCTGCTTCTGAGGTATCATATCAGTGTTTCATATTTTTATAGAGATAGATAGAAAATAGATTTCAACTGCAAAATCGAATTATTTTCCAGCCCACTATCCTCAATAAATCTGTTCTTTTTTGCTATTGAAATGAGCTGTCGGTAATTATATTTACCGTCAAATCTTTTCGTCCTTAATATTCTACCGATGAATTGAAAACTACGAATGCAATTTTTACCTCTAATGAAATTTTGTAGTTACTATGTTCGCAGCTTTTCTTACGTTTCGAAATTAATAATTTCATTTAATTCTCTTTTTCCTTTATTTTTATAATCAATGTTGTTATCTATCTTTTGACTTTTGAAGTGGCCTCCTTTCTTATCTGCTCCCAAGGTATTCGCAAGATGACGTGCGTCTTTTCTATGACCTTATTTGCACCCGTATTTTATGTACTATCCCTTACACAGAGACTTCAAGCATCGAATCAGTCGCCCGTTTTTGAAATGAGCGTCAGCATCGCGATTTACACAATAAACAGATTTGGCGTCGATGCTTTAGCGCGTTGGTATAGATAGTAGTCAAGATACAGATACATTTGTCAATAACAGCTTCAGCATCGTGACTGCATAGACAGATACTAATGCGCGACGGCATCGCGGCTGTATCGATGCTAAAAGTAGCGCAAGTCGGTGCTGCACCGCAACAGTATCGCAGTGTTTAAATTAGTCTAAAAATTAAATAAATAATGGACACCAATCACATACATTGCTCTGATCCCAAAGAAAGTAGCTAATTGCACTAGTGTTATGGAAATCAGACACAACGGTGGTACCACAACACCCAGACCCGAGACAATATAGAAAATTTTGATTTCTATATTGACCCGACCGGGAATCGAACCCGGGACCTCGTGGCGGCGACGCTTTGAAACCAGCGTGCTTAGCCACTACACCACGGAGGTCGTCGGAGTCTAATGTTAGATTGTAGATAAAAAAGTCTAAGATTTGGTATCACATATTATTTTTAGGACAAACTCGATACGAAAGAGATTACTAGTTTGGGCCTCGCTAATTAAGTTCTTCATATAAATTCCAAACAGTCTATTTACGAATATTCCAGATATTCTATTTACGAGTATTTGGCATACCTATGTATAAGAATTACGGGGGCACCGAATCTAAGTAATAATAAAGCAGGCAGAGATAATACCCGCTTGGTGTAGATACCCCAACACATTAAAGTCCTCTCAAAGAGGCCTCTTCCTGTTGGATCCATATCCTCAGGTAAACCTGAGCAGGAGAGATATAATAATAATATATTGTTTATTGTTTGGCTCAACTGTGTAAGGAAGGCAAAGGGAAGCGCTTCCTACCGACCGGGTGTTATGGCCGGGGACCAAGGTCCAATGGTCACCGTCTTGGTTTATTCATAAATAGTTAGTTCGCTCTAAATCTTTAATATCGCGGTGCAGTATCCATACTTCGACTATAGCGCCATCTAGTCGCGTCGAGCCGAGTCAGCGTGTTACGTTGAAATGTAGTGACAGTGGTTTATCATACATGTCGCTACAATTGCATACCATATACAACGAATAATTACAGAAAACATCTCAAATGTAACGTAGGAGTGGAGTAACAATGGGGAACTTAGGATAATTGTACGGTAGTGTTAAAGATGCACTATTAAGGTTTATAGAATTGGTCATTCTTCAGAGTGCTTCTGTGTTATGAGGTACCACGTAGATACTCAGAACTCATGGCTTCGCACGTGTCTTATGATAATAATGGCCATAGTTGAACAGTAAAACAACAATCAATGACCTATTGACCGTTAACAAAAAGCTTTGTTTTACTTCCTCTAGCTTATAGTCACAATAATGGCATTGAGCCCCGGGTGGTTAAAATAATAATAAAATACGGCCATTCAACGACATTGTTTTTAAACAACGCCCTATGTTTTGAGAGAGTGAGGAAAATAAGCTTATTATTGTGAAGCTATCGGCGTTAGTGCCGATTAATTATCGGCTTGTTTTTGTTAAAAGGCACTGTTGAGCTAATGCAATGCTGAATATAAGCAATGACCAGCGTAATCTAGATATGTTTTAGAAATGCACTTTTTTTCATTTTTATTAGTACCAATGCTTCCATCGAAACCAAGTCGCGTATAACGATGCAGTTTTGACCCCTTACACACTGCGACTTTTAGCATCAATGCAGTCGCGCATTTTGAAAACATGCTTCAGCATCGCACAGATTTAATTTAGTATCGATGCAGTCGCGTGTTATTATCGATGCAGAAGCGCGTCTACATCGATGCTAACGCGCGTTAGTATCGGTGCAGTCGCCTAAATACAGTACATAATTTGACAATTTCCAGCTTCTGAATCGCGACTGTATCAATACTAACGCGCGTTAGCATTACGATCGTATCGATGCTAAAAGTAGCGCAGTGTGTAAAGGGTATTTGATAGGTAAGCGTCTCAGCTTTACTATCAAATTAGCAATTAATATTGCGATTTCGCCTGATATTTATAATATTATTATAATAAATCAACATAAATATTAATATTCGTACCATTGTAGTCTTATTTTAATATCATTATATTGATAATATTCGTTTTCACTGAATCGGAATTGAGCTGCCTGGGAATTGAACGGCAATAAAGTTGAATCGCAATATGCGCCCAAGTCCAATATTAATAATCTTAATTGCCGGATGCAATCTTGCGCAGATTTGCCGACTAGAACGATTCCGCTCTAGGCCCGATACGCACTCGAAAATAACAAATGAGAAATGTTACGAAACCAGAAACGGATTTAGTGCGAAAATACCCGTCGAAACAGTTATATGACATTGCTGGATCATAAATTTACGGATTCGGATTGTTTGGATGGACCTTTAATGCAGAACTGAACTCTAATCGTTGCTTGTTGTAAAACGTGAGAAATTAGTATTTGGAAATACAGTACAGGTTGAAAAAGTCAATAGCTCACGAAATAGTCATCGAGAGAGTCTTGAGAAATGCACTGTATGAAAAACAAAACATAGAAATCAGGATTGGATAAGTGTGAAAGTATCCATTGGATTCCCTACGAGATAAGGTAGGTATGTATGATATCATTTATTATTATTTCACAATCTATATCAACAAAATTCTCCTACACCTATTACAATTTATCTGCATGCCTTGAAGGTATGATTGGGAGAGAATGCTTCTAGCATTAAGTACACCTTTTGTACACTGTGCAATACATTTTTGAAAAAAAAAGGGTTACTAAAATGCGCCTGACCTGATGTCATGAGAAAACGTATCTCACACAGACGAGTACGAAAGCGCCCTTGAAACCTTTTGCGCACTTCAAAGTAAATACGAGTTATACACGAGTGAGAGCTAGACTGATGGCTAATAGAATCACCGACACGTTTTGCAGATCCAATAATACGAACACGTGTTTGTTGTTACACACGTTAAATGATTTGATTTAGCTGGTTGACTAACCGGTAAGTAAATAAAAATAGCTCTGCGATTATTCTTTTAAAAATAATCAAACGTTCACGAAACGATGCTATGCGACCTTGAATATTAAAGCTTGAATAGTAGGTAACATCTTTTGAATTTTAAGCGATTCCTTTTTTTAGAGTTCCGTAGCCGAATAGCAAAAAACGGAACCCTTATTGTTTCGTCAAGTCTGTCTGTCTGTCTATCTGTCTGTCTGTCTGTCTGTCCGTTCGTATGTCACAGCCACTCTTCTGTGACTATATGCATCACACTGTTCAACTTTTGTAGAAAGATGTACCGTACCTATCTTGTAAACTGCTTTACGATTCAACTACCAAAGATAACTATTTTTTTATGAACATCACTCGTTATTAGCGAGAGTGATTAAAAAATAAGGTCCGTGATGAGTGCGGATTTTACAATCAGTTCGAGTACTTATATCCTATAAAAGCTATTTGAATCTGTGCAAGTTTGTGAAGTCATTATGGGCTTAATTTAAGTAGAAGCAAATCCTTTGTTTGTAATGCGTTTAATGAGATTATAGAACGTGTAGACAGTTTGAAAAGTGATTGTAGGTATGTTTGACCGTCATAGTCATTAAAATTATGGAACACTTGCATGAAATGAAAGTTGTGAACTGGAGTGACTTAAGCTGAATGTTTAAACTTTTCCTTTTCTGTGTGTAATCTCTAGACGACCTCCGTGGTGTAGTGGCTAAGTACGCTGGTTTCAAGGCGTCGCCGCTCCGAGGTCCCGGATGCGATCCCGGTCGGGTCAATATAGAAATTATATTTTTTCATATTGTCTTGGGGTCAGAGCAATGTATGCGATTGGTGTACAATATTTATTTATTCTCTCTTTTTTTATCGCCAACCAGATTCAGATTGTAATATCATCGAAGGATATTTACTTCATTTGACGAAATACTATAAAAATGCATTTTTATCAACTGCTTACAACAATACAGATATTTATTCTTTGCTTAGCAGATGACCGCGATCGCACCCTATATCAAGTGTGGATGAGCTAGGGTGGTGCATATCTACATATAAAATTACTCCAGATATACTTTACTCTATACTTAATTACTCTACTATTTACTCTTACTTTACTCTTTCTTTACTCTACACTTGATTAAGTGTAAGATTTGTGTACTAATATGTATCTGTGTACCCATAATAGAACTACCTAAGATATCCGTTAGTTGTTTTTGTCTCAAGTGGTTGATTGCATTTCAGCATTATCAGTCAGTCACTTTGTGATATTCAGATGTATCACTCTACCTTAGGCAGTAAGTGCTTGAGTAAGTGCTGTTCACGCTTATACAATATTTATACTTGTCAACATTAGTTAGAGAAACAAACAAAATAGAGATAATTAATCACTTTGTGGTGCTCGTAGCGCAGTGGTAGCAGCGCTTTGGTAATGATACCAAAGTGAAGCAACCTACGGCGCGGTCGTGTTTGGATGGGTGACCATTCCGACCATATAAGTGACGTACATCACGAGCATCTCCGTGCTTCGGAAGGCACGTTAAGCCGTTGGTCCCGGCTAATATCGGTTGATATTAGTCGTTAAGCCTAGTCTACGCACATGCACAGACATGCCTTATGGGCGGCTTGATAACATCTGACAGCAGGGTTAGTCGCTTGTCTTGCAAACACCCCTCCACCAATTCGAACTGAGACCGCGTAGTGGAGTATGGCTCAAACTACCTCATAGTTGAGGTAAGGCCTTTGCCCAGCAGTGGGATGTTACAGGCTAACTTTACTTTATTTAATCACTTTTAAACTTGATATACTTATATCTCTATACATATAAAAAATACTAATGTATTTACATATTAACCTTCATGCACTGGTCTGATCTGTCTATTGTTTTTTTATTTAATATTTTGTATACATAGTTTATAAATTGTAATGAATTTCGAATTCAAATTTAAAAAAAAAGAAGGACAAAAGTTGACACTTTTGTAAGAAAAAGTACCAGATATCGCGAGTGTTTATTATTGTACCTACATACTTTCACATGTGCAGAAAATACATAAAACGGCCAGGGTCAGACCTGAGCCAAATGTGTATGGCTTTGTGTTGTTTCGACTAAATACTTTTAAATATATGTGTCACTTATTTCGAGAACAAAGACATGATACGGAACAAAAAAAACACTAGATTTACCTGCCCTATCTGATGTCTAAAACCTTACACACTGCGACTTACAGAAGCAGGACGGCATCGATGCTAACGCGCGCTAGACAACATCGATGTCAAATTAAATGTGTTAATCTGTTAGTATTGATGCAGTCGCCAATATACAGTACATATTAATCTATTCCAACTTCTGCATCGTGAATGCATCGATACTAACGCGTGTTGGCATCGCGACTGTATAGATGCTAAAATTAGCGCAAGTGTGTAAAAGTTGACAATTTGCGTTTGCATCGCGACTGCATAACTGCAAAAATTCGCAGTGGGTCTAAATGGTTCAGAAGTAAGTGTCCTATATGTATGAGCGTGACTAACATCGTCCTGCATTTTCCCTTTTGTCATCATATTAATTAAAGGAAATCCCTTGACTTGAATTATTAAATATCTTCTGTGCTAATGTTCAGCAACAAACGGATAGCAATATGTTCGTCTAGTTCAGACTAGTGACTGCCTCGTTGGTGTCCTGTTTAATTCGCTGGTCAAGCACTATCCAAGAGGTCCAGGGATTTAGTTTGGCGCCCGGAATCGGAGTATATTATTGGGTCAGTTTTAACCAACTTCAAAAAGGAGGTTTCAATTCGAGGTTATCAATTCGAATATATGATGTTCTTTTTGTATCTACATTTAATTGTTATCTCATAGCTCAGTTGTATGCGGACTGTTTTAATTTTTTGTCACATACTTAGGGGGTTTACTTTTTAGTTGGTGCCATTGTAGCCAAATCGGGATCTGATGATAGGATAGGATTTTGGTGTAAACGAGGGAAGTTCTCAAATTTTAAAGGCACATATACTGTTTTGTACTAGTATCTTAATGTTGACATAACTTCAAGTCTGATAATAGTCACCATTTTGTGAAGCTGGGTACATGGTGGAACTCCTTAATGCTTAGTTTAGTGATAATGACGCTAGAACTTGTGTTAGGTACTTTATAGCATCTATTTATTAAAGAACAGAGTTAAAGAATGCGACCCCCCGCCCAATTTTACATGGAAGTAAAAACTGACTTCAAAAACAAAATGCACTAACACGTCTGAACGAATTCGTTCGCCTGGTATGAAATACTTTTTTTAAAGAGTCACGAGTTTCTTTTAAGACATTTAAGTGCATTTTGTTTTTGAAGTCGGTTTAAATTTTTTTTAAGTTGATTTTATTACTTGAATAGACACATATTTAGAGAACTTTGGGATAGGTGATCGCTAAATCTTTCTAGACTTCCTGTTATCAAGTACTTCGGGGCGATTGTAGATTATTTACTAATAAACGCTTTGTACGCGGTTTACTGGTAACGTCCTAACCTAACATCAATATTTGGATGAACATTTCTGGAAACCAAGCCCATGAACGGCGCTAGATTTACTTGACATCCTGAATATTTCATAGTACCTGCTTAAGGTTGGATTCGACCAAACATAGGTTTAAATTTATGAAATGCGCTTAACTATACGAAAGATAATTTTGATCCTTGATTAATACTCAAATAATTCAAAGTCGTTTTTAGACGTAAAATGTATCAAAAAATCACAAACTCACTTATCAATGCTGCACCAAAGCAGTATGGTGTGAAAGTGAAAATCCTGTCTTGAGGTGTCAAAAGGTTTGAATTTGCAACACATTCTGACATAATGACATAAATTGACATAAATCATATAATAAGCGTACGTCATTACGTTATAATTTGATTAGCTCTTATATCACGCAACATGCTGAGTATAAGAGTTACTTCCGTATAAACGCGATATTCTGTGATAGTAGATGGTAAAGTGTTTGGATGGGTGACCATCCCGAACATATAAGTGACGTACATCACGAGCATCTTCGTGCTTCAGAAGGCACGTTAAGCCGTTGGTCCCGGCTAATATCGGTTGATATTAGTCGATATGACAGCAGGTTGAAGTCACTTGCCTTGCAGACACCCGACCAACCCGCACTAAGCCCGCGTGGTGGAATATGGCAAAATACCTCATAGTTGAGGTATAGCCTTTGTCCAGCAGTGGGATGTTACAGGCTAACTTTACTAGATGGTAAAATGAAAAATGTATGTAAGTATTCTCGGATAACTAGAGGTTTATTCTAAGGATTAACTGGTTTGAACCAAACCACCCTAAGTCAGCTAGTACGTAAGCACATAGTGCGTAAGTAACACTGAATTTTATGATTGCAAATCGGTTAACATAGTATTCTGATTCCGAAAGTGTGTACCCATGCAGGTACGTTTCGTTTTCCCGTCAAAATTACGTAACTGATTTTAAATAAATATAAACTTAATCGTAGAAATAGATAGAAACTTAAAAACTGACATACGAGTAGTATCATCAAGGGAACCTAATAAGCGTCATCAAGCGCTTCTCATCAAGATTTATAATGCGCACCGCAAAGAAGTGAAACTCGCTGCCCGCGTCGGTGTTTCCTAGGGATTACAATCCGAATCTTTTCAAAGTTCGAGTGAACAGGCTTCTTCTGGGCGAGCTCGTTCATTTTCGACTTCATCTTAGTCGCAATAGGCTTGGGCTGGAGTCAAGAGCGAACCCATACTAAGTAAAAAATAAATAAAAAAAGATAATAAAACTAATAATTTAAGTATCATTTAATACGAATCCTATCGTCATAATATAGAATAAGGCTTGTATGTAAGTAGGTATCTAAAGTGCGAGTGTTATATTATTATAACATTTAATTGATTCCTCACACGTCTGATATCATACAGAGGCCTTGGTTCAAACAGTTTATGCGATTGTTATTAAAACAATGGATCTTGATCGGTTTTAAAGAATTCACATTTCTCGTATGTTCAGTACTTTTCCAGATATATAAAGATACAAGAAAAAAAGTATATTTTGAAATCGCAAAATATGTGTTATATTTTGTTGTCATAAGGGAATTCAATCCATAGTTACCCTGCTTGTGTCATCATGATATTTTAAAAGTATGATACAAGTGGATACTTGTAATTTAATTTTGGATAAATACCACACGCATGTAAGTTTCGTAAAAGATTTTACAGAGATTTGCTATGGAAGTACGTGTGGTTGCGTGTGTCTAAGAAAGATTGCATTTATTTGTTTTCACTTGAATTAATAATATACCTATGTAAAGAACAATTGTGTGCTCTAATGTGGTCTCTAAGTATAGGTCTTATAGAAACTCAAAATCACACAACGAGCTATGGAGAAGGCTATGCTCGGTGTTTCTCTACGAGATCGAATCAGAAACGAGGAGATACGTAGAATAACTAAAGTAACGGATATCTCCCTACGAATCAGTAAACTCAAGTAGTAGTTGGCAGGACACATAGTGCGAAGAACTGATGGCCGATGGGGAGAAAAGTTCTAGATTATAGACCCATCGACCAAAGGCGCAGCGTGGGACGTCCACCGACAAGATGGACGGACGAGGACAAGAGGATGACCTTGTAAAGATCGCAAGATCACACTAGATGCAGACCGCTCACAACTGGTCACTGTGGAAAACCGTGGGGGGAGGCCTATGTATAGCAGTGGACGTCCATGGGTTTATAATGATGATGATGAATAAACAGTTATGCCTTACATAACTTAGTCACTCTTTTTCTGAGAGTTCACGTGCATCAAATTGACTAGGTATTTTCTATACAAGTCACTGCATGATGCTTCGCAGGGTTATACGAACCATACTAGTAAATGTACGCTTTCTCCTTTTTTTTCTTTCAAGTCAAAGCATGGATCATAATAAGTGTTTAGAAACTTATCATTCTGATTGTACGTAAATTTTTAGACAAAACATCCAACCTTTACGCCATAATGATTAACTAAAATACCTCCCGATAGAAATATTTAGTAAGCGAAACGCAGTTTATGACATCTAAGTAGGAAATTATGCCATCAGTAGATTACACCTCAATAAACCAATCTAGGCCCAGAACTAATCATCAATGGATTGACCTAATTAGGTCAAAAATTTGGCGTAATGGAACAAAGAAGCCGACGAATGCCAAAATTTAGACTGACGAATGAGCAATGAATGTTTTGAAATTCTGAGTTGATTAACCAAAGGTTCTATCAATTGGTAACTGACATTCGGTGACCCGGTGTTTTTACTTGCGAATGAAGTTTTATTGCTAGTAGTACATGTTTGTAAAATTAAAATATCTAAGACAGAGGATATGAAGAGGACACCTGAAATTGTTGAATCAGCCTAACTACGAATAAAGATCGTTCATATGGGACATTCGAAATTTACGTTTTGTTATATAGGTAGCTAAAACTTAGGAGGTAATGCTCAATTTTTTGAACTATTTACTTGGTTTGTTAACCACTGAGCAAGTGACCACTACGTTTGGAAAAAGGGTGGGTGGGCAGTTTCTTTCGGATCATAATACTAACAAAACTGAATCGTATTTATTCATGCAGCGTATTGCGTGCGTTCAAGTGAAAATTAGTATGAACTTAGCAGATAATCTTATAAATTGCCTCGCAGAGAGAAGCAAAAAGCAGAGTAGGTATTCACCATTTTCTATAACCTTCCTCGCTGTCTTTAGGGAGGAAAACTAGTACCAATTATAATTATTTGATGATAGAATAAAAAAAGATAAGACATTACTTCATTCGCATAGTGAATAATCTACTAGTGTTTCATTTTTATTATTCAACGCTCACAAGTTACAGTCATATGATTCATAGAAAATAAAGTAGCCTATTACATACAACTACACTAAACTATAACTCTTAATATGTGAGCACATTTATTTCCAAATAGACGGAAATAAAGGAGGGTTAAATAAGCTCTGGACAGTATCAGCTAATATTTGGTTACCGATTGCTACCTTACACACTTAAGCCTTTCAATTTTCCTTTCGCAATACTTTTATGTACCTGAGTACATTTCTTGTAGGTACTGTATTTTTCCTAACACCAACACCTACACACGTCACTGAGTTAGCTCGTAACCCCAGGTTATCAGTCTTTGGAACGTGCAGATATGGTGCATTGGTCAAGGTTCAGTAACTCAACTCAGTGATAAGTAGAAACTATTGCTATGGTACTGGAATACTGTTTAGATTGGAGAATGCTTTTAAAGGCTGCTAGGGTCGCTAAGGCCGGGCATGGGCGTGCATTTCATATAGGCAGTTAAGCAGTGCCTACCTCGCCATTATAATGGCAAATCAATAGTACAATAGAACTTTAAACTAAGCTTAAACTGAAAGCATTTTTATTATCAACTTACATACATTAAGTACTAACGCTCAACTTTGAAACGAAAATATTTAGGTAGTAGGCTGCCCAGCGGCTGCTTGCTAAATACACGCACACTCTTGCAATCGCCCCTCGTACCTACAATGTCACACAATGATGATATAAACCCGAACGAATTGAAAATGACGCTCTGTTCGTACAATTCAAGGTGACAGGTGATATTCGCATCATGGACTCCTAAAGTAGGCATGCATACTATCTTCTTTCTCTATCAGTTTCCTACTGGGAGAGTGATTTTGTCCTAGTCGCGCGCAAATGACGTGAAATACTTCGGAGTCTAATCAAAACACATCTCTTAGGAGAAACTTTAATTTGGAATTATGGTAGGAACATAGATTTATATTAATAAACCATGGTTTTAATTTAAAGTGATTGTGATATAGAAAAACTAATGTAACATTAATTAAAAGAAATATAAATCTTTCAAAGGATTGTGTGCAAGTGGAAATTTCGTTGTTACTCGTCTACCCGATACTAGATGGCGCGACGTTGCAATTTCCTACGCCTTTTTCCTAATTCATAATCTTTTGTAATTCTCAAACTAATGATATTGTGAATACAGGAAAGTCCGTAATTTTACTTTAATTAATTTTCTTACGCAAGTAATTCAACCCAGCTAAAGTGTTGGTATAAAAATAATGCAAACATTCTTTAAAAGTTTGCGGCTGCCATTTTTATCTATGGAGTTCTTGTTTTGCTTTTCGCTTCCTTCCCGCGAGTGTTAAAAATCTTAAATTTCAAGTAAACAGTTGTATTTCGATTGAATAAGTGTTTTCGGGGTTTGTTAATTTTATATTCGAAACGATGGTGAAATTGCAGTGTTACTTTGAGTGCCATAAAAGTCATGTTGTGTGTGATGACTGATGAGGGTTCAAAAGAAGATTCGTTTTGTTTTGAAAGTTTTAACTGTGCGCTGATGCCCTAAATAAAGGCAAGACCTTTGCTTGAGAATAAGGAAGGCCAAAATCGTATCATAGCCACTATGGGTATCAGTTAAATGGCATGTCATTAGAAAATCATCCATTTCCTTGATACTTGTGTGTGGTGTAAAATCATTACAAACACAGCTTGTATGCTTCCTTCATAAATTGCACAGAAAAAAACCTAGGTAAGTTATTTTTTGCTGGTATTACACCGTCATTTTCATATAGCTCTATACTAGATACAAAATCTAAGATCGATATTGAATTTTTTAAGAAGTTCGGAATCAAAATTAGTATATGCATACTCCATCAAAAATTTAATGCACGCCCCTGAGGCCGGGCTAATAGCTAAAGGGTTATATACCTCTTTATTGATTTTGACAGATATTGATTTTCACTGCAGGTTATTTTATTATTATTTATTTATTTATACTTTATTGCACAATAATAAAATTATGTACAAAAGGTGGACTAAACGCCATATGGTGTTCTCTACCAGCCATGTCTTTGGGCTAAGTATAAATGATTGTGGATGGTGCGACAAAAAACAAAATTAATTATATACAATAAAAAAATGGCTACATAAATAATAGATACGTACTTAGATTTTATGCAATAAAATGAATACCAAACAAATACAATTAGTACTTACATAATATTGCACGTATATAGCACAAGCAATAAAATAAATACATCAATAATACATACATATACCAACATATATTATATATATACTATATATTACGACGAACGTTGTAGATATATGTTATGTGATGGATGATTCCGATTTATGAAGGAAGGTTAGATGTTAACTTGGTCTGTGTATGGGAGTAGTTAAGACTCGTAATGTCACCGAAAGCGTATTTATAATTAGTGTAATAATATGCTCATGGACCACATGGACACTGAATATGTGCTGTGCTATAATGCTGTTTTGAGCTGTTAGAACACTGTTCTAACAGCTCAAAACAGCATTTCCACATATTCAGTTCAGTTCCACACAGCCAGTTGAATTTTTAATATAACTATTTATTTATTCAAAATTGCATTAATCAATGGTTGGCAGAAATTAAAGTGTTTTATTGACAAATAATTACTTTCTTACCTTTCTTACAACTGCAATTTACGAAACACGTTGTTCTGTTTACGATTAGTATAATGATGATGCTACTATACTAATTGTGTCACTATGGTTGACATTGACATTGGCCCGTTAATCTACATATTTCAAGGTTAAAATTGTAATTAGCTTATTTTTATTTTAAACATAGTTGTTGTACAGTTTTTAATTGCTTATAATGTTAGAGTTTGTTTAAGTATTTTATATATTTAAAATGGGTTTTGGAAATTTGAACTGAATAAAAAGGACGTTTCATAATAGAAATGACGACCTCCGTGGTCGAGTGGCTAGCACGCTGATTTCAAGCGTCGCCATCTCGTGAGGTTCCGGGTTCGATTCCCGGTCGGGTCAATGTAGAAAACGATCTTTTCTATATTGTCTCGGGTCTGGGTGTTGTGGTACCACCGTTGTGTCTGATTTCCATAACACAAGTGCATTGGCTACTTACTTTGGGATCAGAGCAATGTATGTGATTGGTGTCCAATATATTTATTTATATATTTATAATGACTAACACTCTGACGACATTTCGAGTGTGTTAGTAATAGATGCTTGGACAAAAGCAATGATTTTAGTAATTCAGAAGAATGAAAGATGATGTCGATAGTTTGTAAGGACTTTCAACATATGATTCTGTCTTAGGTCAGGATCTGATGTATAAAGTCCGGTCAGACTATTTTTGACAAACTATTTTAGTTTATGACGAGCTTCATCGATTTCAAAATACTCTAGATGCACGCTTCTGCGTAACGAAATAGTCTAAAATAGATGAAGTAGTTATACTCACTTCTTTATCTTCTATAAGCGTCGCCACTCTGCCCGGCTGAAACAAAAAATACGTATTTTTAGTTCGTGACTACAATTTTTTTTCATCATTATTCTTATTTGAGTATATAACAAAAAAGAAATTTTACGTCATAGACTTATTTAAATATCCTTCCTTTCAAACTTCGTCCTTGCAGTCATGGGAAAGAATACTTCATGCCAGAGCATTAAGTAAAACACCTAAATATTGTTTGACTATGAACATTTATAATATTAGTTATAACTTGGCTACATGTAACTTTTTATACCTAATAGTATATCCACACCGCCCGGCGGCTTTGCCGGCTGCATATGTCAATTAACCGTCAGTTACAATGAAAAAAGCCGCTGCGGCATAAGTGTCATGGACACCGGCACGGACGCCGGGCGGTGTGGATTGGCTTTTTCTGAAGTTTGTCATACCATAAGGTAACTTTTTGAACAAATTGCTCATTGCGGGCCTCATAAATATTTCTATACCATACACACGGGGCCAGTATTCCAGTATTTCAATGAGGTCAAAAATGCCATTTTGAAGTTAAGATTTTTTGAGACCTCGCTAAAAATTAACATTATAGTATCATCACTACAATTCTTGGCAACTGAAAACCATAAAATTTTAGCGCACACGACTATTTTTATTGACAATTCTATATATTTTTAACAATCTACGCATATACCATACTATTTGCGCTTTATCTGGGTGAATGAACGGACTGTTAAATTAGGGTTACACGGTTTATTTTAATATCGTAACCGACGATTTGCAATGGGCTAGATAAGGCAGAAAGTCATTTTGATTTCTTTAGCTTACGCAAAACAGACAAGTTGAAAATACGTATATATCCAAATACTTAGTCGAGAAAGAAATAATAAAATACTTTTGTTTGTAAACATGTAAAAATGCCACGAAAAGTTCTAGGAAGCTAGAATATGCCTTTTTGATTAATAATTGATGTACTTAATTAACATATTTTGTGTTGTTCCAATAAAACATGTCGAGCAATATGACGATAAAAAGTACCTATCAAACTACGGTGTGATTAAGGCCATAAAAATAATCAAAACTAAGTTAATTTATTTATAATGTGATATTAATGATTTTATCTATTAATGAATTTATATATATCAAACGAATGTTGTTATCAGTCACAACGCTTGCAAAATGTGTCAGTACTTTAGATATTTCAGTATCTACAATGCTTAAACTTAGTGGATTACAACAAGCAAATATCTACATATGTTGTTCGTAGTATTTGTACATGTTCATCACTCAGTATTAAAAGAGTAGGTATGTATAACTAAGTACGATATTGGAATTCACCCGGGCCCGAAAATACAAAATTTACAAAATTGTAAAGAGCAGATAAAATATAGATAAATGTTTTGGTGAATTACAATACAAAATGATGTTGAAGCCTTAACCGCATTTAGGTTAAGATAGATCAAATTACGGTAATATTAATGAATGTGGTTACAATAATTATAGTTTGCGTTTAGTTATTTGCAAAGAAGCCTTAAAATTTGAATAGGTAAGTGGTCTTCTTCTTAGCGTGTCGATGGTAAAAGCGACTTAAATTTGTTGTGCCCAGTAATTCGCGACGCGGATTGTCTTGTCATTTGCACACATCAGGTCCTCCAAAGAGCAAGAATCAGGGCACGCAGGACAAGACAGAAGGTGGTGCATGTCTTGTGGGGTGAAACCGCAGATGCAGGACAGATCGGTACCATCAGAAAAGCACCAGCCGTAACATGGCCTCCTTACATCTACCCACCCGAGACCGGAGTCGGTTAAGGGACTTCCACGTGTGCCATGGCAGTCTGTGTCCTGGAGGGGGGTGCTCTGAAGGAGGAACGAAAGGAGCAGGCGGCAAGGAACCGTTCTCCCACAGGACACGTCTTGTAGTGGCGGGGTCGCGGTCAAGAGGCGAAACGCACTTCATAACGCTTCTGCGACTTTTAAGCCTTTGGGGGGCCATGCAGTAAGCGTGCAGTGGATGAAGTGCGCTTGTCTCCAATTTCCGACGCTCCAACTCACTTGCCACCCGTCTGCGGATGGCCGAAGGTGCGATGCGAGCAAATGGATACAGCATTTCAAACGGGTTATGTTTAAGACAGCCTGTAATATTACGGCACGTTTCATTTAAGGCTGTATCCACTAGTTTCGAGTGGGCAGATCGACCCCAAACCGGACACGCGTATTCGCCTACGTAAGTAAAAATCATAAATAAGTAAGTAAGTTGTAGAAATGTGTAAAGCAGTCGTATTCATTTGACAGTTCAACTTACGGTATGATCTGTCAAATAGCAGAAAGGCATACGTTGTGTAAAGCAATCGTATTCCACCTCTGATTTGGTAATACCTAGTAATTTTGAAAATATAGATTGTTACCTTCGTATTCAAATTATATTCTATATATTTTTTCATTATATTGCTGTTTTCTTTTTTATTATTTTCATTCATGTTTATTTTCATAACAATATTGCGTATTTTTTTGTACCTATTTGAATAGGTATTATCAATCCCAGATGAAGATGAACTAAGACGTCATAGTGATATTGTTATTCAAAATTATAAAAGTAAGTTGAAACTGCCAATTCATTTTAGTCGCAAAAAATATTTTATCAACTGCAACTTTGTAATTAAAATATAATTACTATATTTATATTTGCAAAGATGTTCATAACGCACAATACTAGCTTCTTATTCGCATAGTTCTTTGTTTCTTTTGTGTACAGTTGGTTCGTAATTAGCAGTCTTTTGTTTGTTTTCTGGATCAACTTGGAATTCGTCTTTTCGTTCAACATGTTTTTGGCAAGAAAACTAAACCGTCTTCAAGAGACTTACTAAAACGTTTGAAATAACGCATTAAATCTTCTATTTGGGAGAAACAAATTATTTTGGAGTCGTTGCATGATATGCATAGATTGTTGGTCTAGGTACGTAAGCTTGACATGAACCGACTCTAAAATAATTTGTTTCTCCCAAATAGAAGAGAAATGCGTTATTTTAAACTTAGTCCGTTTTTTTGTAGGCGGTTTTTTTTGTTATTACTTTTTTATTTCATGATTTTTACTAATTATATTACTCCTATCTCAAAAACAACTGATCCAATTTTGATGATACTTACATTGTACCCTAAGTTGAAATATGCTTGATTGAGCTTAAATAATAATATATCGCTATACTTTTCGTTTCCGAAAAATCCTAAGACAAATTTACAAACATACATACACTCACACGTGATTGGAAGCCTTACTAGAATAACATACTCAAATATTGTAAAATCCAACGATATCGCATACATACTCATTACATTGATTACCTTCTTTTTTTAAGTCGGTGAAAAATTGGCTTGGTAAAAGCCATGCTAAAAGTTTTCAGAGGCTCAATTAACTACGACGTCAAAAAGGTTTACTCTTAGCTGCACCTGCATGGTTTAAAATTGAGGCTTAAATTGCTCACTTTACTCTGATTTTTAATTAGATAGACCAGAATGACAGCTTCAATCGCACTTTTTATTTTTTAATGTTGCAAGCGTAGTGCAATAGTGTTGTAACAATGCAATTGTAAAGTATTAATTGAATTTGTGAAACGATTTTTCAATTTCGTGATTCTACTTATTTTGATAAATAATATATGTAAAACGTTGAACGCATTTACAAAGAAACGTAATAAATAAAATTTTCTAATAGGTGAAAAATTAAAAGTCCCTTCACATGCAATACCAATATTTTGTATGACTTCAACCTATTTTGACTATTTACTACTTTCTATAAATACACTATTAGAAATTATGATATTATTTTGCAGGTAACATGATCTTAAAACAAAACTTGTTTGGTATTTTTTTTGTAATACATAACTATTAATTTTATGCAAATATATTTCTGCACAACACAAATTCAAACTATATCCAATTAATTATTCTATAATCATTTAAAAGCAACAATTGAATCGGAATTGAATTTGTCGAATATTAAGGCACATCACTAAATTTTTATTACGAAAAAGTGGCATCCCACCAAATGTCATTTTGGTCTATCTAATTAAAAATCAGAGTGTAGTTAATCACTAGCTAGTGAACCCAAAACCTTCTTTCTCATTTAAAGCTTCTGGCTAGATAGGAGTTAAAGTGTTCTGGAAGTACCGGAATAAAACGAATTTATCAAATTGACGAAAAAAAAATCGAAGTAGCTGACTTATTTAAACGTTAATGGAAGGTTAGAATAAGAACATAGTGCGAATATGTCGCCACGTGTGAAAGTACACATTTGAGTAGTCGCCAGCCAATTCAAAGTCAATGTACAATGGCCAGCACATTAAAAGTGTGTGTAAATTTTTGTTGCAAATTCACCCCTATGGTAATCGCATAAGATGCTGCAGTGTTTAGCCAAATGTGCTTGTGTTATATTGTCGGAACACGTGAACAGTGAAACGTTGGGATTATTCCATCATGTCTGCGGATTGAGCTGATTATCTATAACTGTTTCCGTGGAAACTTAATTGAAGAAAATCGACGACGCGTTTGATGCAGAGGTTCGCGTTCCTGGCTATGATTATTGCCCGCAGGGGTCATGTTTGTGTGATGGATGTGCATGAGCACGACGCACATTTAGAGCTAAGTCATGGATGTTTTTATGTATTTAGGTATTTACGGAAGACGCCCCCGTCTTAATCGTTGTCTGGTTTTCGTAACACAAGGAAGAAAACTCAAAAGTACGAAACCACGACAGTTAGTGGGCTATCTGGCGCATTTATTTATTTATATTTAATCAATTATTATTGTTTGCTTTTTCGTAAGATTGTAATTAAGTATGTCAAAATGCTTGTTGTATTACGACATAAATTGAACTTTTGTTTTATTGAACTGTTGTTTGATGTCTTCATCGTGATTTGAGATGATCTCTGTAAAAAAGCTTCGTCGGTCGTTTCTTGGTGATTTCTCTTTGACTTAGGTATGGGCTCTTTTTTATTTTCATTATTTACGAATATAAATGTGATTAAAACACACGGTTTCTTGGACTTATGTGAAATGTGTGTAGTCGAAGAATCCGTCTGAGTTTGTCAGTTAGTAAAAGCGAAAAAAAGAGATATCTATGAGAATATGTATTGTTTGACTGTGAAATCTCACATCTTGAGCAATGCCCCATGGTTGGTGTCACAATCAATAACAGTGATGTGTGAATGGGATCGGTTGTGGAAAATTCACTTGAAGCTATCCTAGAACGTAGTAATTGGTATAATTTACTCTGATATAGTCTCTTATGATTATGGCGAAGAATACGATGAGCAAAGGATAGGATTTAAATCTCTGGAGGAAAAACGCAATGGTAATATTAACTTTTGTGGATTTGTATAAAGTATAGTTAGGTTTTTGTAGTTGGAATCAGCTTGACTGTCCCTACAGCGAGTTTTTATATTTCAAAGGCTTAAGGTCATGATTTACACTAGAATTGGTAAAGCTACATCCAGTGCTTGAATTAATATAATCAATTCAAAGCCTGAATCACTTTTACAAATTAAGCAATTCAGTCGTCAGAGGCGGTAAATCGACACAAAAATATGAAAGCGTGCAAATACCTATCAATAATAATAACATTGCTATCTTATAACTTGTGTTTGCTTTAACTGGCGTTATCTGGGGATAATAAGGCCAAATTGAGTTGCAATCGCGTTGTTATCGATATAGCACATGTTTAATTACCTATTACATGGAAGACAAATATATTGTGTTTTGCTACAACGGTTTGCAATTTTGCTACAACTTTTTTGTGTTTCTGTGGCAGCACAAAATCACAAAAGATCTAATAAAAGGTTTTTCAATTTAATTTTGCAAATGTCTTTAACAATAGCACATCCATTGCCAATATTTGCTTGGCTACTAAAATTCCTCTGATGATAATTTCTGGCTCACGATAGTGGAAGTACTGTATATAGCTGTGTTTATGATAGAATTTTAACTTTGTATAATTTTTGTTATTACATAACAATAGCTGAATACCTAAATTAAAGCGGTAGTGCAAACTTTATCTGTTTTGTTTTGCTTCGAGGTCATTTACCTCTATCGTCTAGTCTCTGTATAAAGTTTCTGAGCCGTCTGCTAGTTGGCGTCCAGAAGTTACAATTAATACGCTTTTACTAGCTTCACAATACCAACAGCTAAACTCTTTAAGGAGTAACTGTAAATACTTCCATAAGTAAAAACGTAATTGTAATAGTAATAGTACAGCATTTTTCTTACTCATTTTATTCAACCTTGACTTTTGAAAAACAAATAATGTGGTTTTATTTTGTAAACACAAGTTTTTGAAGAATTGTTCCTCAAACTGTACATTTTGTATAATAGATGAGAGTCTAAGCTGAAAACGAAAGTGACTCCAAATCTTGCGTCAGAAACAATCGCATCAAAATATGACCCAGAAACCAACATCTCCGAACCGAAATCGACTGGCCTTCAACCACGGATTCGCGCACTACCCAAACCCGTGTACAAACACACGCTAATTTATTTATATCACCCAAAACACCAGGCGAGGGGCCAACTTTAGGGCACACTCCAACACGTACCTTAGTTTCAGTGCCGCGATGCGTCGTATTCCCTTGCCAGAATCTTCGGGAGAACCCTTTGACATAGCCGGTCACCGACTGCTGGTACTCAAATCCAGGGTTCCAGCATAAGGATCCGTACCCAAACACCCAAAAGGGCTCTTTTCTTGATACAACCTCCACGCTCTGCTCAGTCTTCCCTCCTTCGCTCTTCCCAGATTCCTTACCGCTATCCATTTTACGACTAAAAGCTTTCTCCAAAAATGTTATAGAAAATCGCTACGCTAAATGCTTTGGGAAAGAGAGAAAGCGGACGCCAGCGTCCTTATGTTATATCACAGATATTTGTTCACTTTGTTATTCTACTTGTGTCTCATTTTGGATATTTGGAGCACGTGCACCGGGGTAACTAACTAAGAATGCAAAATGTTAAGCGAGCGACCGTCCATGGCGCCGATTGATTCACAACTGTCAGTTTTCCGCACTTGTTCGCCTTTTCACTTGGTGGCTCAACACTGAAATTCTCGTCTACAAGCGATTTTGAACTGTAAGCTGTTGGAATAATAATGCTATTGATTGTATAAGTATGATGTTCCATCGCAGACAGGGCGGTACCGTTGCGTTTCGTTTCACAGTATTTATCTTGATTGTTCATATCTAAATCTTTATTAGCGTTGTCATAAATAAGATCTTAATGTGTTACCGTGTTTTCTATTGGATCTTCTCCAAAAACAGCACAAAATATATGTCTATAATTGCCATAATATTTCATCAAAGACATTTGAGAGCGTGAAATGGAACGTATCGACCGCGTAGTTTGTAGCCGGCATTACAGTTCTTATGAACAGCCAATAGGAACGAGGCTGCATTGATTCATCAATGGACTTAATGCGGCTGATGCAATTTTTCAAAGAGCTTACTCTTAAGCTTTTGAGATGGATGCGTTTGGTGAAAGATTTAAATGATGGTCAAACGCGGTATTTTTAATTCATTGACACGGACCGACTATTTCTTTGCTGTCCTGAAGGTCAGGTCGAATTACAGATATTATTTTGAGAATAATATTATATTGAATTAAATTTAATTGAATTTAGTGTGGTTGATTGGAATTGGTCTAAAAATGAATTTAATTTAATAAAGAACACAATCACATGGTTTTTAGTCATTATTCGCATTTTGTGAATTACTTTTTTTTAAAAAAAAATTACGGATATTTTATCAACAGTCCTTTGTTATGCTTTTGTTTGTGCGACTGTCGGCGGCCATTTGATCCGTGAGCATTTAAATATAAAATGTCCGCATTTAAATATAAATTTCCAAGATAGGTACCTACTCTGATACACCATTCATTCAGTGTCTACCAACCGCTTACCACACCTTCAAGTGCGTGCAAGGTGAAAAAGATTACCAAGTTGGTTTTGTTTTTCTAATAAAGGTTTTCATCATCGTCATCATTTTCAGTCATAGGATGTCCACTGCTGAACATAAGCCTCCCCCACGGTTACCCCCAGCGACCGATCACAAGCGGTCTACATTTAGTTTGTTTCCGCGATCTTTACAAGGTCATCTTTCCATCTTGTCGGTGGACGTCCAACGCTGCGTCTATGGGCGAAGGGTCTCCAAACTAGAACTTTTCTGCCCCAACGGCCATCAGTTATTCCCGGTATGTGCTCTGCCCATTGCCACTTGAGCTTACTGATTCTTAGGGCTATGTCCGATACCTTAGTTCTTGTACGTATCTTCTCGTTTCTGATTTGATCTCGTAGAGAAACACCGATCATATCCCTCTACTTATCTCGCTATGTGATTTTGAGCTTACTTTTAAGGCCCATAGTTAAAGACCATGTTTTGGATCCGTAAGTCATCACTGTTGAAGACTTTTGTCTTTAGACAATGAGGTT
This sequence comes from Pyrausta purpuralis, assembly GCA_963924145.1. NCBI lineage: Eukaryota > Metazoa > Arthropoda > Insecta > Lepidoptera > Crambidae > Pyrausta > Pyrausta purpuralis. Next base: position 806,789 of record OZ001662.1, on the reverse strand, counting down.
ATTAAGACGAGAAGACGCTCTTGCGCAGTTTCCCGAACGCTGCCCAGCCGGGTTGGATTACTTAGTCGATTAACCTCTTTCTCAAAGTTGGACCTGCCTAATTGGATGACTTGTCCCAGGTAAATGTACTCGTCGACAACTCTTACGAATTGAGTTCCTAGCAGATACTGGAGTGCGTACAATAAGGGAGCTTAACGTGATTTCAATTATTCTAAGACCCCCTTATTAGCGAGACTCAGTCCTTCAATAGAGGTAATAAAGGTTTTATGTACTTAATATTCCAGAATTTGTGACCTATTGTGTCGTGTTGCCTATTAGTTGTGATTATTCTTGAAAATCAATACCAGTAAAGCCCGTGCCTTTTTGCTTGGCAAATAATTTTGACAATCCTTTTTATGGAAATAATTAAGTAACTAATAACACAAAAAACATCAAATAGGTACATAGGTTGTTCAGGCAACTTAAAACCCCTGAATAAATCAGAGCAGCAAATACACAGATATGCGACAGGCTCCGGCAACCGACGATAATTCAACGAACACCCACAAAGTTCATTGCGCTTTCAGCTCCGGAGGAATTCACATCGAACCATATTTTTTATATTTCACATCAAATATATTCATCGAACTGTTATCCGGCGTATCAATTCAAAGTCCTCGTCACAAGAAGACTGCGTAATCAAGATGGTGACCCCTACGTAATGAGAAACACGGACTCATTCTTCAGGAAAGTGCCAGTATCCAGCTGCAGCCATCATTCCGAGGAATCTGAGGGAAGTGCGTTTTTAATCCATTCATCCATTTTATACATTCATCCTTTCCATAAACATAACTTCAATTATCTCATTTACGCATATTTTACTTCAATTCAGTTCTGTGTAAGCAATGTACTGTGTTGTCAATTACTTCAAGTCATCGTCCATTTTACATATTAAATAGACATAGTTTCCAAACTAAAACCTTCAATTCATTAAAATATTATTCGAACATAAATTGAAATAAGGTTTGCCGACTATTTCAGGGGGATTATCAAGCAAATTATTCAAAATAAAAAATAATCCCGGCCAGATTTGCGGTAACGTTTTCCAACAAGCGTACACGCAAAACACTGTGTCGTCACATCATCAGCTGTGCATCGAGCCGCCCGGCTGCAAAACCAAATTGTTATCATCGCTAGCAAGATTTAACGTAACGTATTCATCTTTTGTTAGTTACAGTGCAATTCATTCTTTACGTCGACAAAATGGCTGATTTAAAGGAACTTGTAAAGCAGAGAGGTAATATCAGGTGCCAAATAAAATATTTTGAAAAATACTTAGAACCGTTAGCGGATTCGTAAGAAACAAGTGCTGTAAACATAAATGAACTGCGTTTGCGATGCAGTAAAATGCGTGACGTAGCATGTAATTTTGAGGACATTCAATGTCGAATTGAAATATTAGAGCTGATGATACAGATAACCAAATGGAAGAACTTGAAAACTGAAACTGAATACTACATCTTCAACTTAATTGCCCAAGGCGAGTCTTTGATTGAACTCTTTGAAAATCAACATAAGCAAGTAGAATCTGCATCTGGTACGACAAGTAAACTATACAATGTTAAGTTGCCACCGTTATCTATTCCCATATTTAATGGAGATCCAAATAAATGACTTTCATTTAGAGATACATACTTGTCATTAATTCATCAGAATGAAAACATAGATGATATCAATAAATTTCACTATCTCAAATCATATTTACAAGGGCCAGCTTATTCTGTAATTAACTTTGTTACTGTGTCTTCTAACAATTATGCAATTGCGTGGAATTTATTGATTAAACGCTATGATATTAGACGTCCACAAAATTAATGAGCATATGAGGTGTCCATTTTCTATTGAACCTTTAGTTAGGGAATCTCACAGCGGCATCAGAAACCTCATAGATACACTATCTAAAAACCTTAATGCTTTAAAGTCTCTAGGTGAGATAACCCAAAACTGGGACACACTGATTATATATATGGCCTCAGTGAAATTAGATAGCGTAACAGCTAGAAATTGACTTAGATGCACAGCACAGCACAGCATATATGACTTCTACTCATTCCTGCGTCAGCGAGGTACTATTTTAGAAACTATTAATGCTACCCCAGATAATGATGCTACTAAATCATCTACTAATAGAACCGAGATGCGGCATAGTCTTCTCTCGATAATTCATCTCCTATAAAGCAATGTCCCAAAATTATGCAACAATTGTCTTCGTTCTGGTCACCAATCCAATAGTTGTAGGTTAGGTGGCTGTAAAATTTGTCATAAGAATCATAATACACTCATACATAAACAACATTCAATACAACAAACAAATTCAAATCAAACTATATTAAATGAAAACAAAATCAACTTACCTAGTCCTGTCGTTGAACCCTCTCCATCAAATACAGCTTCTTCTTTGGTGTCAATGTCTGCTGCCTGCTCAGGCTAGTCTAGCGCTTGTATCTACGGCATTGGTCAAGGCGACCAACGATGGAATAACATACACTCTTAGAGCATTGTTGGACTGTGGGAGTCAATCTTCCTTCATCAGTGATAAGGCACAAAGGAAGATTGGTTTGCAACGAGCAAGCGACACTTATCATTCGGTTACCATAGGCAACACGGAATTTAACATAAATATAAATATAAATATCCTTTTCATTTCCACACATCGCTATCTAGTCCCAAAGTAAGCTACTCAAAGCTTGTGTTATGGGTGTCAGACAACTAAATAATACTAAAATACATAAATATGACTAATACTTAAATACTTTTTGTTTGTAAATACATTCATGATATATATAGAAACCACCCAGACCAATACAAACTGACATGTTCATGCACACAAATGTTTGTATTGTGCGGGGATCGAACCCGCACGCGCTGCGTAGTAGGCGATTTCTCGACCACTACACCAGACGGGTCGTCATTGTCATCTCATAACGGAACATTGTCAACTACGTCTTATTTCTACTCATACATCTTTCAGCGCTATTGTCAAGTATTTCATATTGCCTCATATCACAGACAAGTTACCCTAAACTAATGTGCGTATACAAGATCTGAATATTCCTCATTATATTCAACTCGCAGATCCAGGGTTCCATCAGCCCTCTGATGTCGACATTTTACTAGGCGCTGATATATTTTGGGACATTTTAGAGCCAGGTAAGGTGACTTTGGGATCTTACGGACCAACGTTACGTGAGACACAGTTGGGGTGGATAGTAGCTGGTCTCATGGCGGCAGGCTACTATGACACACATGAAACAAATAAAATGTAACTTTTCAAAGGAAATAAGTCAACAATTAAAAAGGTTTTGGGAACTCGAAGAAGTACCATCAAACATTAAATACGATTCTTATAGTTCTTGCGAGCAATTGTTTATATCAACCACTCGTCGAGAAAATAACGGTAGATTTTGTGTCCAAATTTCACTCAAAGAATCTACAGATCTCTAAGGTGACTCATACTTAATAGCTGAAAAAAGATTATTACAAATAGAAAGAAAATTACACAATAATTCTAATCTAAAACAACAATATCACGAATTCATTCATGAGTATGAGTGTCTTGGTCACGTGACCGAAATTCCTCAGCCTGTCTTCGGTTATTATCTTCCACACCATTGTGTGATACGAGAAGCAAGTGAAACAACAAGGCTCCGAGTCGTTTTCGACGCCTCTTCTAAAACCACCACAGGTGTCTCGTTTAACGACATACAACATGTCAAACCAGTGGTACAAAATGACTTTTTTATTCTTCTTCGGTACAGACAGCATAGATTTGTAGTTTCAGCAGACGTGGAGAAAATGTATCGCCAGATTTTGGTGGATCCTAATCAGCGGCATTTACAACTCATTTTGTGGCGCGACAATCCAACTGATCGAATTCAAACATATTAGCTAAATACCATCACGTATGGTACAACTTCAGCCCCATTTCTGAGTACAAGATGTTTGTTACAGCTTTCTAAAGATTGTGAAGATGATAATCCACAGCTAGCACAGCAGATAAGAGAAGATTTCTACGTTTCTCTCAGTTGTTGAAAGGGAAACTGATCTACATAAACTGACTCATTCAGTTACCTCCGTTCTTGATTCAGAACGCCTTCCATTACGGAAATGGCGATCCAATGCACTACACATCCTACAAAAGGAATCAGAAACCTTTCAGCCCAAGAACTTAGACTTATCTGCTCAGTCAAGCGTGCTAGGTCTCAAGTGCGATCCATTTAACGATGTTCTACAATTCTCTGTCGAAATGGGACAAATACAAACACCAACCAAACTAACGATCTTGTCCAACTCAGCCAAACTTTTTGACCCACTAGGCTTGCTTAGTCCATGCACCATCATTCCTAAAATTATTTTACAAAAATTATAGCTTTCTAAATTAGGCTAGGATGACCCAAATGACGGTGCATTACAAAGGGAATGGGAAAGTTTTGCAGCCAATTTAAAATAAATGTCAGATTCTCCATATCCTAGGTGTGCACTCATTAACGATCCAATATAAATACAACTGCATGCGTTTTCAGATGCTCTTCTGTCATCTACCTCAGATCCATCGACAGTTCAGCCCCCTTACTCTGGATACAAAACCCGATCCAATGAATATAGCCATCCCTGTCACACGCGTACACGGCCTGGTATGAGTGACAGGGATGGGTATATTCATTCGAAAGGGTTTTGTGTCCAGAGTATAGCCTCTGGTCTGGTCAGTTCTAAGAAATTGATAAGAATCTAAGAATTTTATTTGCATAGACTGAACGATGTAGTATTTTGTAATAGTTAAGTATTTCTCCTTTGTTTTAGGTATTACTTTTATATCGCCAGGATATTTAGATAACTCTTTGATAAATAAGTGAGAATCTACTACCCCTAATAAAAATAATAGATACCTAGATCTAGTACTATCTACTATGCCTTCTGATAGCATTTGTGTAACGAAAGCTGAACCTATATGTTTCTCGGATTCTAATCACTTAGCTTGCACCATTGATATTAGTAGAATCCCACCAGATCAACCTTTGAAACCAAACAAATTTAAGAAACGCTTTAATTTTAATAAATGCGACTATAAGAAGCTTAAAATAGAGCTGAACGCTGTTAACTGGGCTGAGATCCTGTCATTCACAGATGTCAATATGTGCGTTAATTTATTTTACAGTAAGCTTAACGAAATCATAGATAAATTCACACCATATGTCAAGCCTCGCTCAAATAGATATCCATTGTGGTATAGCCAGGCGCTTATTAACTGCATAAAGGAAAAGAATAAGTTCCACAAACGCTACAAAAGATATTCTAACCCACGAGATTATGACACCTTTTCTTTGTTGAGAAATAGGAGCAAGCTACTTCTAGCCGATTGCTATAGGAAATATTTGTCTTCCGTTGAGGAGTCGTTGTCCGACGACCCTCGTGCGTTTTGCCGTTACGTAAATAGTAAAAAGGGTAGCATAACGATACCTGAGACGCTATCATTTGGAAATAAGACCGCTGTAGATGGGGAGGGCATTTGTAGACTTTTTGCAGAGTACTTTGGGTCAGTTTACAGTAATTACCTACAATTCAGAGACTTGAAAGATATGCCAGATACTCTAAATTCCTCTTTTAGCAATATTAATATGATAATACGCCTAGACGATGTCCTCTCTAAAATCAAGCGACTTGATACGTATAAGGGATCCGGCCCTGATGGGATCCCTCCCATATTTATAAAACACTGTGCTGAGGAACTATCCCTTCCCTTAGCAGTTATTTTCAATTGTTCCATTGAATCAGGTGTCTTCCCCTCTTGTTGGAAGGTCGCAAATATTATACCCATCTTCAAAGCGGGTGACAAACATTATGTGTAAACTATCGACCAATTAGTATCCTGTCCTGTATAGCGAAAATTTTCGAATCCTTGGTATATTCTCCTCTCTATAATTATTTGATCACATACATAAGTGACAAACAACATGGCTTTGTAAAGAAAAAATCTACATTAAGTAATTTACTGGGATTTCAAGTATTTGCTGCGAGAGGTCAAACGGATGCCATTTATCTTGACTTAAGCAAAGCATTTGATAAGATTGATCACTCATTACTCTGCTTGAAACTTGCGCATTATGGAATCCATGGATGCCTCTTAAGATGGATAATGTCATATTTGGAGAACCGTACTCAACTTGTCGCTGTTAAGGGATTCACGTCTGCGCCCATATCAGCGACATCTGGAGTTCCGCAGGGTTCTCATCTGGGTCCGCTCTTTTTTATTGTCTTTATCAACGATTTACCTAACCGGCTTTCGTCACAGGCTCTCTTGTATGCCGACGACTTGAAGATCTTTACGAAAGTCGATGATGTCAGTCAGTGTTTGGCACTCCAAAGGGATTTGAACGTTGTGGTCGAATGGTGTTCAGTCAATAAAATGTCCCTTAACGTTGATAAGTGCTGTGCTGTTTCTTTCACTGCTAAAAAAATCAAACTTACTTACACATACAACGTTCAAGATAAACCATTATGCAGAAAGGAAACAGTTAGAGATTTGGGGGTCCTACTTGATGAGCAACTAACCTTTCGTCCGCATTATGATCAAATCATGAAAAAGGGAAACAGGTTACTTGGTTTCATCATGAGAACCACTAAAGATTTTAAAAAACCTAAGAGTGCTCTTTGCCTTTTCTATAGCTTTGTCAGAAGCATTTTGGAGTACTGCTGTCCAATTTGGTCGCCTTTCTACATAAAACATGCAGATAACCTGGAGAGAATTCAGAGGAGATGCTTGCGATATTTATCCCGTAAATACCACTACGGTCGCTCCCTTAATAACTATGGCGAGCGACTAACTAAATTCTTCGACGTCTTGCGCCTTAAAACTCAACGAAAAAGATACGACCTTCTGTACCTTCATAAAATTCTCCACTCTACAGTCGATACTCCAGGTCTTCTCTCGGCTCTCAACGTTAATAAAAGTCATAAAAGTCATAAAAGTCATTTATTTATGCAAATAGGCCCTCTGGGGGCACTTTTACACGTCCCAATATAAACCCTACCACAGCTTCGGGACAATTGTGGGCTAGTGCTGAGAAGAAGCTGCGCAACAAACTCAGTCACTATTGTCAATGCCTCTTTTCAAAAGGTTTACAATGTTTGTAGTGATCATGCAAGTCCATACATTATTATCATTTAAATAATCATCTACTTTATAATACCCTTTCGTCATAAGGGTTTCTTTAATAACAGTTTTAAATTTATTAACCGGTAAGTTAATAATGTGTTCTGGTAGTTTATTGAAAAATTTTATACCTTTCCCCATGAAAGAGTTACCAACCTTTCGAAGCCTAAATTGTGGAATAGCAAGCTTATCCTTATTTCTAGTATTATATTTGTGTATGTCACTATTTTTCGTGAATAAATGAAAATTTTTCCGTACATACATTAAATTTTCGTAAATATACTGAGAGGCTAGAGTTAATATTCTAATTTTTTTAAACACCTCTCGTAAGGAATCTTGAGGTTTAAGATTATAAATAGCTCGCACGGCTCTTTTTTGTAACACAAAAATTGTCTCTACATCAGCAGCCGCGCCCCACAGTAAAATGCCGTAGGACATCAAGCTATGGAAATAACTAAAATAAACTAACCTAGCTGTTTCTACATCAGTCAAACGTCTTATCTTCCTTACAGCAAAAGCAGCTGAGCTTAGTCTCCCTGACAAGGCCTCTATATGAGGACCCCATTGTAGTTTGGAGTCTAAAGTGATTCCCAAGAATGTTGTGGAATCAATAGTATCAAGCGGTTTGTCTTTTATCTTAACCTGAGTTGATGCCTGTCGGACATTAGGCATTGTAAACTTTACACATTTAGTTTTACTTCCATTAAGAAGAAGATTGTTAACAGTAAACCAATGTAATACTTGTGAAAGAGTATTATTTACATCGTCAAAATTTCCTTCACCTCTTGGAATTTTAAATATAAGTGAAGTATCATCTGCAAACAAAACTATATCACAAAGATTCCCCACAAAATGCGGGAGGTCATTTATATATATTAAAAATAAAAGAGGTCCTAATATAGATCCTTGGGGCACACCCATTGTTAGAGGTGCTCCAGAAGACTCAGTTCCGTTTATACATACTTTTTGCATTCTACCTGAAAGATATGAATTAATTAAATTTAACGAGTTCAATGATGCCCCATAGTGACATATTTTTTTAAGTAATGTTTCATGATCCACACAATCAAACGCTTTCGATAGATCACAGAAAATCCCTAAAGCATCATGCCTATTATCATAAGCATCAAATATATGTGTTAAAAGAGCAACTCCTGCATCCGTGGTGCTTCTTCCTTTAGTAAAACCGAATTGTTTGTTATGTAATAACTTGTTCGATGAAAAGTGTGCTAAAATTTGATTGAATATAATCTTTTCATATATTTTACTCAAGACTGGCAGAATCGATATTGGCCGGAAGTTTGAGGGGTCACTTTTGTCACCCGCTTTGAAAAGCGGTATTATTTTACTAATCTTCATTAAACAAGGAAACTGGCCGTCATCAATACACTTGTTAAAAATTAATGCTAGTTGAGGGGCTATTATGTTAATAATTGACTTAATAATATGCACAGATAGTCCCCAAAGATCCTCCGTTTTTTTCATATTTAACTCTCGAAATGTTTTTATTATTACTTCAGGTCCTACATGCCTAAAGTGCAGTTGAGAATTACATTCACTGACATTAAGTTTTAGAATAGATTCGGCTATTACTGAAGAAGAAGCAAGTTCTTTCGTTGTTGTTGGTGCAACATGTGAAAAAAACGATTCAAAAGCAGTTGCAACCTCTAAATTTGAATTTATTGTTTTATCATTGATTTTTAATGCAAATTTACCATCTCTCAATTTATTTTTACAAGTTTCTTTATTTATGATGCTCCATGTAGCTTTTGCTTTATTTTTGGAGCTAGAGACTATTCTACGAAGGTAATGGGATTTTGCTGTAGCACAAACTTTTTTAAATATTTTTGAATAATTTCTAACGTATTCAATAAAGTTTTGGTCTTGAGAGTTTTCTCGTAGACTATATAATTCATATAATTTAATCCTACTTTTATGAATTCCCGGCGTGGCCCAATTATTAAATTGACATTGGACCTTATTTGATTTAGTCTTTTTTATGGGAAATATTTCATTAAATTCGTTTTTAATTAAGTTAAAAAGGTCTTCATATTGTTTATCTACACTATCACTAGTATTTTGTTTCACTGAATATAGTGTATCGTTAATTGTATCCCTAAATCTATCTAACCTATTTTCTGTGACAGGCCTATACATAGTTTCCACAGGTAAACTTGCGGTATGATTGTGTTCAAATAAAACTTTTTGACCTCTATGATCAGAACTGAGGCCAATTAAAAAAAATATTCGTCATAGATCTCGCAATCCCAACATATTTGACATACAGGTGTACAGGAATAACACGTCGTATTTACAACCCAATAGTCAGAATGTGCCGTACGTATAACGAGCTGTCCCGCAGTAGCAAAGACATAGATATTTTCGATAGTTACTTCTCTCATTATAAAAAAGCCATATCCAACACTCTTAAGGCAGAAGTGTTCTCGCTGTAACAAGGAAATGCAACAATTTTAAGTTAATTCACTTTAATTTTTTCTTCCTTTTTTGTAAATTTATTTTTTAACTCGTATAAGATTTAATGTCCTAGTAGCATACATTAGCAGTTACCAAACATGTTGTGTATACTATTTATGGGCTACGGTCCAGTCTTTTTTGTGTATTGTAATAATTATAGTATGTGATGACTGTATCCTGTCTGTATACCGAATATAAATTAAAAAAAAACGTAATTAGTAAGGTTATGAAATATAACAGGTATGAATGATTCGGTTTTAAACAACAAATTACACTTGGAATGAGCAGCTCCTCTATATTGAGAAGTAACGTGATCATGGTCGCGAACTTTATCTTCACTAGACAGTCGGTCGTGACAAATATGGCAAGTACTCGCATTTTGATATTCATTCTCTTGTTGTTTACTTAGCGGCTCCATTTCTTTATTACTGTTTAGTATTTTATATATCATAAGTGAATCTTTAAATAAGCTTTTCATAAAAACACTAACACAGTCTGGACCTCTGTGTGAAACAAATTTATGTGAAGTGGAGTCATATGAACAACAGATATAACAGGCGAAACATGATGGTTTATGAATCTTATAATTTTTTATATTCTGAGAACTGTTTTCAGAGCAATTAAATATCAAACTTTCAAAGTCTGCATAAATAACAAACTTATGTTTCTGTTGTTTGCTAACATTTTAAAAACAAAGTTTACTGTTTGGTTGTGGTAACACAGTTAAAACTTTTGAACAGTTATGTGATTCATGTTTCAGCTTAGACACAAGAAATTGCAGACAGTTTTCACAGAAATAAGATTTACTATGTTGGCGAGTCACCTGTTTATGCACGAGTCTCTCGAGATCTTAAGTTAAACAATAGTGACCTTGCTTTTCTTTTTATACTTATAGTAAATTTATGTGATTATTTTTTCTTTCATTAGTCTTATGGGCGTTTTTCAAAAAAGGTGTACATAGCGAATTTGGGGTGTCCCCTCACTTTAGCTATTTTTTATATTTTTTGTATGCACCGTACTCAGGTAAACTGCATATTTATTTAATACTTACATGATTAAGTTATGAAATTGGCTAAAATATGCAACCCAATTATCACTGTTATTGAAATATCATAAAATTAACATTAAAAAACGTGTAAAATTTTCGTGTCCCACCTGCATGTTTGGAACTTTCAAGTCTCAGGGAAGATTAGCTAAATTTAATGGAGTCACTGTTTTAGGCTCAGTAGACGTATGTTGAACTCATAAATACAATTTCGAGCTTTTTATTTAGAATTTGGGTTTTAATAATTCAAAATACTATATTTATTCTTGTCCCAGGAACATGTCAGAACCGGAATTCCGGTATACGTCACGATAATTTTTTCAATACTTCAACGCAATATTACCCTAAAATATTGTTATTTTTCATTTCTAGCAATATTTATCTTGTCTGAGGTGTCACTGCCATTTTGAAACAAACCTCCGTGTCAACAAAATCTGTGACTAAAGCGGGCACGTTACGGTGGTGCAGAATTGGAGTTCCAGTTAGTAACAGGATTTTATGAGTTATGTAGCAAATATTCAAGTCATTTGCCATAGCACACTGATATTTCTATTTATAACTTATTGTAAAACAAGTCGGAAGTAGTCATAAAGTGAATACAACAGCTTGAATTATTGTTAGAAGTTTTGTAGGTATGAATTCGTCACATCGGGATCGTCACGTATTGTATAGCCGGAAACATTTTGTGACGCACCGGAACTTTTAGGCTGGGGTTACATTTGATATAAGAAAAAAATCTAACATTTAAAAAAATGTTAGATTGCAAATATTTGGATATTTGTTACCGCTAATTTTCGGAACGGTTGAACCAATTTGAATGAAGGAAATATACAAATACGAATATTATACTTAATCAGTATACAGGGTGATTTGTAATTCGATACGGTCCTTGAAATGGGTGATACTAGACCTTATTTTCAACAATTCTAACCCGACAACATGTGGTCCTAACTGACTGGTTTGGGAGATATCAAACTTTAAAAAATTTTTGAAAAATTTTCACCTCTGCTTCATTAAGTGCTTATTGTTGGAAGTAGACGTAACGATGGTTACCACTAAGATTTTTTTTTCTGATAGAATATGAACGACTGAATCTAGTGAATACAAGTTTGTCATAAAACTAATCATATCTTGGGAAATTAAGTGTTATAAAGTTTCTGTTTTGAAGTTTTCTTAAAACTTCCCTTGTCAATCAAAGCATATTTTTCAAAATAAATGTATGACACCTTAAGTTCGGTATCTCTATAACCAGGCAGTTTGGACCCCATGTTCTCGGGTTCGAATTGTTGCAAATAAGGTCTAGTATCACCTATTCCATTGACCGCATCGAATTACAAATCACCCTGTATACTGATTAAGTGTACAATGCGATATATATGTATGGCTGCTACATTTTAGTAAACACGGCTCTCACGGCAGCAGAATGAGCTAAACGCTACCGGGAAATATTTTAACAAAACCCTGAAAAATTTGAAGAGCAGTGGAAGAAGCAGTTAGAACGACTTTAAGAAGAGTCTGAATTAAATTTTCTTTGCATTAATTTAATTTTAATTGCTTGGTCGTGGACTCGTGCGGTCAAATTTTCAAAATAAATAGACAATGTAGGTACCTACCTTAAGATTTTAGTAAGAACCGGTTTTTACTTAAGATTATTAATAGACTTAAAATAAAAATGTTCCACCAAATATTACTCCGTGTAGACTTTGCTTAATTTTTTCCAGTTAGTTACATAGAATTCCAGATAGTCACTGTCCCATATTTTACCGAGACAATAAACCTATCCTATTTAAGAAATATTTAGTTATTTAATAATATTTATATAGTTGTAGTTGACCCTCAATTTGTTGTTTATATTATTTATAATCTCGTTCAATTTCATTTTTAGTAGTAGGTAGAAATGTAAAGTTTTAATGGTCAAAAGTACCGCCTGTTACGATCTCGAAATTAAATTGATTGCTAAGCGATTATTATAGTGATTTATCTATGTTTAGATGTTTTAGTTCAAAGATTGTAAGTTATTGAAATAAATATAAATAATAAATTATCATAACAACTCATATTTTGCATTTTATTTACACTTTTCTTTTGTGACGAACCGGAGCACGTTCCTGTGAACCCTTGCATGAAAATAAATATTGTCACGTTTTTTTGCGTAATACTGATGTATTTTTTTACTTTTTAAGGGTATATTTAATCAAATGAAATAAGAATTTACAGCAAAATTTAAATAACACAAAAATCTGTTCCGGTTCGTCACGTGTACATCTTTTTTGAAAAACGCCCTTATACAGAGGACCAGTTATGTTGTTTTTGTTATCAATACCATATACGTTGATACTAATTGTGGGATTACGTTTTTCGAAAAAATATATATCATTAGATGAAGGTGGGAACTCCATACCCTGTGTATTCAGCACAGACGCGTAATATGGATAAGAACTAGGTCTATTAACTTTTTTCTTTTCTTAGGGAAAAGAGCTGCAACGACACTCCATAAAAAACAGTACTCATCGTTATTCTTAATATTCAGACAACTCTTAGTATGTCTTATAACGCTTGGTATCTCAATATACGTACCACCTCTTAAGGGAGAATACTTATTCATATTAATCTCAAGATGAGCTGGCGATCTAAATGACCACCCAGACTCACAGTGTTGAAATTCAATTAGTTTGTCTTATAATACATTACAAACTTTCATTAACATTTCATTCAGATCAGTGTTACTTAAAACTATTTCATACTTGGTATTAAATAACTTCATCTCTTGCCATTCTGATTTAGAAAGAACAAAGCTCGCAAACAGTTCAAAATTTATTTTTAACGAGTCACATGCTTTTAATGAATGTTGTATTAACTGAATAATAACTTTAGAAACATCATATAAAAACTCTTCCGGGGCTAAATGCGAGGGGCACTCAATAATTACTTAGCCTTGCCGCCCGATGGCGCTGTTGTTACAAAAGAGTTTTCCTAACGTGCAGTAAATACTTTTTGAAGTCTACTATGTAGTTTTCAGTCTTTTCCCTTCATTTGTTTTGTTTTGACAGCCTTTGGAAGCGAGCGTGTCGATCGGTTTGACAAAAATGGAAAAATAACAATATCGTTCAGTGATAAGATTCTTGTTTTTGGAAGGGAAAACGCGCAGCGAAATCAAAGAGCGGTTGGATGCTGTATTGCTGTGTACGGTGACTCTTCTCCTTCGATGACGACCGTCAAAAATTGGTTTAAAAAGTTTGCTCGTGGCCGCACGTCGGTTTTTGATGAGCCACGCCCAGGTGCACCAAAAACGGCTACTACGGAGGTTAACGTAAAAAAATCCACGATCTCGTGTTGACAGACCGGCGATTGAAGATTCGCGAGATAGCTGAGACTGTAGGCATCGCAGAAGGGACAGTGCATCTAATTCTGCACGAACAACTGGATATGAAAAAGTTATCAGCGCGATGGGTGCCGCGTTTGCTCACACCAGACAACAAGCGCAACCGTGAGACCACATCGGCGACATGTTTGGCGCTGTTTCAACGCAATCCAGCAGAGTTTTTGCGTCGTTTTGTGACCGTCGACGAAACATGGGTTCACTGGTACACACCAGAGACCAAAGAACAACAGTGGACTTTACCCGGCGAACGTGCTCCAAAGAAGGCAAAGACTGTTCAATCGGCCGGAAAGGTGATGGCCAGTGTTTTTAAGACTCGCAAGGTGTGATATACATAATTACCTTTTGAAGTGTGGGCAGCTTTCCCACATATTTATTTACATACATAGCACACACACAAATATTAATTACACTATACTTAATCTATTTATTTACAACAAATATTTATAACTACTTAATATTATTTACTTACACAATATATTACAATTACCTATATATTTACATTTCATTTATATATTAATAAATCAAGTAAAACATTATACAGAACACCGAGAACTTATCGGATGTAACGAGTGAGCTTGCCGGCCGAACGCAATGGACACGCGCGATCGTAACAAGTCGCGAGCGTCAGCACTTTTGCGCATTCCATAGAATGCGCAGGCGGCCCGCTCGCCAGTCGAGATCCATACGCCCGCGCGAAGCCCGTGTCGCTCGCTACCGCTCATATCGATACTACCTGCCGCGCGTAATTAATTCATGTTATTGCTATCGTTTATTAATTTGTGTTAACTTCCTATCTTTGTTATCATCTCTTCTTTCTTCTGACTTTATATTGTTTGTGCTTGTGAACCTGAGACAATAATAAGTGTGAATATACAAACTGTTGTTTTCTTGGAGTCGACCCACATCATCATACAAGTACGTACAATTGGTGGTTGGTGCTATCACCTTCCGACCACCAAACTGGTGACCCCGACGTGGTGACCACCTTCATAACACCTCGAGAAGATGGCAAATAGTGACAGTGAAGATCTCGCACCTAAATTTCAAGATTGCGACGCAGAACGTGCCGTCCAAGATGGCGATTCCGAACACGGGCGCGTTTCCACTGTATCGTCCGATATTTGCCGGTCGGAGTACGAGTCGCACCATTCTGGCCGGACAAGCCTGCAATTTGGTTTGCACAATTAGAGGGCCAATTTGCGATCTCCAACATAACAGCTGACTCGACAAAATTCTATTACGTCATATCACAGCTTGATAACCAGTATGCTGCGGAAGTCGAGGATATTATTATTTCTCCTCCGGCGTCAAGTAAGTACGAGAAGCTTAAGTCAGAGCTGATCAAGCGTCTCTCAGCTTCAAAGGAGAAGAAGGTGAAGCAGCTTCTCATGCACGAGGAACTCGGGGACCGCAAGCCGTCCCAGTTCCTTAGGCATTTGCAGAACTTGGCAGGACCTGGCCTTCCAGAAGACTTTGTCAGGACTATTTGGACAAGTCGCATGCCTCACATCATGCAGCAGATCATCGCTTCACAGGCTACTTCTCCAATCGAGACCTTGGCTGATTTGGCAGACCGGATTCAGGACATAGCGCCTCCAGCACCTGTCGTCGCAGCGACTTCATCCTTCAGATCCTCTACCAACATTTTGGACGATATGGCTAGACAGATCGCTGAACTCACCAAGAAGGTAGAAGCTCTCTCGTCGCAGCGCTCCAGATCTCGAAACCAGTCCCACCAACGCCAACGCCGTCGTAGCCGATCTAATGCCCGCTACAGGAAACATCCGCTTTGTTGGTACCATGCCAAGTTTGGAAGCAAGGCCAGCAAATGCATTTCCCCCTGCGATTTTAAGGCGGAAAACTCGATGGGCGGTCGATAATGGCGGCTGAAGATTGCCCTAAGACTACTGGTTGCCTGTTCGTTACTGATAGCAGATCCAAGATCCAATTTCTTGTGGACACAGGGAGCGATTTATGTGTCATACCGAGGACTGTCCTTCGTGAACGCCGTGCGAAAACTAATTATCAGTTGTGTGCCGCCAATGGATCTACCATTAACACTTACGGTTCAGTGCAGTTGAGTTTGAATCTTGGACTCCGTAGAGACTTTATCTGGCAATTCGTCGTTGCCGATGTTACTAGAGCCATAATCGGTGTCGACTTCCTTTCTTTTTATAATTTAGTTGTCGACATCCGCAATAAATGTTTAATTGACGGTAACACCAATATATCAACTGTTGCAAGTGTAACTTTTTCAGATTCCCTTGTTTCGAGCGTTAAGGTTTTGACTGGCAGCGGTAAGTATCACGCGATACTCGCTGAATTTCCGGAAATTACACGACCGGCAGGCACACCCATTACACCGAAACATAACACTGTTCATTATATACGCACCACACCAGGCCCCCCAGTTTCCAGTCCACCCCGCAGACTAGCCCCTGATAAATTTAAAATAGCCAAGTTGGAATATGAGGCTATGTTGGCGAACGGTACTGCACGTCCATCCGATAGCCCCTGGGCGTCGCCGCTTCATCTTGCCCCTAAAAAGGACAACAGCTGGCGTCCATGCGGAGACTACAGACTTCTCAACTCTCGGACCATCCCGGATAAGTACCCCATCCGCCATATACAGGACTTTACCCAAAATCTTACAGGTTGCAAAGTGTTCTCCACCGTAGACCTCGTCAAAGCCTACCATCAAATCCCTATAGCTGAAGAGGATATTCCGAAGGCAGCTATCACCACACCCTTCGGACTTTACGAGTTTCCCTTCATGCAATTTGGTTTGAGGAATGCTGGCCAAACCTTTCAGAGATTTGTTGACGAGATGACTCGTGGCCTTGACTTCTGCTATCCATATTTGGATGATTTTTTAATATTTTCACGCTCGGAAGCAGACCACGAGAACCATCTTCGTCAGCTATTTACTAGGATGAGGGACTATGGAATTCTTATAAACACTGCCAAGTGTGTTTTCGGTCAATCTGAAGTATCTTTCCTTGGCTATAGCATCTCTCATTCTGGTACTAGGCCTCTGAAAGGTAGGGTCCAGGCTTTGCAGGACTTTCCAGTGCCCAAAACGGTCAAGCAGCTCAGGAGGTTCTTGGGCATGATCAATTTTTATAGGCGTTTCTTGCCAAACTCTGCCCAAATTCAAGCCCCTTTGAACGCATTGCTGACTGGTTCAGTGAAAGGCTCTCACCCGGTTGTCTTGGAGGGAGACTCGTTGAGAGCATTTCAAGCATGTAAGGAAAGCCTTTGTCATGCATCTTTATTAGCCCACCCAGATTCTGAGGTGAAACTGGCACTAACCACCGACGCATCTGATATGGCGATTGGCGCGGTTCTCCAGCAGTATAAGGACAGTTCATGGCAACCTCTTGCATTTTTCTCTCGCAAGTTGAGCCCATCACAGCAGAAATACTCGCCGTATGATAGAGAGCTCCTTGCTATCTACGAGAGCATTAAATATTTCAGACACATGCTCGAGGCTCGCCACTTTACCATCTACACTGACCATAAGCCGTTATGCTTTGCCTTCCATGAACGGAAGAATATCTGCTCTCCCCGTCAGTTTAGGCATCTTGACTATATTACTCAGTTTTCTACTGATATACGTCATATAGCCGGTAAAGACAATATTGTTGCCGATACGCTTTCTCGCGTTGATGAAGTTCAGAAGCCTATCGATTTGGAAGAACTTGCCAAATCACAAGACTCGGACTCGGAACTAGCCCAAATACTCCATGGTACAAATTCTCTTCGCCTGGAGAAGAAGACAATACCTGGGAGTCGCTTACTATTGTACTGCGACGTCAGCACGCCGACGCCCAGGCCCTTTGTCACAGAACAGTTCCGTCATCAGGTTTTTCTTAATTTACACAGTTTTAGTCATCCTGGTGCTAACGCTAGCGCCAAGCTAGTTGCCGAAAGATATGTTTGGCCATCAATGAGAAAGGACTGTCGCGAGTGGTCCAAAGCATGTTTGACTTGCCAGCGTGCCAAGGTGAACCGACACGTGTCTGCACCCGTAGGCACGCTTGGTTTACCGAAAGCACGTTTCAAATATGTTCATTTGGACTTGATCGGTCCCCTACCTCCATCTGCCGGTTATCGCTACTGCCTGACAGCGGTCGATCGCTTCACGCGATGGCCCGAAGCTGTTCCGCTAAGCGAAATAACCGCAGAAGCAGTGGCCAAAGCCTTCATATCTGGCTGGATCTCCCGATATGGTTGTCCCACGGACATAGTTACCGATCGCGGTAGACAATTTCAGTCGGCCTTATTTGAACAACTGGCCAAGCTGATAGGTTTTAGACACCGGATGACTACGGCATATCATCTGCAATGTAATGGCCTAGTGGAGCGTTTCCACCGCCAGTTAAAGACGGCCATTACTTGTCACAGCGACGTAAACTGGACGGAAACGTTGCCACTAGTTCTGCTAGGCGTACGTAACGCTTTTAAAGAGGACCTACAGGCAACACCCTCCGAACTTCTTTACGGAGAAACTTTAAGAATGCCCGGTGAATTCTTCGGTGACAAATCAGACTGTCACACCACCGACATTCGCGACTTTTCAGCTCGTTTACGTAACTTTGCTGCTAATTTAAAACCTGTTCCTACTTCTAATCATCATAACAGCAAAATTTTTGTACATAAAGATCTGGCCACTTCTAGTCACGTTTTATTATAATGGCCTTAATTAATATGGCTTATAATGGCCCATTTGAAGTTTTAACTAGAGGCCCTAAAACTTTTCAACTTAAAATTAAAAATAAAAATGTCACAGTGTCTATAGACCGCCTTAAGCCGGCCTATACATTGCTAGACAAAAATCTTATTACTACAGTAAATAAAAATAATATTGAAAATAACTTAAATACAAATAAAGATTTAAACCAAAGTTTAACTTGTAGTAATAAAAGTAAAGATATTGTAAATTCACCCCCTAAAACTACTCGTTCCGGGCGTCAAGTTAGATTTCCGGACTATTATCGCCCGTAGACACGGTCTCTGGAGGGGAGTGATGTGGGCAGCTTTCCCACATATTTATTTACATACATAGCACACACACAAATATTAATTACACTATACTTAATCTATTTATTTACAACAAATATTTATAACTACTTAATATTATTTACTTACACAATATATTACAATTACCTATATATTTGAAAAAATCTAAGGAAGCTTCATCATCTATCATTTCATCATTCATTACAATTACCTATATATTTGAAAAAATCTAAGGAAGCTTCATCATCTAGTTCGACCTTATCAACTACCACACCCGAGTCTCCACAATCAGTACTAGTGAACGTGGACTTGAAAATGGACCACCCACTGTCACGCATCACGCCATCATTCGACTCGCGCATCTCTGATGTGGTTAATGACTCACTAACGCAACGGACTCTTCACTCCCCGGATAAACCTCAGTCAAAAAGCTTAGACTGCACGGTGACCGACCAAATCCCAATTCAGGAGATGAAAGAGACTATTAGCTTGCTACGGTCAGAGTATGCAATTCTGCAGAATGAATTTGACAATACGTCACTCGAAAATAACAACCTCCGCCAGCAACTTAGCAAATTGGAAAAAGAAAACAATATGCTAAAAGCCCTATGCCTATCTCCACTAAACGACAGTCAAATAAGTCACTGCTCCAGGAAGGGTAGGGTGCGCCCAGCACTTCAGTCTGAAACCGTCTCTCCCATGACACCTTCAAAACATACACCATCCATCAAAACAGCTCATCGGGACCCTACACTTCAGACCCTCTACGACAAAATCAAGACATTCCAGGATCAACTAATGGATGCAGAAAAGGAGATACTAAAGCTCAAAGAATATATAAATTTGTTGGAACAAAAATTAACAACTAATGACTCACAAAAGTATCTTATAAGAAAAAAAAGCGCGGAGATTAAATGTTGTAGACCCATTGACAGCAAAAAACGGTTAATCAT
Organism: Pyrausta purpuralis; assembly: GCA_963924145.1. Lineage (NCBI taxonomy): Eukaryota > Metazoa > Arthropoda > Insecta > Lepidoptera > Crambidae > Pyrausta > Pyrausta purpuralis. Next base: position 786,723 of record OZ001662.1, on the reverse strand, counting down.
CTTTGGAACACAACGCTGTATTGGTCTGGCGGCGGCATTGTTACGCTCACGGGTGCACACACAGTACGAGAAATATACCGTGGATGCACTAATAAAGCCGTATGCACTATCCCCAGATGTGATTAGTTTAAACAATCTTAAAGTTAATTCCCATGACAAAATAATTATTTGTGTAGGAGAGAACGATTACGATGAGAGAATTACAGCAGCAAACTTACACAGATTTGTAAAACAATTTGTGACACAGGATATAATTGTGGTTAATATACTCTCGAACATATATTTAAATGTAAATGACTTAAACCGCAATATAAACCAAATTTGTAATAAATATCATAACTGCCATTATATTGACTGTAACTCGACAAATACCATTCGGTTGGCTAATTCCATTAATTATATTATTGATTGTATTGACTATGACCGTAACTTTCTCAACCCAAAGCAGCTGAGAAAATATATAATGCGCGGTACGGCTAAAACTTTTAAGGTTCAAGTAGAACACCGAAAAGGGACCATTCCATATTATTTCTCTAGAACTATACCAAAGGACAACAATTCTAATGCAGCTGTCACTGTTGAACCATCGCGACTGACTCAAACCACTCTAAACCAGTTTTTTCCAACTACAAAAAAGATTAATTCCTTTCGTGCATCAAAGAAGAGCTCAAAATCGTATGTTTAACATAATGCACCAAAACATTGCCAGTATATTAGCAAAACAAGATATTCTAGAGATCACTTTACAGGAGCTAAATAAGTCTGGCAATGCGCCAGATTTAATATGTCTCTCGGAAACATTTTTGATCTCAGACAGCAAAAAATATATTAATATTGATCAATATGAACTGGCAACAGCTTATTGTAGAAATAAAAAGAGGGGTGGCACTTGTATACTAGCAAAAAAACATTGTACCTACCGGGAAATCTCTAAACTAAAAACGTATGCATCCCAAACTACTTTTGAAATTTGTGGAATCGAATTACCTTTGCAAAAATTAATAGTTATATGTATCTATCGCACGCCCGAATCAAACCCTGACATATTTCTACAGAAACTAGCTCAACTTCTATTTAATCTATCTAATAAGCATAATCATAACACCAAAATCATCTTAGTTGGTGACTTTAACATTAATACGTTAAAAAAAGGCAAGACTTCAAACTTCTTTCGTGACATATGTCGTAATCATAATTTGACCATACATATAAATGTACCGACGCGCCGGGACACGTGTATAGACCATATCCTTAGCAATATCAAAGACGCCACTGCCAAAGTAATCCCTCTTTATTTATCGGATCATGACACTGCCCAATTTCTGAGTTTTCCAGTTCGTAATTCTTTTAAACCAAGGTCATATACGTTACTGCGAAAGGATTACTGTTGGGAAAACATTTGTAAGTTTGGGAAGTGTCTGGGCAGTATGACTTGGAGCAATATATACGCTCACTCTGATCCCAACACGGCATTTAATGATTTTCATGAGGAATTTTGCCTATTTTATAATCTATGTTTCCCAGTCAAGAAAATTAGAGTCTGTACTACAAATAAAAATAACCAAAAATGGATAAGCAGTGGACTTAAAACTAGTTGTAAAACTAAACGATCACTAAGATATAAATATTACAAAAATAAAACAGAAAAAAATAAAAATAAATATAAGACGTACTCGAAAATTCTACGAAAGTGTATTGACAACTCAAAAAAGAATTCAAATATGAAATATATTAATAATAGTAAAAACAAATGTAAAGCGACATGGAAAATAATCAAAAATGAAACCTGTTATACCAAAATAGATGATAATATCTCTGAACTAAAAATTGATAACCAAATATTGACTAAACCCACAGATATAGCCACGGCTTTCAATAATTATTTTATTAATTTGACTAAAAACGTACCAAGTAATCGGCATGACAACCTAAACACTAATAATATGACAAATTTTAATACAATGTTTCTTCGTCCCATGAATGAAGACGAAGTAAATGCTGAAATTATTGGCCTAAACAACACTAACTCGGAAGGTTTTGATGGAATCTGTACGAAAATTATTAAAGTGTGCAATACACAGCTTGTACCTATCTTAACACACCTTATAAACCTCTCGTTCTCAATGGGTATTTTCCCTCAGCTACTTAAACAATCTATTATCAAACCACTTCATAAAAAAGGTGCTAAAGATGAAGTTAGTAACTATCGTCCAATAACACTAATTCCAGTACTTTCTAAAGTGTTTGAGAAATGCATGCACCGAAGAATAATGCACTACTGTAACAGATTTAATATTATAAACAACGACCAATTCGGTTTTCAAAAAAAGAAATCTACGACATTAGCAATATTTAATTTAGTAAAAACGATATTGAACAACCTAAATGAAAAATTTCTCGCTACGGGACTATTTTTTGACATGTCAAAGGCCTTTGATTTTGTTGACCATGAACTTCTGCTAAATAAATTAGAAACGATAGGAATAAGAGGACCCACGCGTCAGTGGCTAGAAACCTACTTAAAAAACAGAAGCCAACGCGTAGTTGTCAGCAAGCTAGTAGGTGATGAAGTAATTTCGTATAATTCTAATTCAAAAATTGTTGAGTGTGGCATCCCTCAAGGGAGTGTGCTAGGACCTTTATTGTTCATTCTATATATTAACGACATAACGAGTGTGACTCATCACAAATGTATTTTATTCGCCGATGACATCTCTATTATTGTAAAAACTAAAAATAACTCTATACGTAATCACGAAGCTGAAATAAATAAAACAATTGACAACATAACTAAATGGCTAGACATAAACAATTTAAAACTAAATTTTGATAAATCACATTTTATCCAATTTAATCAATCGAAACATGAAAAATTTAAATTTAATCTAAATATTGATAAAATAAAGGAAATTACGTCTACTAAGTTCCTTGGAGTAATTATAGATCAAGACCTAAACTGGAAGTTACACATAGAGACTTTGTGTAACCGTATTTATAGCTTCGCCTATGCCCTCAACAAAATGCGGAAGGTGACTAACCTGCAAACGGCACTTATCACATACCATGCGTACGTAGCTTCAATTTTGAGATACGGGTTAATTGCTTGGGGAAATAGCACAGATACACAAAAAGCGTTCAGAGCCCAAAAAAAGTGTATCCGGGCAATCTGTAGCATACCACCTGACGTGTCCTGTAGATCAGCATTTGTTAGTTTAAATCTACTCCCGCTACCGGCATTGTATATTTTTGAAATAAGCTGTTTTGTAAAGAGAAATACGAATTTGTTTGTGAAAGCGATTGACAGGAACGCGAGACTGCAAAGGGACCCGGATAAACTCGTATTAGATGTTATCCCAAGGTCTTCTAAATACAATAAGAGCTGCCTGACAATGTGCTTAAAAATATATAATAGAATTCCAGATGATATAAAAAAACTTAATATTATACAATTCAAATCAAAACTATATAGGTGGCTAATCGATAAAAGAATTTATGACATGAAAGACTTTATTAATTAATGAATACTAATACAATTACTTTAATCTGACATGTTCCAATTTATTTAATATGATTTTAATATGTATATTTTATAACGTAATTTGTATTCAATTGATGTCATTTTATATTTCATTAAGCCATTGTATAAAATTTGCATGCTGTTTGTAATAGCAAAACATGTGCACTAATTTACTATAGTATGTACCATCTTTAAATACCATGTTTTTGAGCAAATAAATATTCTGATTCTGATTCTGAAAAAAAAAAAATTTACATTTCATTTATATATTAATAAATCAAGTAAAACATTATACAGAACACCGAGAACTTATCTGATGTAACGAGTGAGCTTGCCGGCCGAACGCAATGGACACGCGCGATCGTAACAAGTCGCGAGCGTCAGCACTTTTGCGCATTCCATAGAATGCGCAGGCGGCCCGCTCGCCAGTCGAGATCCATACGCCCGCGCGAAGCCCGTGTCGCTCGATACCGCTCATATCGATACTACCTGCCGCGCGTAATTAATTCATGTTATTGCTATCGTTTATTAATTTGTGTTAACTTCCTATCTTTGTTATCATCTCTTCTTTCTTCTGACTTTATATTGTTTGTGCTTGTGAACCTGAGACAATAATAAGTGTGAATATACAAACTGTTGTTTTCTTGGAGTCGACCCACATCATCATACAAGTACGTACAATTGGTGGTTGGTGCTATCACCTTCCGACCACCAAAGAAGGGTAAAACAATCACGGGGCTCTACTATTCTGACTTATTGGGCCGATTCGATGCCGAATTGAAAAAAAATACAGCCCCATTTGACAAAAAGTGCTGTTCCACCACGACAACGCGCCGGCTCACACCTCCGCCGTCGTCATGGCTAAATTGGTCGAATGGCGCTACAAATTGCTGCCCCATCCACTGTATTCTCCAGATTTGGCTCCCTGTGACTTCTTCTTGTTCCCAAATCTGAAAAAGTCGTCGAATGATGAGGTCATCGCCGCCACAGAGGCCTATTTTGAAGACCTCGGGAAATCGTATTTTTTGGACGGGTTGAAAAAATTGGAGTATTGCTGGGCCAAGAATCTCTACTTTCTCAAAATTTTCTTTTTAGGGTTCCGTAGCCGAATGGCAAAAAACGGAACCCTTATAGTTTCGTCAAGTCTGTCTGTCTGTCCGTCCGTATGTCACAGCCGTTTTATTCTGTAACTATAAGCATTACACAATTGAAATTTGGTAGAAAGATGTATCTTGTTAACCCAAAAAAAAATTTTTTTGACAAACCTATACGTGTGGGGTGTCTATAGATAGGTCTTTTAAACATGGAGGTTCCTAGAACCATTTTCTTTTAAAGTCTAACGTTTCATAGCTAGACGCTTCCAAAGTTGTAAAATGGGCGTCCCCCCCATCTTATTTCTAAACCAAGCAAGTGTAAACTTTGAAAAAAATATATGATGTAGATCTTAATAAATACTTTCAACGAAAATTGGTTCGGACGGGATCGAACGAGTAGTTTTTGAGATATATAGCACATTTTCAACAACCACAAACATAACTTTGTACTTCATACAAACACTATGAAAAACAAAGTTATATTTGCAGTCAACAAAATATTGTGGTATTTTACTAAGTGCTTCTACTTAAATGGATTCCCTAATTCAGTTAAAGTTGGCACGGAACCCTCAGTGCGCGAGTCCGACTCGCACTTGGCCGATTTTTTTCGTTTGTAGGCTAAGTATTTATTGAATATTAAAAAAATAAATAAAATAAAAATATTTTATTTCAGACCAACAGTGTCCATATGGGTTAGTTACAACAAATACTTAAAAACTATGTTAGTGAGGTAGTACAACTTTTTAATTAATTAAATTAAGGCCAGGCAAGATAGGTTCACCGATTTGCACATTTAGTAACATGCAACTCGGTGAACCTATTGAGGAATACAGAATCCATTCTACCCTCGATCAACCTTAGGATCCTGTTAGCGCTCCCGCGGATATGCAACACAACAGCGGCAGTCTTTTTTCGCATAATGGTGTGGAAGTCATCCACACTGGCTCCAGCAAACATACCCGAAGCGCTACAGTATCGCGGGAGCCCCAACAGGGCCCTAAGGATGTTATTATACTGCACTCTGAGAGCATTATAATTAGTGAAACTGGTCCATAGACCACTGGTGTAATAGCTTTGACGGAAGGCCTTAAACAGAGTGAGCTTTACACCTATAGTACAACGCCCGAAACGATGTGCCAACATGTTACCACGGACTGCCAAAGACCTGCGCTCGCGCTCTATATCAAGGTCATCACTTAGATTTTCGTTTACGATGTGCCCTAGATATTTGAACTGAAATACACGTTTTAACAGTGCTCCATTAAGCTATATATTATCTATTTTGGAGCGGATTAATTTTGTAAGTGATAATTCAATTTTTAAAGGCAAATGCAATTATATCTACGTTTTCTAACTCAGTTTTTAAGATAGTTTTTCTTAAGCAAATTAGTTCTCAAGTGATATTTGTAATTATTTCTGTTTAGATTTATATTGCATCTATCACAGTGGAAACTAAGTATTATTAGTGTTCCGCTCTGAAAGGATAAAAAAGGGTATTTTTTAATATTAGTAAGTATATTTAATTATAAGTCTAAAGTAACATTATTATTATATGACTGTAGAAATATACGTTTAAGTATAACTCAATATGATATTACTAACAATATTAATAAATATAGGCTTAATAGAGTACGAAATATTAAAACAAAACGTTAAACAAAATCAAGAAAAGTTTGTGCCTACAAAATTAATAGGAACGTCTTTAAATTCATTTTTAGTTATTTTAGAAACTGAACCAAATGACGCCAACCTCGTGTGTTGCCATCACTTTTAGTTTTCAATGTTCTCCAACTCAAACATTACACTTAAATATTTTCAAATCTATGTAATGGGTACCCCGCTGATTATTTTTATATCGTTTCGTATACCCATTAGCTACCCTACGATAAATGTAAGAGCTTAACTCCTCGTTACCATAATTAAATTCATCACTGTCACCCAGCAAATAACGTGCCGTTGTCCGCTTTATTTTTTTCCCCTTTAAAGGCTTTAACTCGGATTTGGTACTGAAACAAGAAACAACAAAATATTATCGATTAATTAACTAGTGTAACTAAGCAGTGAAATTAAAGAGTAATTAAATTACTATGTTTTTAGAATCTTATTATAATCTTATTACGCACATTTTATTATAAAGTATACGTGAGGTTAGGTTAGGTTTTAATGTTTTATGATCTGGTGTAAATTCAAAGACAACGGCATATCTTAAAAGTTGTCAATAATTAGGTAGGTACTATTAGAATACTGCATAGGACAAACAGGCAATAAATCAGTTCACAGCTTACCTTACCTTTTTTTATTAATCTTGGTGTTTTTTAGTTTTATTACTAGACTTTGCTCTTGACTCCTCATATTTGACTTTGAAATATAAAAAAGATACTTTTTAATTAAAAAGGTATTAGAAAATACAACAAATATTAAAAACAATAAGCAATAATGTATTGTTGCTAACACTACAAAAATATTATAGTACCTAGGAAAATAAGAAATAAGTATTGATAGATACCTTTTAGAATCTTCCTTAGCCGGAATATTAGTTTTCCTCTTGTTTCTTTTTGGTTAATCTTGATGAAGGAGAGGAAACAATAGGAGTGCAGTGAGATGAACCGGGCTCAGGAGTGACAGCACGCTGCTCGCGAACCGGCGACACATTCGCCAGTGATGGAGCATTTGACGAACTCGAAGAACTGCTTGATGATGATGAAGAGGAATCGTATTCTTCGTCAGACAATATATTGGTCTTAGACCTAAAAAGAAAAAAAATGATATATTTTTTTTACATAATATCCTTTGGACATTCCCACACATCGCCATCTTGTCCCAAAATAAGCTACTCAAAGCTTGTGTGATGGGTGCCAGACAACGGATATAATACTTAAATACTTTTTTTTTGTAAATATATACACGATATACATAGAAAACACCCAGACCAATACAAACAGGCATGTTCATGCACATAAATGTTTGTATTGTGCGGGGATCGAACCCGCAACCCGCTGCGTAGTAGGCGATTTCTCGACCACTACACCAGACGGGTCGTCATAAATCGATTCGTCAAGTCGATTTGTTATAAACAGTAATAAATGCCTTATTAAACCGAGTACTGTCATAAGTATCCATTTGACCTTGTATTTGTTTATTAGATATTGACTTACTATAGCTGTGCAGATACTAATGATTCAAAGTTATCATAAACCGAGTACTGCAGAAGCTGAAGACCTCCTCCCATTCATTTCCAACATGCCGCTGGAACTAAGCAGTGACAGTCAAGGCCAGGATGAAGCAGGTCCTCTCCGAAACAAGACGAAAAATAAAAAAGTCGTTTATTATATTATAGTATAAAAGGCTCAGCGAACACACGAGAGCAGCGCCTCGAAAAAGGCACTCTGGTGTGCCCTTTTCGCTCTTTCTGGATCTGGTTTGCCGGTCTACTCGAGTACCTGACAATTTTAGACTCAGACCCCAGACCCTTTCACAGGGAACCGTGAACCAGCTTTTCCAATTTCATACTACTAATCTTAACATCCACGTTAGTAAATTTAGGATTAGAACTTTCACCAACTAAAAGAAAACTCTGTGTTTTCAGTAGAAGCAGGTCACCAATACTACCAATGTCAGAACACGTCAGTATCAATATTAATAACGTCAATTTAGAGAAAACATATACAATTAAATACTTAGGTTTATGGCTGGACCGATCTTTAAACTGGGGAAAACATATAAATGAGATATGTGAAAAAACGAAGAAAATTTTAAACGTAGGTTCTGGCCGGTTCTTCTTGGGGGGTACATCCTCTACATTTGAGGCGTCTTTACATTGCTATTATTCGTAGTAGATTGGACTATGCTAGTTTTTTCTTCGACAACAGTGCAAAGACGAACATTGCAAAACTTGATAAGTTTCAAAATCAGGCCTTGCGAATTGTAGGAGGATTTGTAAAGAGCAGTCCGATTTATGTAATGGAATCAGAGTTGTATTTGCCTCCGCTTTTTGAGAGAAGAAAATATCTAGCAACCAAGTTTTGTTCAACGGCTAGATCTGTAGCGGCTGGCGAAAACATCTCTGCAATCATTGAATTGACATCAGTTTGTGAAAAATCTAGAAACTGGGTTAATAAGAAAAAAACATTACTTACAATAGTAAACGAACAGCTAAGGCCACATGATATTCACTGCTCTCATAGACTGGAGATGTTTTCGCTGCCTACATGGATTACAAATATTGACGTTACGTCTCTTATTAATTTACTGACAACTTGAAAGGACCTAAAAAATCACACAATTCACATGATCTCTTACAGAAATCTGTGATGACCATGAATGTAAATTACCAAGGTTTTTACCAAATTTACACTGATGGGTCCAAAGATAATGATGGGATACGAGCTGCATTTTACGATCCTCAATGTGATATAACAGCTGGTTTCAAACTTAACAATAAAACATCGGTGATGGGGGCAGAATTGTATGCTATCTCTGAGTGTCTATCGTACATTTTAGCAAGTGATAAAGCCAAATGTGTTGTGCTAAGTGACTCTAAAAGTGCATTACAACATCTAGCTCGGTGTACCTCGGGTATCCGAGGACTCCCCGTAGCTTACTGCATTATAGACACAATTTTAAAAATACAAGAGAGGCAGAAAATTGAATAATTTCAGTGGATTCCATCACATGTGAACTTGGTAGGTAACGAAAGAGCTGATAAGGTAGCAAAAGCAGGGATTGTTGAAAAACATTTACCTTTCTTCACGGACTTACTACGAGACTATAAAAAAAATGCTATAAAATTTGGAATGAATATTTCGACCAAAGGTCCGTGGAGAAAAGTATTTGGTATAAGACTATACAAGCTGAGCCACCTAAGATACCATGGTTTGCTTCAGAAAGGTTGAACCGGCAAGTGTTGGTTACGATGAAGCGGTTGCGTAGCGGACACATTCCATTAAATGCGTTTTCTTATCTTATGAAGGTAACCGAATTGTACAAGCTGCAATATGCGGGAGGATGTCTACCACGCATTGGTAGAGTGTGCGCGGGTCGGGGACTCTTTCTTAAGTGTCGCCTTGCCTTCACTGACAACTAATTATCGCCATTGATGATAGGTTCTTCTCGTGAAGAATCTCGCCATCCCTGCGGGCGAACATGGCAGCCCGTCGTTGAGGAATCATCGTGGTGACGCGTCATGGCTATTTTTTATTTATCCCACTTCTGATATGAAGCAGTGGTAATAAATAAGGAGAGCCAAAGCAGTAACAAATAGGTATTATTTATTTTAGGGTAACAAACGAGCAGAGTTTTTGCTTATGCTGTGAGCTCGGCAGTAAGACACCTCCAACTGAGCTTGCATGGCTTTATGTGACGTTACCCCCACTACCGCAAGTATGCGGTACCGCAGTATGCGGTAGTTAGAGCGGTGGCATGGCTTGGCTATGATTGGCTGGCGTGGGTGGCGCGCTGTGATTGGCTGCGGCGGTGTGACGTAACAGTAGTCTTTTTTTTATTTATTTTTACCTTATCATCATCATCTACAATCACACAGATATTTTTATTATACCTCAGTCGAAATGAGAAATAGTATGTTTAACTCGAGTGAAACTCTGTGATCACTCTCGAACTATCTATAGTGAAATGGGTCGCTTTCTCTCCAACAATCAACTATTCTGTCCTACGTTGCTGGTATACGTCATTGCTTTTAATCGAAGGTTCCCCAAAGCAGAACTTTTCAGTCTCAAAAACCATCAGATACATACTGCCTATTATCACTTAAGGCGCTACCCGGATTTTTAACGCGCACACTAGCGCTACTTTAGTAGAAAAATCATAACTCCTTAAATAAAGGACCAATCGAAAATCTGATTGATGCGATTGTAGCTCTGGTTATGTGGTTTAGATACAATGTTTAAGTTCAATTAACAAAGTTATCTACAGTTACAGTTAGATAAAATGCCAAAAGTGGCTATATTTAGCAGGTTTTCTAACTCTTACTGCAGTTAACTACTTAAGAAACAATTAAAACGTACTAGATAAACTATAGAACCTGAACTACAATCGTGTCTACCAGATTTTTGATTGGTCTTTTATTTAACAAGTTATGATTTTTCTACTAAAGTGGCGCTAGTGTGCGCCTTAAAAAATCCGGGTAGCCCCTTAAGATTTTCGATCCACAAGGCTATGTCTTACGCAGCATATACATAGTTACGTAGTCTACATTTTTGGTTACTTTAACGAAATTGGATTCAGAGAAATGAAACTTCAGAATGGCTTCAATATAATGGTCCATATATTTTTATAAAGAATAAATCACAATGCATTAGTTTATATTTATTTTACACAATATAACAGACATGGAGTATTAACGATTGGATATTCACTCACCTACTACAATAACAAATTGAAATAATTTACATTACTTCTTAAATTACAGTATGTAATGATTTCATATCGGGTGGATACTTAACACATACACACACATTCATTGGCTTGGTACGGTGTACGGTGTAACAAATGACAGACAATTTCCACTTTAATTTTTCCTTTTCTATGTTAACTTTTTTTTTTCAATCTTTGGATTTTGTTTGATAATAATGTTTAATATTGTGTATGTGAGTGTTGTGATGTAAACCAATAAAAGATTTTTTTTTCTTTCTTTCAAAATATAGAAAGGCATTATTATGACAGTAATTACTATTAATTAATATTAATTTTGGGTAGGTATCTACTACATTTTTTTATTAGTTCTCATGGACTATATTCTCGCATTTTTTTTAAGTTGATGCGTATTTAGATATGGTTATACGAGTATCATGCAAGTGAAATAAAAAGTATTGAAAATTTAAATACTTTGAAATATGTTGACGGTTATAATTTAAATACACCTAGGTATTTTTTGGTGCTCAGGTTCGGAATGTGATATTTTTAGGTAAACAAATTCATTGACACTACCAACAATAATAATTTATGATTCTAATTTACATACTTTTTAGTTGGTGTTATTGCTGAGATAGTACCTAGCTAGCCCATCGTTTCACAAATACTTTATTTATGGAAAAATATATATGACTATAATAACTTTATTTATTTTGTTAATTGAAATTTTATCATAATAGATATACATTTGATAAATAATTGCTTTAAAATGTATATTTACTTATTCATATGCTACCGATAAGTTAAAAACACTGGCCTGCAGGTAATATTTAATATTGTCGAGGTTTTTAAGAAACACCATAGTAGGGGAAAATATAATTATTATTCGTGTAGTTGTCAAATCCATCTGCAATGTAGCAAAATATCTACAATGTACACGTCATATATTATTGATACATAGTTAATAAATATTAAACATACTTATTTAGAAACCAATTAGTGAATAAATAATGAATATGTTAGGTCGCTATTATATAATAATTTGATTTGAATTTAACTCTGCATTGATCAAAATACTTTGTGGATTGTATAAAAATATCTATAAATCACACTCCCTAAATAAAGAAAAATAAAATTCTATTTAAGGGTCATAAAATATAAATTAAATGCATTATTCCATTGTATTAGAGTAGGTACTAGATTTTGTACAATATCCTTAATATCCACGTTGCACCAAAACTTTGTGATTTCAAAGGTAACTATTTTACAATCTATTTTAAATTGAGATTACATTATCCGTTAATTAATTAATATAAGATCTATTTACACATTTCAATACATTATGTTCATTTTGTGATATTTGGCTTTTGTTCCTTCTATGAGGGAAATATTAAATGTTTGATTGAAGTGTTTCGAAATTATCATAGTTTTATTAATGTAGATATTATTGCAAGCTAACATTTTCGCATTTTATCCAATTCCAATGTTTTTGTTCTTATTTTATTAATCTAAAACACTCCAACCAAACAATATATTATTACTATAATATTTAACAATGTGATGGTCATCATAACTATTGCTAACTATTTACAACAATCAGACTTTTTACAAAACACGCAGTCAACTTTCAAGATTCAAGAATACACAATTTGATTAAGTTAAACATAGACACTTACACATAAAATGACATAATAAACTTTAAATATACATTAATACTATATTCCCGAACACAGGACAGGTACGGTTATTATGTGCTTATTTGAATGTTAATTATATTACAATATGACTAGTGATATGTAACGATAACTTTACATAGGATATGGTAAAACAGATTAACTTTAAATTGCGAATATCGAATGAGATTACAATATTTTTACTAAAAATAATGCACCATGGGGGGATCTAAACACCAATCAATGGTCAATTTAAAGACGTAACAGACGCAACCACTACCGCTTAAAAATTCTTTATGTATGTTTAATTATAGTTATCTATGTGAAATATACAAAATTTAAAAATTGCAACGACTTTACCTAAATACTGCGCCGTCGAACTGTTAAACAAAAATTTAACATTTGCTATAATGTTTTGATACCCAAATCTAAATAAATAATCATAATATTATTTTACATACTTTTAGAAAACCTTTTTCAACTCGTATTTATTTACTGGATATAATTATATTTTAAATTTTGGTGATTTAAACATCTATTACCTTTTATTTTATTTTTTATATTAAAACCGGTTTTCAAGGCTCCGAATAGAAAATTTTAACAGGGATATATTTTAATACACTTGGACTCTCTAAATAAACTTATTCCATCTCAATATACGCAGTCAGGTTTTTTGGTAATCCCCAAAGGGATTTTAAGGATCAAGAACGAGTCTTGAAATGAGGAGGTAGGTGAATATTACCCTAATATGTATTATATTGACAGTATTATGCTTTAATATCATTAAATATGTACAATCATCTTAAAAAGTAATATCAGAACTATTAACATTTTGGTCACTCTTCCGATATATTCGGAAACTAAGCCTTATTTCAAAGCTAAAAATACATGTAACATGCTTATTCATCATGTAATGTTTAATACGCAAAACCTCAGACACCCCAAATGATTAAGGCGCTCTGTCGCTCACTGCGGCGCTGACATTATTATGATTACTACGAGTTCATAAAGAACTAACCATTGTTTTTTTACGTATTATATTATTAGCGGGTTTGCGCATGTGATTGCTTGTCTTATTAATAATTAGACAGGGCAACATTTTAATTAAGTTTTTTTTAAATATGTGAAAAAAAGAACTTTAATCAATTTTAAAAATCAAACATTGTATTTTATGATTGAAGGTTATTAAAAGTAAATAGTATTGACTATCTTCAAGGGAAAAATCTACAAATTCCTAAAAACATTTTCTAGGATCTTTTTTCTTTGCCCAATTTATTGTTTGATCCACCCGAAATCTCCGCTGTCCAACTTACAGCAACAAATATTTTTTTATTAATTTTAAAAATCAAACATTGAATTTTATGATTCAAGGTAATTAATATTTTCTGCAAGAGGAAAATCTATTTCTATTTCTTTTCCCAATTTATTGTTTGATGCAGCCTTACAACGGACTTCGATTGGCTCTATCTCCACACGACTCACACCTATAGTCCAAGCCAGGAAAGAGTTGAAAAAATTTGTAAAAGTTTAGTAGAAGAAAAAAACAGCATTGACGTTTAAATGGAAAAAACTGATGAGAAGTCTTGGAAATATTGCTAAGATATGTTATCAATTCTGGATCAAATCAGTCGAAAGTGACAGTTAGCGTTAATTATTGCATCAGGGTTCAAAGTGATATTTATTTCATGTTGGATTGAACTTTGACTTAACTAAAGTGTAGATATTACTGATATGACAAGCCCGTCATGTTAAATAACCGATAAGCTCTATAAAAGAACCAAGCTTTGAGAGGATCAAGCATTGTTAAAGCAGCTGTGTTACGATGATGTTCAACGGAAACGGCATAGTTCTGGTTTTCCTCACCATATCACCATGTAAGTATTCAGTGACGCTGCCGCTACTTCATAGATCGAATCGACCCTCGACAAAACGTTCAAAGATTTTTTTTTTCTAGGGTTTCCTGACCTGGCATTCGCGAAGTCATGTATCTCATCGAACAGAGAAGCAAACTGTTTTGGGGAGATGTCCAGAGCTAGTCAGTCGCCGGTTAGGAACCAGCTACCGCAGGATATTGAACGGCCTTGTCAACAACCAAATCCTTACGAGCCGTATTCTCAAGCGCCGTATCCAGGAGACGGACGAACTTATCAAGAACCTAATTCCTGCGTACCGTATCCACCACCACCAAATCCGAGTTATGTTCCTTCAGTACCGAATCCAGGTTATAGACAAGTTTCTATATCAACAAATCCAGGTTATAGGCAAGTTCCTTCATCAAGGAATCTATTATACGGTCAAGTTCCTCCATCAACGAATTCAGTTTATGAACGAACATCGCAACAACCAGATCTGAGAAATAAACAAGATCCTTCAGAATCGAATCGAGAGAATAGACAAAACCCTCCACAATATAATACAAGAAATATACAAATTTCTCCAGAATCGAATCCAGAGAATCGACAAAACCCTCTACAATATAATCCAAGAAATGGACAAGTTCCTCCCTCAACGAATCTAGTTTATGGACAAGTTCCCTCATCAAGGAATCTAGTTTATGGTCAAGTTCCTCCATCAACGAATCCAAGTTGTAGACAAGTCCCTCCATCAACGAATCTAAATTGTGGAAAAGTTCATTCATCAACGCATCCAAGGTATGAAGTGTCTTCATCAAAAAATCCAGGTTATGAACAAGTTCCTCAATCAACGAATCCAAGTTATAGACAAGTTCCTTCATCAAGGAATCTAGTTTATGGTCAAGTTACTCCATCACAGAATCCAAGTTATGAACAAGTTCCTCCATCAAGGAATCTAGGCTATGGACAAGTTCCTCCATCAACTAATTCAGCTTATGTACGAAAATCTCAACAAACAAGTTTAAGAAATAAACAAGATCCTCCAGAATCCAATCCAGAGAATAGACAAAACCCTCCACAATATAATCCAAGAAATGGTCAAATTTATCAAGAATCGAATCCAGAGAACAGACAAACCCCTCCACAATTTAATCCAAAAAATGGACAAATTTATCAAGAATCGAATCCAGAGAACAGACAAAACCCTCCACAATATAATCTAAGAAATGGACAAATTTCTCCAGAACCTTCTGAGTCGAAAACTCAAAACTCAAATAAAAAGTCATCGAAATTGGATGAGAGTGGATCAACTGATACAACCTCTTACATGACAACGGAAGAATCGCGTAAGTGGAATAAGGGTGGCGAGTCAAAATCTTCTGAGATGAAAACTCAAAACTCAAATGAGAAGTCATCGAATTTGGATGAGAGTGGATCAACTGATACAACCCCTTACATGACAACGAAAGAATCGCGTAAGTTGAATAAGGGTGGAGACTCAAAATCTTTTGAGACGAAAACTCAAAACTTAAACGAGAAGTCATCGAAATTGGATGAAAGTTGATCAACTGATACAACTCCTTACATGACAACGGAAGAATCACGTAAGTTGAATAAGGGTGGAGAGTCAAAATCTTCTGAGACGAAAACTCAAAACTCAAATGAGAAATCATCGAAATTGGATGACAGTGGATCAACTGATACAACTCCTTACATGACAACGGAAGAATGGCGTAAGTTGAATAAGGGTGGAGAGTCAAAATCTTCTGAGACAAAAACTCAAATCTCAAATGAGAAGTCATCGAAATTGGATGAGAGTGGATCAACTGATTCAACTCCTTACATGACAAACGGAAGAGTCGCGTAAGTTGAATGAGGGTGGAGACTCAAAATTTTCTGAGAAGGAAATTTACAACTTAAACGAGAAGTCATCGAAATTGGATGAGAGTGGACCATCTGATACAACCACTTAAAAGCCAAAGTGGGATAAAAATGAACTCTCGGAACCATTTGGAGTAAATATTTATTACTTAATTTTTAGTACTGGAAATTCAACTAATGAGAAAGAGAGTGAAGACTCAAATCTGTCTAGTGCTCTAGTGAAAGTGTCACCAAGTCGGCTGATAAATAAATTGCCAGAGATGAAGATGAATACTCGAAAACTGACAGTATGAGAACTCACGAATCCACTGACTCCGATAAGGACAAAGGCAAGGGATTAGACGAGACAGAAAAGGTGACGGCATCGAACGTAGAACTATCGAACTACAATATTATTCAGACAAAATCCAATGAAATAACGACCGAAACTAAAAATGCCACCTGGCACGAAATCCATTCATCGGAAGTGAACCCTGCACAACCTCAAATTCCTGGTGGACTTCAGACTCCATAGCCTACCAACATAAATCAGAATGACAGAAACTACAATTATGGGGGAGGAGCAGGGAACTGGGTTAATCCTCAGGGAACAGAACAAGCTCCTCCACAATACGGAAATCAGCCTCAACAGCCGATAAACCCTTATCCTTCGAACAGTAACTACAATCATCAGGGACAAGGAATGGGATACTCGTTGTTTTATCAGAGAACAAAACAAGCTCCTCCACAATACGGAAATCAGCCTAAAAAGCCGATAAACTTTAATCGCTCCAACGGTAACTACAATCATCAAGGACAAGTAAGGGAGGACTTGGTGTCTCATCAGGGAACAGAACAAGGTTATCCACAATCAGGAATTCGGTCTCCACGGCCGACAAACTTGAATCCTTTTTCCAACAGTAACTACAATTATTAATGGCAAGGACCTAAATATCCGGTAAACAATCAAGGAACGCAATACATTTCATCGCAATTTGGACGTCAGCTTTAATATCCAGGAACTATCAATTCTCTTAACGGCAACTACAAAAATAAACAAATCTGTTTACTTTCCTTAGTAAACCGCTGCAGGAGCTAGAGTTTAAATACATTCACTCTTGTCACATCCACAAGCATTTCACTTAACTTTCCAGCGAATAAATAACTTTATTTACAAGATTTGTAAAGAATTAAATTTCAGGCGAACATGTCACGACAAACGATTTTCGCCGACTGAAGCTATAAATATCCTTATCGCAGTCTCGATAAAGAAGTTATCTGTAATGGAAACAGAGCTTAATAGGCACACGGTTCTGCTCGTTATATCTATCAAACTGT
Organism: Pyrausta purpuralis; assembly: GCA_963924145.1. Classification (NCBI taxonomy): domain Eukaryota; kingdom Metazoa; phylum Arthropoda; class Insecta; order Lepidoptera; family Crambidae; genus Pyrausta; species Pyrausta purpuralis. The sequence goes on along the minus strand of OZ001662.1, from coordinate 769,022 downwards.
TTTGAGGTTTTGCGCATTTAACGTTACGCGTTGTACATCCTTGTTGCCTAAATTAGGAACACTCCTCGACTACAATACATACTAAATGTTGAGTGAATTGGAAAATTGAAAGTAGTTCAGAGACATTATTTCCTGTTTTTTTATGGTACTGGCCTATAAAATGGAATGCTTGGGTCATTCGCGAATTCTTATCGGTTGTTGTTTATTTCATTAAATAATATTGCCTTCTAACTTTTCATATAGTTTTTCCTATTAGTGTTTACACAGCTACATGTTCTATCTTATTTTGAGTTTCATGCTTTCAACCGTTTTTTTTCTACTTTAGTGGCATGTCCCTCATTTTTTTCATATTTTGAAATTATGCTTGACACGAATTCTATACCACTAATTGCGCACTGGACTCACGTCACAATCAAAAAGACTGATCGTCTGTTCATTTGATACCGTAAGGTATGAGCTTAGGGTGAGCCCTAAGCCTGAGGCTTGGATCATACATTTGATTCTGGTCCATCGGTGTTGTGCTTGAAGGAAGCGCGTATGCGCGCGAGTTGTAACGCACATATGTGCCCGTAGCATTTGTTGTACCATTCTGGTGTTCGGCCCCTGTGGATAAGAATGACAATGTTAGCAGATTCTGAATTTAGTCTAAATCGTGAGAAATGTCTATTTTTTGATATTTTGCTTAGATAATTTCAATTTAGGATTTTGTGTTGCATCGAATATCCGTTTGAATTACGAAGTATCTGTTATAAATATTTTTAATTTTTAAGCCCAATCAATAATTTCACGAAAACACCATTTTTTCTCAACGTTTTTCGAGCGCCTGTTATTCGATGGGGAAACTATGTCGAGACTTTCGAAACAGTTATTAATATATTTTTACCAGAAATAACTCAAAGAAAAATGAATATAACAATAGCCAACGTAATGTTGTTGTATTGTATATTACACTAAATGATAACGACCTCCGATCATCCAAAAAAAATACTAAGAAGAAAAACTGAAGCTAGTGCTTTAAATAACGCATTAGTCGTCTCTCAGAAACAAACTCTTTTCGAGTCGGTGCATGATGTCAAGCTTACCTACACCACCAGTCTTAAAACAAAGCATGCGCCGACTCCACACGAATTTGTTCCTCCTAAATAGAATACGAAATTATTGTAAGCTTTTGGTTTAGTTTTTGCGGTTTAATTTTTTTATGATTTTTAGTTATGAGTAGGTAATAACTTATTACTCATATCTTAAAAATTGCTTCACTAATTTTGGTGACATTTACACTGTACTAAACTATACTCTAGGTTGAACTATACCTGATGGAACAAAAAAACAATAATCTCGAATGATTTTTCGTTTTTTCGAAATCCTGAGACTAAAAAAACCTACAAATATTCAAATATACAAAAATACATACACTCACAAAATTTTGCACACGTAGTAGGAAGCTTTAATAGATCAACATGCTAAAATTTTATCCAATTCTGACGATATCACATACACATACATACAGGTCAAATCGATTACCTCCTTTTTTGAGTTCGGTAAAATAACTATAACCAAAAAGCTATCAAAACTAACACTTACATAGTATCAACCCTCGCCAAATGCACGAGCCGGCTCCTGCCCTTGCCGGCCGGCTGCGCCAGGTACCGCGACGCGAGCACGACGCCGCGCGCGCCGGCCGCCGCGCAGCCCGCGTGCGCCACCGACGTCTCCGCCACCGCGCACCAGCCGCCGCCGCCGCAGCCGCCCTGCTGCCACGACCTGCGACAACACACCTATATATAGACGCGTGGTATGAAGTGAAAATAAACTTCTTATTTTGTGAGGGATATAGAAACTTAATGATCAGTAAAGTAAAGTTATCATAAAAATGAAATAAGAAACCAAAAATTTGGGCGGGACTCGAACCAGCAACTTTCGGGCTAACCGGGCCAAACGCTCTACCAATTGAGCTTCCGTGCTGTCTGTACAGGTTTGCAAGGCAAGCGACTAACCCTGTTGTCAGATTTGGCCACCCATAAGGCCTCTGACTAGGGTTAATGACTAATATCAACCGATATTAGCCGGAACCAACAGCTTAACGTGCCTTCCGAAGCATCTTCGTGCTCGTGATGTACGTCACTTATACCTATGGTCGGAATGGTCACCCATCCAAACACGACCGCGCCGTAGGTTGGTTCACTTTGGTATCACTACCAAAGCGCTGCTACCACTGCGTTACGAGCACCTCAGTAATAATGATCAGTATCTAATAAGAATCCATGTTATAAAATATAAGAAGATGAATCTTTTGTATAAACGACGCATAGGAAAAAAATATATGCGAAGACAACAACTAGAGTCACGTATTTAAATGTTGATGCTAGTTTTGGTTAAGCCGTTATACAACGTGTAACATTAAATGGGCAAAGCCTAAAATTAGTTTCATTGGAATAATGAGTAGAATCAATTAAACCACTTTTTAATATGGGTACCATTTTTAATAGTAGATTGTTATACAAGGGGAGAAAGTGACCCATTTCACTCGAGATGTTTCGAATAATTAAGAGTGAAAATGGGTGCTTTCACCCGAGTTAAACATACTATTTTTCATTGCAAATTGCACTTATAAAAAGCTACTTTGGCAGTGTGACAGACAAGAAAACAAAAATTTAATTATAAATTGGCTTCGTTCATCTTAAACGATTGTTAAATATTTGTAAAAATATTTCCTTCGGATGTTGTGAGAGCAATCTCACATGACGTCACGCAGCCTAGGCGTTAAAGAAAGCGCTTGCAAAATTCAACAGGCTTGCTAATGTGACGGTGGCCGAGTGGTATAGGCATACGTCCGGATTGCGTAAGACACGGGGTTCGATTCCTCGTCTTTCACACTGCCAAAGTTGCTTTTTACAAGTGTAATTTGCAATTTATACTATTTTTCATTTCGACTGTAAGGAAAAAATAATATATTTAGCTGTGTGATTTTAGATGTGATGTGATATTAAGTTGTTTAGCGATAGATGAAATTTCAAGTTTTTGCATAACATATTAGTTAATTAACTGTCTTTATACATGAAACACACGATTATAAGGAGAGTAACGGCACGAAAGATAACAGAGCACATAAAACGTGGACGATATCAAATGTTTTAAATCCTTTTTAAAAATATCGATTTAATTTTCTCACAGACAATAGAAGAACGTAACCTTAACCTTGTCACCAAAACTACCACATATTATGTCAAATTCCAGATTCAATTTTACCTATGACTGACAGCTAAATGTGGGAATGAGAAAGAATATTTTTTAAGGAACCACACAATCCCGGCGAGTCGCCCCGGCCTGCTTACTAATACGTGTTATAATAGACCAAACTAAAAAATATATAAAAGGCAGTGAAATATTGCCCTGTCTATCTAATAAAACAAGCCATCACGTGCACAAACAAGCCAAAATACGTAAAGCAATGATTAGTTATTTTTGAGAACATCACATAAAATCCTTAATTATATTAAACTTATATCTTTTCTTTCAAAATAAGGTTCACTGAATTAAAATTCATTTGGGGTGTCTCAGGTTTTGATTATTTAACACTACACGTTATATATAAGAGTAAAATTCGTGAATTCGTTATTTTATTTCTGCTAAACTATTTAAACAGTGTCGATTTGTTTGTAATACTCATTTAACATAGTCGAACATCCCACCTGAGTACACAGTAATCTCTTGGAGCGAGGTTGATGCTAGATGCTGTGATGTATTGGAAGACTTCAGCGTTGGAGCCAAGCTTTTCTACCACCCGCCATTTGACTAGCGAATCGTCCCAAATGTGACGCTCGCGAAGTATCCTGAAATCAATCAGAATTTTTATTTTAAAAACCAATGCAGACATCTGCTATTTTATCAGTCATCTCTGAATATGCTCGTATATATTCTACTTAACAGATTTGTTGACGACTTTGTGCTTCGAGAATAGGTGTTTTTCCAGTATGCTGTCTAGCAAGGGTTCTCGCTGTAAATCAGTGTCGTAGCATGCTTACCCTTTGCTGTCACGTCCTATAGATACCGAGGGACCTTTAAGGGACACTTGGGGGCCATGTTTTTGTTTTCGGTATTATTGTTTTTTTAGTATTTCTAATGGTAATGTATTTTTTTCTATGGGTGTGTCATATAAATAATAGTTTTGTTGTAAGTATTTCATTTTTTTTATGGCGATAATTGTTTAGACACATGGAGAAAAAGAGACAACTTAATATTACCTCTGCATGACCTCTTGGGGCGGTGCTTCTACGTCTGTGGTGGCACGCCACAGTCTTAACGGATGACCGTCGCCAACCTTCTTGCAACACAGCTCTACATGAGGTGCCGCACCTGACACAGACATCCATCCGCGCGTTCTGCAAGCGAATTGGTTGATTTAGTTAACGAGTAGCGAAGCGAAGAATTTCATATTTTACAAGACAAAATTACACAAATTTTAACACATAGTTTTTGTTGGTTCAAAAAGAGTGTTTACTCGTACAAGTTTCATATTTGAATATCCTGTTTGATTGTGTTGTCGTGTGGTGGTTTCTTTGTTGATTAGTTCGATATTTGTGAATTTTGGTTTCAGATACTAGTGTCAATGACTTTTCGTTTTTTTTTAATGTTAAATTCAGCGGCATGACAAGGCCGTTTGTGTAAGGTAAGTTCTTAATACTGTTTCTTTAATTGTTGTAAAAAATAATGTGTTACATTGCAATCAGTATGTTACGGTTTACAATTTATCGACAGTTTATAATCTCACGAGAGAAAGAGAGAGAGTGAGAGAGAGAGAGAGAGAGAGAGAGAGAGAGAGAGAGAGAGAGAGAGAGAGAGAGAGAGATTACAATCTAACTGTATTTACATTTATGCGGTGACAGAGTCCTTATATATTTTTGTTAATACCTTCTTTAAATGATTGGAATTATTTAGAATTTGTTAACTTATTCAAAGTTTGCTTTATGACTACGTGTTATTTTAAATGTGTTTTATTTAATTTTATACTATTTATTTACTACATCATTCGCTAATCTACGTATCTGTGTGCTTATTTAAAGTGTACTTTAGAAAAAATCTAGTGATACTTAACACAGAAAACACCTAAGTGGCCACGATTAGCTACAATGAAAATGAAGTGAAGATTGATATACGATGATAGGAATACTCATCTGATCTTTATACAATGTTCTTTATTAAATAGTACCTAATATTCCATTAATCGAATTGTGATTTGTAAGAATAAATACTTCTATTTATAATTTATTTTGAGTCAATTATTTCCTGATATTTTGTCTTAATACTGATTGCGCGTTTTTAAAATTAAATCGAGGGAAAATTCAAATAATTTTTTTTCTTACGATATTTTTTCTAAAAGCTTTTTTATTTTTTTACAGAGCAATCTCAAAAAATAAGTTTATCTTGTTGTAAAACGCATTTAAATTTTATATAGTTTTTTTAAAATTCATATACATATTTACAGTTTGTATAAAGGTCAGAACAAATTATACACCGAATGGCAATGCGTGGGTAACGCGCTAACACAGAGTCTCACCTCTTTCCTGAGCGGCCACACACTCTACAAGCATGAAACAAGTTTATTATACACTCTATAAGACAAGATACACTTTAGAGTGGGAATTAGACAAAGTAACATTATAAAAAAATGTTGTTGAAAAATGTATACTATATTTGTAAACTTGGAATAAAAAATACTACTGAACTCTTATTTGTATATTTAAAATACAATATTCAATAGGTAATGAATAAGATTCTTATTTTTTGGTATAATTTTCCGATGGAAAAATAATTTTCAATGCTTTTTCGATAAAAACATCTTTATCGTTACGTTGGTTTTCCCCATAATTAAATTCTTCTACTGAAATTTATATTCTAAATAATATCTTGCCATTTTTATACAACAAAACAATAAGGAATTCGTATTGACATGTTACTTTGCCTACTGGCTTAGATAGGAAACCATGGTCTAATAGTATAGTCTTTGAAGTAAGTTTACATTGAAGATTTGAATTTTAGTAACAACGGAATAAGACTTACTTTTCTTTGGCTTCTTTGAGTAAGGCTTTTATACAGGCTTGCTGGAACCCTTTCCAGTCCTGATTGAAGTCTGCTCCTAACTCTTCTAGTGCTACCTGTAAATTAAAAAATGACGCATTTTGTTAAAATTACATAAAAACGAGTACATAAACAAATAATGGAAGTTACATTATGTATCTATCCAAATAATCGGGTTAATTTTTATCGGGTTTATCCATCATTAAGTGTATAAAAGAATATTTCAAAATTAAACCTCTCAGAAAAATCTGACTAAAAAGCTCAAAATAACATATTGGCCCATGATTCGAAGGTGAAACAAATTCATTTGAAGTCGGCGCATGATGAGCTAGACTATTTGATGAACTTAAGCTCAAGACCATGCACCGAATAAATTTGTTACTGATATTGATTGTAGCTGCAGGTTACTTAGACTGTATAATTCCCGTACAAGATTGTGTCTGATGTACACTAGTTTCTGGTAAGATCCGATATCCTATTAACTGTATTCCTGCTATACAAACAAACTAAATGCTTGATAAATAAACGAATGACTTACCGGCACGCTTTCCTCGAAGTAGTTGAACTTGCATCGCGCCAGCATGTCAGCCGGTGCCAGGAACAGCTGTTGATGTTTCTGAATCAGGAGTAACAGACACGCGTGTGCTGCTCGACTCTCGCTTATCTGCCGCTGGTCTGCCACGCTTTCTATCACCATTCTGAGGCAAAAAAGTAGTACCGTGAAAAAAAATGACCTCTATATTGAATAAAAAGAAAGAGGCTAATGTTGGCATTACAGATAGCAGCAAAACCTTTCATTTTAAACGCGCAACTTGGATAGCGCGCTACATAGATGACTATCAAACTACCTGCTAAGTTTGGCGGCATTTCAACTCTAAACTATACAAGACCAATATTTTATGTAAAGCAAATTATGTTTTTTTAACAGGTTGGTTGATATTGTACGCGATCTGAAAGGCCTTATGTATTTTTCAGCAAGGCTTGAAACCGGTTCAAGATTTACCGGTATTATAACGGTTAAACCGGTTTTTTTATTTATTTTATTTTATAGAAACGATGTACAAAACAGGTTACAAACAATATTTTAAAAACCAAATGTGGAACATACTAAGTAACAAGTTTACAACCCTTAGTGTGTACATACTATTATAAATAATTTAAGCAAACTAGACGCTAACTAAATAACATAATTCAAAAAGTAAAACTAAAAATACAATACAGTTTATAACAGTTTTTTCGTAAAATTCCGTTCCGGAGCGGTACCAAATAAGAGCGATACTGTGAACCTCAATAAACCGGTTAATTCGTAGCCGCTCGCGACGATCGCAACGCGACTTGTTTTTAGACCGAATATTCTTCAATAGATGTTAAACTAATTATCAGATTCAGAAACAAACGTTAGATGCGCTCACCGCTTGCAGATCTTAACGAAGTTTAGAGTGGTTGTCCTGCCTGAACGAAAAGTTGAACCGGTTAATGCAAAATACCCATATTTTTCCAAACCGGTTTAAAGGAACATAACCTTTTTCAAAAAGTTCCACCTGTATTTTCGTCAAACCGGTTCAAAAAAAATACCGGTTTCCAAGCCCTGTTTTTCAGAACTTAACTTCTTTGCAAATTGAATCAAGATTTACAGTAAAATTTTCAAAAAATATGTCTTGACCAGGGCAGTACAATTTCTGCTGCAGGCAAACCACTAGACCAGATTTTATTTGCAAACTGAAGATTTCACTTGACGTCATCAAGGACAGATTAAACCGTCATCTGTGATGACACGCTTGAAACTTTACAATAAAGAGACTGCAAGCTACCAGCCGGTGACATTGAGAATCGCTTTAGTTGTTCTTTATCTTTGCTAGTCGAAATCGGACTTTATTGTTTACCTATTAGAGTTCCCCTCTTTGGTGGACCCTGTGGTGGGCGGCGCATGGTGCAGCCTCAGCAGCGTAGGCGCAAGACACACGGCCAAGTTCGACGCCGTCATCTGGTTCACGCCAGCATGTTCTGATACCTGGGTGACAAGAGTTTTTATTTAGATCTGTTCAATGTTTTGGAATAATAATAATAAATAATAATAAAAATCTTTTTTTACGTAAACAAGTTTTATGGTTACTAATAAACGCATTTTACTCACTTACTTACTTAATATATGTAGTCTTCTTGAAAGAGATCATCAAAGTAAAATGCCATTATTAAATTGTTTTTTTACTTTGTCTTTCAAAAGTAACACAATACTTATTTGAATGCACATTTCGGGAGATTATTCAAATTAATATTTTGTTTGTTACTGTTGAAAAATAAACAAATAAATCAAGTCACTTAGGGCATTTTGCGTAAAAATATGTGTAAAGATATCTTATTGTTCGTTAATAACTCTTGAAGAAATAGACCGAAAGCAGTGATTGCTGCATCAATTTGTTGAAAAGCTTAAATAGTTTTAAGTAATAAAAAAAAGTTATGTCAATATGCCCGAATACGCAAATATTTGTATAAAAATATATACTTTCTCTTTTCGGAATTTAAAAGGGAGTCATTTGATTGCGTCTGATTTGTGTATTACATCACACTTTGTTCTTTAAAATAATACCAAACAAGACGGGAGACGTGAACTGCCGTAAATTTCACAAGTCAGATTATTTTTGTAAAAGTTAAAATAAAAGTCACTGCAGTATGGTGGGTTTTTAAAATTGACCCCATGGCCGTGATTGACCCATATGGGATATTTGCTTTGGTGAAATGTAGATAGTGTATATATTATCCTTAAATTTTATTACTGGTCGAACATGCCTGAACACAAATATAATTAAAGAAGAAGCTACATGGAAGCTACACATATAATTATTAGAACAATAACAAGAAGTTTTGCTACTTTCAGTAATCTGTAAGTTAAGATGAACATCTAGGAAAATCATAAGCCGTATTTTGGTGTCAACAATCTTGGGCTGCATGGCTCACCTCGTAAAGGAAGACGAGTAAAGATTGTAAAGCTTCCAAGTGTTCCTCTGGAAGCAGCAGTAACGCGCACTGCACAGCGTCTGGCCTTAAAGGTTCGGGAACATCTGGAAAATTATCGTTTTTTTTGTGATATTGGGGCAGATAACATACTTTTTGATAGTGTAACACGCGTAATGTATAAAGGTCGTGTTTATAAATATGAAACACGACCTTTAAAGGTCTTAAAATCAGACAGCGAAGTCAGCACTGATGATCCAGCAGCTGACTAAAATGATAATGATATTAAAGCCAAATAGATATTAAAAGGGGTAGTTAGGAAGGGTCCTAACTACCCCTCCATATGAACTCATAATTTATTTACCTAAAGGTTGTCGGAAGAGATCGCTTATAGAAATACGACTGACTACATTGTAGATTTCCTCCAGAGAATTTATAATTAACCTTGTGATGTGAATAAAGAGTTATCTATCTATTATATAATCACAGCTCACCAGTTTGTTACATACGAAGCCCATTGCTTAGTAAGATACCTTTTCAATGGGTAGCTGTTTATTTGCGTTAGCTATCTTGTGATCCTGTATCTATTCTTAAGTAAAATGTTTTAACACTGGCACTTGCACTTTACAAGGGAAAGTATCGAACTTTTCTTATTGTCCTTTTTTCTTTTTTCTTATACTCTCATGTGTACCATTAGTATCATAAATATGTGTATGTACTATGTGTATGTTTATTATTCCATAATTATGTATTAATTTATGCGGTATTTATGTAATTAGTAGGATGTTTGTTTTTATTGTTTTAAATACCTATTGTAGTTTTAATGGCCAAGCTCTTTCTTTTGCCCCTCTATCACTTTCTTCGCGCCGCCAGCATACTCTCTGTTTAGACCTATGGTTGACTGGTAGAGAGTACTTTTAGCATTAAGTCCGCCATATGTACCTTTTGTTTGTGCATGAAATGTTTTTAAATTAACCTACACACAAGTACAAGATCTTGTGCATACTATACTTACGTTGAAATATCGCGATGAAGGTCTCACTAAGCTTATTCGTCAGCAGCGCGTCCGGCAGCTCTCTGAAGTACTGCTTCACCATGTCAGCTACGTCATGCGCCTGCGCACCGTCGAAGTTCAGGCTGGACTGGTGCGGGTCTACTGTGTTCATGTTCTCGACAGCAAATGCCGCGTTGGCCGCGCCCGCCGCTTCTACCGTACTCCGAAGTTTGGCGATGCGGGATTTGACGCCTGCTTTACGGAATATACCCATCTGTAAATTCGCAATGATGGATTTTAGAACCTTCAAAAAGTAGTGTTATGAATTTGGAAACTTTGCAAACTGCGACTTTTAGCAGCGATGTAGTCGCAAAATGTCAACCTTTACATACTTGCGCTACTTTTAGCATCGATACAGTCGCGCTTCCGCATCGATACAGTCGCGCTTCTGCATCGATACAGTCGCGCTTCTGCATCGATACAACCGCGCGACATCGCATCGATGCAATGCCAAATTAAATCGGTTCATTGAGTCGCAGTTTTGTATTCGCAGTGTGTAAGGGGTCTTAGAACCGTGAAAATTTTGAGTTTGCAACGAAACTTTGGCAAAGAAAGGAAAGTCGGCAAACTATAGTTCATGTATGATTCATTTATCATTTATATATTGCAAGAAATACAGGGTATATACTATAAGAGAAATCAACATCGCTCGCTACATGTGCACACCTGCAAACTGAAACCTATTTAAAGGTAAGTTTATAAATTGTTAGTGACTGTCTCGGTGGCGCAGAGATCCCGGGTTCGATCTCCAGGTCGGCCTAAAAATATGTACCTGGGTTTTTCTGCTCTGAAATTTTCAGGGTAGCCCGAAAGGCGCGTAAAGCCGTTGTTCCTGCGCCTGATCTCTCTCCGGTCATTTCAGATTGCTGTCCCATCGCGCTATGAGAGTGAAAGGAATAGAGAGTGCACCTGTGTTTGCGCACACATATTGTGGACTATAATATTACCCGTGCAGTCGGTTAGTCATTGTAACTGGCCACTGTAGTTGAAACCGGCTTAGGGGGACTATTATTTTAAATTGTGGAATTCTAAAGCATATAGTTTGCAGCAAGATTTTAGCATAACTCTTCTGTTAGTTGAGACCGCAAGTACCTAATTTACTTTGGTTTTCTGTACCGTTACCATGAGCTAACTCGATAGCGACGACGGTTTTACTCGCTAGCGACGACGTAACCTTTTGTATGGAAAATTGTAGTTCTGTTAGTGACCACTAGAGGCGCTGTACAATTTTCCATAGACTTCTTTTACGTCGTGCGTCGTGTCGTCGGTGCTACCTATGTATGTTTGTTTCATTTACCTGATCTAGAGCATTGTTTTTGAGCCAGTTGAGAGCGCTCTGTATGGGCTTCGGGAGCGAGTGGCCTGTCCTTTGCAACGATACAGTCAGCGGAACACCGAACACTGTCTTGTCTGAAAGAGTAAAAAATATAAGTAAATAACTTATCCGAAGATTCAATAAAACGGAATGGCAATTATAATAAAATTACATAAAATATGGAGAGAAGCAATTAATTTGTCACAATGATTGTAAAATAGTATAAAAAAATTGATATATATTTAAGACAGTCAAAAGTTGCAAAGAGAGTTGAAATAGATAATAGTTCTTTATTTACGGCAATATAATTAATTATGTATATGTCAACGTCATATTGAAAAAACCGCAAGATTACAATCTAACGGTTTTAAATCCGTTAAATTGTTAACTTTACTGAACTTCATACATTATAACGTAAACTGAAACGACGAATCACTGGGCAAAGTGATGGGTGGATGGATAGGTGAAGGATAAACGAAGTGAGCAAAGCGAATCCCCGTTATCCTTCGTGTTAGGTTGACATGTAAATACCATTAAAAGCGTAAATTTTAAACAATTATCACTATTGTTCACAATTAATCGACAGGTAACAATATACCGGATTTAAAACCGACAGATTGTAATATTGCGGTTTTCACAATATTACGGTATCATATAAAATGAAATGATATTTTTATTATAAGGAAAATATAAGTGAAACAGAAAGTCAGATAAAAAAGCAAAAGGATATTGTGGCTCTTAGACGTTGCCACTGTAAGTGGCTAAGTCAAGCCACAGACGTCGTCACCACCGCCACAGGTCACGCCACAACTTTGTTTTTAAAAATCGTGTAGCCAAGCAGAGAAAGCGTTCATACCTTTATAGTCTGGAGTCTTGATCTTCCTGATCAGCTTTGGCAGTTCCCAGTTCCAACCGGACTTGTGGGAGGGGCAGTACCTCTCCATGCACGCGGTCAGCCTCAGCAGCGCCAGCTTCCGTAGAATGTGCAGCTGGCCGCACGACAGCGAAGACATAGGTCTGGATACTGCACAGCAAAGGTTATGTTAGAAACAGATTGTGGAGTATAAAAGCGACGGCACTAAAAATGATACTAAAAATTTAAAAGTGACTGCGTGTGTGGCCTGTAATAGGAACAAAAAATTTTAATATAGGCTCTTTAATTAACCAGTAATCAATACTAAATGGTTTAAATTTATAAAAATCAATAATCAATCAATTTAATGGTATTGACAATACAATTAATTCGTTTTTATAACAATGTATTGCAAATGCATGAGTTAGTCATAGTACTTGACAATATAATAACTAAAACGAGATTGTGATTTCGATATTCTATGATTAGGGATTATAAATTTGGATTACTTTAACTCTGGAGTTTGAGCATTTTAGAGCACTATGACCAAGTCAAGGTACCTACGTATACCTGTAGATTCACTGTTTAACATTTTTGCTCCCATCACTGGTCACGCGCTGTTTACTAAAGGCAATGATTGAAACTAGGTCTTTACAGGAAGACAGTCCTTACAAGGCCTTCCAAATGAAAATAATGATATTTTATTTGTTTTTATTTCGTGTGCATATCGTAAAACCCTCTCCCACAGATTTGGCGATGTTTAGTTTATGTATTTAGGGAAAACGAAAGTATTTAATCTGACAAGTTTTACTAACATCTGAGTGGCCAAGTTAGCGAGTTCGATTTCCTGCCTCTTGTTTTTTTTATCTAACTTCAATTTAGTCATCTAACGTCATCAACATCTAGCGGTCCGCCGCGACGTTTTCCGCGGTTTCGAGTTTGCTCGCTTCCCTCTCGTCGCAGCGCCATGAACGTCATGAATCTTTTCTCAATAAATAAGCTATCCAACACAAAACGAATATTTCAAATCGGTCCAGTAGTTCCTGAGATTAGCGAGTTCAAACAAACAAACAAACTTTTCAGCTTTTATTGTATTAGTATGGATTATTTTACGTCGTTTCGCTTTTGTTTAGTGACGGTCCAAATATTTTTACAACATAATTATTATTAATATGGTTTACTTACAGTATGCCTCGGGATCTTTCTGGTTAGGTGTGGTAGGCTGTAGCGTGTTGTTTGCTTTCGGGCCCCCATTCAGCGTGCTCGTCCGAAACGAGTACCATCTTTGGATGTTGTTTCTGTAAGATAATATTTAGTGTCAAGTCTTAAAGCCGCCATCATCATAATCATCATGATCAGCCAAAGGACGTTCACTGCTGAGTACAGGCCTCCCCCACGGTTATCCACAGAGACGTTTTTGGTCGAAGGGTCTTCTAGAACTTTTCTGCCCCAACGGCCATCAGTTCTTCGCGCTATGTGCCCTGCCCATTGGCACTTGAGCTTATGCAGAGCCGTACCTCACAGGAATCAAGCTCACTTGGCGCCATATTGGCTACTTTACATTTGAATACGCACTCGGCGAAGTCTGCGTGGCGTATTCGGTAAGGTTCGGCTCTTATTTCTATTACATGATAAACACAGCCGTTTAAAGGCATTAGTTACAACTCTATACGCTCTGTATTTGCGACTAATTACGTAACTAATTGAGCTGTTTCTAATTTACAGCACTTCTTTTTCTACTTACTTCTTAGTCTTAATATCGAGGCTGTCATCGTCGTCGTCCTGGTCCCCGTCATGTGACCTGGAACCGGCAGAGTTTGGGCTGCCTTCGAGCTCCGAACTCCTCGACGCTGACTTGTCTCTCTTCAGACTACGGTCTCTGAACCTGGAAATAAATAAAAACGAGTTTTATATTATAAGATTATCTTTTCGACCAAAGAGTTACCATAGAAATGGTAGGCCGGGCAGGATGTACAGGGTAAGACCTGTAATAGGATTTAGGCTAGATATAAGCTCTTTCAGTAACCAGTAATAAAATCAAAATGATTTTAATTTCATAACATAAACAGCTAAGTATTTGGCAAGAAATGTATTGCCATGTACTGTCATTTACTTCAACGAGTTAGCGATTTTGACATACGTTGATTTACTCTGGATTACTATATCTCTAAGTGAAAGCATTTGAGAGCACTGTGCTAAATTCAAATTAACTACATACGTACACTGTAGAATTATTGATTAAAATTTTCGCTCATGTTACAGGCCACACACTGTAGATATAGAAGTATGCGTTGCACTACACCAGGGATGCACAGACTTATTAAGACTAGGGGCCACTCGGGCAAATTATGAACTGATGGCGGGCCGCCAGAAGTATAGGTAATTAAAGACAATAAAGAATTGATAATTATGTATTAAAATTGAAAAAGAATTTATTAATTTGAAGCGTGGCACTGCATAGTGCTTACAATCTTTTTTATATTTGGCTCAAATTTACTTGTAGCAACACGTAAAACTGCTTCCAAACTTTCATTTGCAAGGCGGTTTCGATTTTTTGTTTTGTTATTATTTAGTATTGAAAAGGTTTGTTCACATATATAGGTAGAACCAAATAAGCTGGCACATTTCAGAGCGTTTATGCGCAACTCTTTGTACGTATTTTTATCAATGCAGCGGTAAAAGTTCAGCAAGTCTCCTTCGTTGAATTTGTTGCGTAAATCTTGGTCGTTTTGAATGTCGATAATTTCTAACTGCATTGACTCTGGCGCATTTTCAACTGAAATCGTGAAAGGATTGCTGAATATGTCCAACAGAGGTTTCACTTTTTTAAACTCCGAAAATCTTTCTTGAAAAGATTGAATCAAAATATCTAGCTTTTCTACATAACTGAAATTAATCGCAGTTTTGTTGAATTTTTCAGCCATTTTCTTGTAATTCGGAAAATGATTGTAATTTCCAGAATTCAATTGCGATCTGAAAAGTGTCAGCTTGCATTGAAAGGATGATACGTGAGCGTAGAGCTGGGATATCAGTTGATTTTTGCCTTGAAGCCGTGTGTTCAAGACATTCAAATGATTTGTAATGTCAACTAAAAAAGCCAAATCACACAACCAATCAGGATTTTTAAGTTCCGGGACATCCTTTTGCTTTTCCGCCAGAAATATTCCAATTTCTTCTATTAAATTTAGAAATCGTTCCAGGGTCAATCCACGACTTAGCCACCTTACTTCTGTATAATACAGTAAATCTCCATATTCGCTTTCGATGTCATCAAGGAATTGTTTGAATTGCCTGTGATTGAGTCCTCGTGATTTTATGAAATTTACAGTCGAAACTACCACTTTCATGACATTTTGAAATTCAATTTTTTTAGAACAGAGGGCTTCTTGGTGTATAATGCAGTGAAACTGCATGAGATCTTCAGCGTTTATGTTTTTTTCTTGCAGATGCTTTTTCAGCAAAGTAACTAGCCCAGAAGTGACACCAATCATCGAAGGAGCACCGTCAGTGGCAACTCCCGATAATTTTGATAAGTCCAAATCAGTTTTTGAACACTCATCCAAAAGTACATTGAGTATATCAACTCCTCTGGTTTGACCTTTCAATGAACACATTCCTACCAACTCTTCTAAGACTTCAAAATCTTGAGTAACACCTCGTATGAATATGAGAAGTTGAGCTGTGGAAGTAATATCAGTGGATTCGTCGAGTGCTAATGAAAAAAATTCAATGATCTTAGTTTTTTCATTTAATTGTTCCGCAATATTACCTGACAAAGACATAATACGTCTTTGGATAGTCATACGATTCAGTTGAATTTTCTCAAACTTTTTTGCTGCTTCTGGACACATTTTCTTAGCGGCAATTTCTATGCATTCTTTTACAAAATCCCCATCATTGAAGGGGCGACTGCGCTTTGCTATCATTCGAGAAATTTCATAACTAACTTCTGTAGCTGTTTCTGAATCTTGGATGGGTTTTGTAAACATAGCTTGCTGACCAATAAGCTCCCGTTTTAAAGACAACATTTTTTGCTTTCTTAATTCGCCTGTAAACTTGGTAAAAGTAGGATGCTGCGTTTCATAGTGCCTTTTTACATTATATTCCTTTGCAATCGCAACAGAATTCTTGCAAATTAAACAAACGACTTTATTATGCGACCATACAAAAAAGTATTTCTCAGTCCAAATTTCTTGAAACTGCCGATTTTCATCTTTAACCTTACGTTTTTTACTAGGTCCTGGCTTGTCCATGTTGCGTTCTAATCCTGGCTAGGATTAACACAGCACCTAAAAACAATTACAGTACCTACTTAAATTACCCATCCTTTTTTAAATTAGCAAAAATAATTGATTTAAATAGGTAGGGAAACACTTATTAATAACAGAGTTTTCCTTACGATTTCACAACACAATTATACACGGCACTTGACGGGAAATCTACGTTGAATGTGGATCAAAATATATGACACCGGTTAGTCGAGTTAAAATCTACACTAGAACTATTGACACTTCACTCAAATTAAAACCGAACTATGGGTCGCTGCGGTTAGCGTGGCTTTTATACCGCGCGTATAGAGTCGAAAACTGTCTGGAGAAATCTCGAAACCGACTCTGGAAGCTTCGTGTATCTACCTACGCGAGCAATCGGGAATTCGTGCACTTAAGAGCGCGCGCGCGAGATTCAAATTACTTTTCGAACATATTTTTTTTGGTTTTATTCTGGAATAGAATTCAATATTTTTCGAATGTACGAGAGTATTATTTTTGCTGTCGGCGGGCCACCAGTATTCGACCGGCGGGCCGCAAGCGGCCCGCGGGCCGCGGTCTGTGCATCCCTGCACTACACAAATACACTCTTTGTTATCAATGTTATGCATTCTGTGTAACGGCAATGCGACATGACCGGTGAGTATTCCTCATGATTGAGTGTCATGGAGATGTGATGGTAAATTATTCAGTATTTTGGTGAGTAGTGTCAAGAAAACTGAAACCTGTCGCATGGGATATCTTCAGGAACATCTAGAAACTTATATGTATTTATTTCCAAGAAACTTACTATTTATCCAAATTTATTTGGATAATAAAGTTTTTGCTTTTAAAGTATGCTACAAGCAAAAGGATTTTTTTGTGCAAGAATAGTCACACAGTTTGTAAATTCTGTTTTCCATTTAAGTCCGTTTTTTATTGCGAGTCGAATATTGAAAACAATCTTAACATTCCTTTTTAACGAAATGATTAATTTTAAAATAATATAAACACAAAACTCACAACTTACTTATGTAATGCATTGTTGAATACTGACATCTTTTTAAATCAAATAGTTAATTTGTTTTATTTACTGATATTATTTTAAAAGTTATGAAAATATTGTTTACATTATTGAACTAGCAAAGAAAAATGGACTGTACCTTTTAATCTCACTGTCTTTGTCGTTCAAAACCATCCGTAGGTTTCAAAACTGATTTCAATCGTCTTTAATTTTATTACCTACTTTACACATAGGTATTTCTTTCACTTTCTTTACATTCACTATTTGAAGTTCTTCCACAACACGAAATAACCAGTCACTTTTGATTGCTAAACCATTTTCTGTATTATTTTGTACGACACTTCTTCAACACTTCAATGGTGACTATTACTTAAACTATCACGCACGGTCTGTCATTAGCATACGAATAAAGACGTTTGCTCATCGCAATTCATTATTATTGAGAAACACTCGTTTTGGATAATGAAACAAGGTAATTAGTGAGCCGTTTTAAACATGGCGAGGTAGGCGATCGTTATACTAACTGTCTGGTTCATTGTTATTAGATTTGTAGTAATAGGTTCTCTAGATTTTGTTTTTGACATTCGCACACTTGCCATGTTATATCCCCGGCCAACTGCACTGATTTGTTGATGAAACTATGCATTTACCTACACATTACTGATGTTTTTTATGTGTTTAGTTGGAGGAACTGTACAACATTTGTCATTTCAAGCTATAAAATAACTTCTGTTTTTTTTCTTCAATTATTTATTCAATAAAAAGATACATAGTTTCTTACATAACTCTGGTCTGCCAAACTGCTACGGAGTTTGTCGGCAGTCGCTCTTGTGGCATACGTTTTAAAACTATGTAGCCTGCTTGTATACTGAACATGCGTGTAGCAACAGTGTTTCATAGGTAGGTATGGGCAACAGCACGTCAAGGTCAAGACACTATCTTACCTTAATTCTTTGTAATAGGGGTTAGTTTTCAACAAAAAAGTATAACCTGACATGCTACATACCAGACAAATTAATACACAGTAATTATGTGGAAGCTGTATTTTTTACACTTAAAAACGAGTTTTTTCTTTATCAATATTTAACAATTAAGTCACCATGACAAAATAATTACCTAATTTATAATTAATGATACAGAAATATAACTCATTTTATGGTTCACAGAATAAGTTTTTGAAAATTCAGTTTTCATAGGCTTTAGTTTGGTAAAAAGTTCTCGTCGTTTCTTGTTCATAGCTGAAGTGCAAATTCTAGCAATTGTGTTATGTTTTTTTTTCGAACATTTTTACACACAGCGTTTTTATTGCTACCTACTTAATCTATTTGCCTACCTACTTTCATTATGGGATGAAGGTAAATAAATTGTAAAAACATGACGAAATTATCAAACATACCGTACTAGCATGCGTTTTGATCCACAATTTCGGTTACTTTGTAGAGGGTCCACTACTAAAAACTAGTTATTTTAATATGACCATCGTTTTGCGGATTTGTCAATCCTGTCTACGAAATACTTTGGCTTCGCAAAACGATAAACGGATTTCGTTTTTCCTAGTAGGTAGGCTTCCAGAGTAGCCCCCCTGGCTTCCCAAAGTTTAGCTTTGGAAACAACTTGAAACTTCTTAAGTGGGACACTGATCACTTAATGTCATATATTTGGTAATGTTTGTAATAGTGGCAGTTATTGGATCCGTCACTTGCTCGTTCTGGGAATCTAATTTGTCAAGCCATTTGAATTTGTGTTAAACACGATTATGTACTTAGTGTAGGTACATACTACGAGTATTAGAAACGGTAGCACAAAATTTTCTTTGTTTTAAAATTATACTAGTTTACTTGGTTATTGTCCTTGAAATGAAAAGTGATTGTTCATATCATTTAAGATGCACAGCGTTTTTTAAAAATACTAGAACATCCAACACGTAACATTTCTAAAATATTTATTATTATTGATTTACAAAAAAGATGCCTACAAAAATATTTTTAAAATAAATAAAAATTACCTTAGCTTTTTTCTTGCATTTTTTTGAGTCTGTGTCTTTTATAACAGACCAGCAATAATCACCTAACACGATTTGGTCCTAGTACCCTTGATAATTTAGTTTAATAAAATAAAATCCCCATAAAAACTTATTCCATATTCCTTGCTGACTCCTCCCCGGTTATCAGGGAAGAAATCAAAGTGCGAATGAAGGACATGCTGACACCCATTCGTTAAACATTATGTAATAAATCAGCAGTGTCTTTGTTACTCTGATTAAAGTAAAAAGTAACAGTAATATTCGTGATAAAATGGCTCCCTCCGTATCATTGGCATATTGAAATTCAAAAATCTTTTTATACCTGCAGCTCGGGAGCTTAGTGTTTTTCTACATCTTTCACGAAAAACCTGAAGAGCCCATTTTTAGTCCTGGTAAGACCGAAATGTTTGAAATAACGAAATGTTTCTTTATAAGATTCCGTTATAGGATATCCTTTCTTAGATATAATAAGTTCACCACAAACGTAACAAAAACGGCCAGGATGTACTTTACACAACCTTTTTGTCATGACATGTAAAACTAATATTTCTTTAACTGAACAGTACAATGCAGCAAAATCGTATGATGATTTCAGAATCAAATTTCGGGTAGTTTAAAGATAAAATGTGTTGATAACTTGATTCTTTGATGAAATAAAATTAAACAAATATTTATTTATGTTTATTTATTGTAACTAAATAAAACAATTTGATGAACTTCCATTAGAAGGCCTTTTAGCAGTCCTATCGGGCATTTTATTCTAATAAAATCTTCTTAAAAGTGTTTTACGATCATAAAAGATTTTGCAAAATTAATAAACTTATGTAAAAATGAAGCACTCAGAATATTATTTTGAGGCCTTGGGAAGTGCATTAGCAAATTGCGTCACAGAATAATATCACTTAAGGATAATTTTCTTTGTGTTCCGTATCTAGCGAGTTTTTGTATCTCAAAAATATGACTTTTGAAAATAATGTAAAATTTATTAGTGCTATTTTGTCTATTTCTTTTCCATCATAAATGATGATGCCTGGAAACCTACGATAAAAATATTAAAACTATTTTGACTACATAAATATAGGGTCCTGACCACCTGAAACGTAACGACGATTAAATATCCAAAACAAAAAAAATAAAAGATCATTTTTTTCGTAGATATTCATAGACTTACTTCTGTCCATCCTTCCCCAAATTGAGTGAGCTGGTCCGGATGGCTTGTCTCCTATGTGCCGTGTGTCCTGGCGACTTTTGTACCTCGCGTAGTATCTCAGGGTCTGGCTTCAGCTCCACTGGTGATGGGGGCTCTACGTATACCTGGAATAGAGGCGACAGTCGTTTGAAGGAATCCTAATTGAGGTCTTACGCTTTTTTGGGGAGTTTTAAGAGGTTGTTTGATGTTGAAGCTCTGATTATCAAATTACTTTGGAATAGGTTCTAGTTTGTCGAAGTTGAAAAGAAGGATTAGTGACTGAGTCTGAACTGAATCCCTTTTTTACGGATCAGTCATTTTAAATTATCCATTCATCTTGCTAACTATTTCATTCTGAGTCAGATACTCTTACTCCAATCAATACTCTTTCTATCTGGTCGGCCACATAAAAGAAGTTTAAGTAATCATCATCATTGACAGAAAGGATGTCCACTGCTGGACATAGGCCTACCCCACGAATTTCCACAGCGACTGATAACAAGGGTGTATCAGTTTGATCTTGCGACCTTTACAAGGTTATCTGCCCATCATCATGTCGGTACGTCCTATACCGCATCTTTGGTCGAAGAGTCTCCAATGAAGAACTTTTTTGCCCCAACGGACATCAGTTCTTCGCGCTATGTGCCCCGTTATTTATTTATGTAATTCCTACAATCTAAAAGAAAACGAAGTGTAAGGGTGCATATTAAAAGTATTTACCTCTGTATTATGATGAGTATTATGATCCTTATAGTAATTGTGTCTCCAACTTGCCGGCTGGCATTCAGAATCACTCAGCGCACTTGAATCGTCATTCTTGATTCCCCTGTGGAATATCCTCTTCGCCCGCCCCAACTTTGACTTGCTGCTCTTATTACTGGAGCCCATACTGCCATCTGATGCGTAACTCGAACTGTCATCTCCGAAAGGGGCGTTTAAAACAAATGACTGCTCTAAAGGGGCAATAGGAGATGGAGGCATATTTGTCATGGGCGACGGCGGTTGCGTTCTTATAGCAGGAGCGTGAGCTGGTGAACTGGCGAAATCCGGGAAAGGAAATGCTGTAGGCGTTGTAGGAGTCATATCTATGTAGTTCAAATCCGGGTATCTATCCGTTTGGGTGTCTAAAAAGTGCGGGGAAGAAACGATCACTTCTGTTCGATTCTGACGTTTTCTTCTCCTCGTTTTCAAGGATTCTACTCGTCGGAGTAAGGCTTTGGCACCGTCACGAAGGCGTTCTGAGCCGGTCCTTCTGAACCGCGTTCCTGTTTCTTCGTCATCTTCTTTGTCACTTGGTAACTGTATCATTGTCTGGCCGGGGACTGTTAATCTGGAATCGAAATAAAAAAAACATTTTGGTATATTATTTTTTATAAAAATTAGCCAAATATTTGTCAACAAGATAATGTCCACATTAACATCGATTAAGTAACAATCAGGGGTGCGATTGTGTAAAGCAATCGTATTCATTTGACAGTTCAAAACCTACGGTATGGTCTGTCAAGTGGCAAAGAACAAAGGATTTGACAGATCATATCGTACGATATGAACTGTCAATTGAATACGATTTCTTTACACAATTCCACCTCTGAAGCCGAAATAATAAAATGTTCATGACTCTGTTTGTGTTACAAAGGGAATCAAAAACATTGAATGAAATGATACGCCAATATTGGTTTAGTACCGGGTTGCCTTTAAAATTAATTCAGTATTCAATAGTAGATGTCCGTGTACCTGACAACAGTAAAACAATAAGGGCTCTTTCACACTGGCGACTAACCGCGACCGCGTTAAAAAAAATTGTTTTTGTTACACAGGGTGTAGCATGTAATAGAAGCAAAAAGTAAAAATATTGGGGGTACAAGTAACCAGTAACTAGTTGTAAATAATGTTAATTTATAATAATTAAATAAATTTATTGTTTTGTTCTTACAAAATAAATCGAACCAGCAAAGTATTGGAAACAAATTAATGAGTGTAGTCATAGAACTTAACATTGTCATCTACTAGAACCGTAGAATCATTGATTAAAATTTTACAGGCCACACGCTTTAATACACCCTTCACTTTATTTTGTCTGTATGTATGTTTCTTACCCTTACAAGGCTAAAGAGCTAAACCACTATTTAAAAATAAATAAGCCAAATTGTATAAGTTCACTACCGCTTATCTACCTTCAGCATCGCGTTAAATATAATTGTAAGTTAGTGTACAAGTTATTTTTGTTTGAAAGTAGATGAAGGCGGCAAAGGACTTGATCAATGTCACACAAAGTCTAAAAGCTCAGGCGAAATCATTATGCAGTACTGATTTTAAAACGCTCATTGTGATACAGCCTTTATTGTGACGAGCTTTCAAAATTACACCATTTTCCGAGATTATTCCCAGGCCGTAATACTCGATGTTATCAAACTCGAAGGGCCGACTAAGTGGCAAGTTTGCAATAACTTCCCCAACTTAATTATAAACAATTATTCCATTAGATTTCACAGAGTAATAACTTGGGAGTTTCCCATTTTTACCGTCCATCCATCCATTTATTACGCCAAAGAGTTCGGGCTTGTTCGCGGCCTTGGAATACGTAGTGTAATTATTATTTTGTAGACCAGCGGTTCTTAATCTTTTTTGTTGCCGAAACCCTTATGGAAAGCGATATACTTGATGAAACCGCACAATAAAACAATAGTTTTAAAAAGTGTATTATTAATTCATTAGCATAATAAAAGTACCTATCCGGTTACTTTTACTTATTACTTACTTACATAACAGCTTATACCTGTTACGTAATTAAGTAAAAGAAGATATTAAAAAATATAAGTAGGTATTGACGGTGACGGTATAGTAAAATAATACACCGTCAGCGGTCGACCAGAGAAAGGAGTTCTGACTGTATTGTCTAAATTCTTGCGGAACCCTTACAAGGGTATCGGGATACCCTAGGGTTCCGCGTAACACACTTTAAAAGTGTTACTAGCGTAGACGGTAAAGTAAAATAATTATGTTATCTAAAAATTACACATTTTTTCGTAAACAATTTGTGGGTCTGTTCTTGAAAATGTGTATATTCTCAGATCTTTTCACACTTGACAAAATCAAGATTGATGTTGTTTTCTTTTGTCTGCGAAGTTTAAAAAAAAAGTATATGTCTCAATTAAGTAATTAAATAGACCTCCTTGTGAGGTAAAGCTTTTACGCGAGATTTTAAGTATAAGGCTTTTCGTAAGATTCAAATTATAAGTCAAGGAATAAAACACAAACAATAAAGTATTGTTCTTTGTTTTTTTCTTTCAGGAAGATTGATTCGATAACCATCATTGTCAACCAAAAGGCTTTTGTAAATAGGCACTAATTTATTTTAAAAATGGGTTTGCTCTTGTAAATTTATATGTATTTTTCACGACCTCCGTGGTCGAGTGGCTAGCACGCTTGTTTCAAACGTCGCCATCTCGTGAGGTTCCGGGTTCAATTCCCGGTCGGGTCAATGTAGAAAACGATATTTTTTATATTATCCCGGGTCTAGGTGTTGTGATAACACCATTGATTCCGATTTCCATAACACAAGTGCTTTAGCTACTTAGCTTGGGATCGGAGCAATGTATGTGATGTTGTCAAATATTTATCATATTTATTTATTTCCATCATCGGCATCTCATCCGCTCAAAGTGCTCAACCGGATCGAAATCACCGATTAGATTGTATTGAGTCCTTAACCTGGGCTGCGGACGCGTGCTCGTTTATATGCGCTTACGCATCTCTCGCAGGTGTCGGTGCACGTGCCGTGTGCGTATACAGGGTGACATAGTTAAACTTGGAAGAATCGATGAATACAGAATATACAGAATAATAAAGTCAAATACTTTCATAAGCACCGGTGGCAGTGGGTGGATAACTGTAACCACCGTCACTAACATAGTAAGATACATAAAAAGGCTTAGAACGTTAACTCGAGCTTAAAAAGGTTTCTAAACTATAAGATCTTAGAAAAATCTAAACAGAATAATTATTTTCCAATATTTTTTCGTAATTAACCTCCCAATAAAACCTTCTTGTTTTCTAACCAAACTCTCCAAACTACAATAGAAATAACTTCAGTAGGTGAGCTAAGCTTCCTAACTTTTAAATCTAAATCAAAGATTCCAGAAATAGCTCTCCCAGTTTCTTGACTAACCAATAACCTCATTTTTAGGGTTCCGTAGCCGAATGGCGAAAACGGAATTCTTATCGTTTTGTCAAGTCTGTCTGTTGTGCGTCCGTTTGTCACAGCCACTTTATTCTGAAACTATTAGAATTACAGAAAAAAAAACTTAGTAGGTAGTTGTATCTAGTGTACCACTTTACGATTTCCATTAAAAACATACATGAAACTAAAACAATAAAAATTTTGCTCAAATCCGAATCGTTTTTTTAAGTCACTTCATAAAAAATCATAAAACGTCAAATAAGGACCCACCATAAATTTAATAAATATTCCCACTCTTTCGACTCTAATTCTCACTATGCGTTCTATTCGGGTTCATACTCACAACATCAATTATGTACATTTCTAATACCTACAACTACCACCCTGTATTACTTACAGACAGTCACTGAACTCATTACCTTTTGCAAGCATTAGTTTACTTCCAGATTGATTGCTGTTTAAAATACAATGTTATTCATTTAAATGACGGTAGGAAGGTGCCAAAACGTTTAAATAAAATTATAATGGATACTTAAACCGAGTTCGAAGACCTTTACATTTTATAGCCCACAGTTGTTAATTTATCATATTTTTTTATGTTTTGTTGCCTGCTTGTAACTTATCTTGAGTCAAGATTAAAATATCGATTGCAACAACACGATTTAATGCTAGATAAATCCGCATAAAGATCTTAAATGGTTAAATAGCAAAAAGCAACAAATTATTTTGAGCTATTTTTGGCAAATAAATACATACATTCTCATTAACAATTAAAACTGTAAGAAAAAATATATTCCATATAAATTTATCAGGAACTGCAAGCCAAATAGCATTGATTTAAAACCTGCAGAAAACTGACTTCAAAAATGGCTTCACAAATATGCTTTACATAACATATTTCTTCTAATAGGTTGGAGAAAAAACTATCTTAGTAATTTTTCAGAACAAAATACTTTTTCCAGAACGAAAACCTTGATCGAGTTAGTTAGTAACTTTCGCAAAAACCCCATTCCGAATTGCTGCAAGTGACAGTTAGCGGGCATTCAGCGAAACAACAAGTTTTAACGAACGAAGTTTGGTTCACGGGGGTTGGTAGGTGCGAATCAACTTGATATAAAGTTTATTTCTAAGTTTAACTGACACGTTAAGACCATGTTAGTTAAAGTTAGTGTTTTCTAAACGTCAGATATGTACATTTTGTACTGTAAGTTTACGGTTTGCTATAGTGTTATGTAGTGATAATTTGTATTTTCCGCCTTTATTTTTATAAATTATCCTTCTTCATGATTTTTAGGGGCAGTAACTCCTTCACGCAAAAACTATAAACGAGTATTGGCTCAAGTTACACAAACAGTCCCATCCAATTTACAGGTTGAAATAAATAGAAACAACATATTTACTCATTTAAATACAGCCTTTTAATGTTTCGTTCTCATCTGACCACAGGTGTTCGCGGATCAAAAAATAATAAGACACTCCAAGAAAACATTCTAAATCAAATCACAAAGACTCCTACGATACGAGAAGGTATGTGTAAAATGACGATCTCCGTGGTGTAGAGGCTAAGCACGCTGGGTTTCAAGGCGTCGCCGCTCCGAGGTCCCGGGTTCGATTCCCAGTTGGGTCAATGTAGAAATCATAATTCTCTATATTATCTCGGGTCTGGGTGTTGCAGTACCACTGTAAGGTCTGATTTACCAAATTCAAGTACAATGGCTACTTATATTAGGATCAGAGCAATGTACATATATGATTGGTGTCCAATCTATACTAATATTATAAAGCTGAAGAGTTTGTTTGTTTGTTTGTTTGAATGTTTGTTTGAACGCGCTAATCTCAGAAACTACTGGCCCGATTTGAAAAATTATTTTTATGTTAGGTAGTCCATTTATCGAGGAAGGTTTTAAGCTATATAACATAAAGATACGACTCACAAGACCACAGCAGAAATGAAAAATGTTGCGAAAACGGGAGAAAGATATTCCTTTTGAGATCTTCCGCTGCGAACGCTGCGGAAACCGCTAAAGTTACACAAAAATCATGTATGACAAGATTGTTCAGCATTAAGAGTTCTATAATAAAGTCCGCGACAGCATCAGTCTATCTTTTATGGTTGACTTACTACAACCTTTTTTATGTTAATAAATTTGTTAAAAAAATAATGCATCATTTTTAGAGGTGTATTATACACACAGGTATTTATGTTTATCAAAAAAATAGATTCATTATCACGAGCATTTCATTTAGAACAAAGTTGCCCTTTATATCATTTGATTCCAATAAATATCTTAGGAGCTATCACAGTTTTAACATAACTCCGCACCAAAATATTGTTCGCAACTTAAGTACAACGTGCGCTTGCGCTAATTTATATTATAAAGCTGAAGAGTTTGTTGGTTTGAACGCGCTTATCTCAGGAACTGCTAAACCGATTTGAAAAAATATTTCTGTGTTAGATAGCTTATTTATTGAGAAAGGCTTCAGGATATAAAACATCACGCTGCGACGGGAGGGGAGGGAGCAAACTCAAAACGCGCGGACGAAGTCGCGGGGGACCGCTTGTATTTTATATTTTAAAATAGGACTTCTCTGAAACTAACCATAAGAAAAAGAGACACCAGAATTAGGTCTTAGCTATGTCGCTCTAGAATTTAGTCCATTTGTCATTGTTCAACGGCTATCATTTTACAAACAAAAAAATTAGTCAAGTAACTGCATTTCTGACGAATGTAATAACAATCAGAATAGCCCTTAACGAGTCGAAACTTTCTAATTTATATTTTCCTAAACAAACAAATGATTCATTTTCTGGTCCACAAAGCACAAAGAGAGTAAACGGTACCTTTAATTGGTTCTTAATTATTAATTAGCGAAGAAAACTCTACTTCGGTTTATCTTGAGTAATGGTGGGAACATTTGATTTAACAGCCCGTAATAATAAGTACCGGTTAGCGTTATCTATCCAATACATACTTCACACAAAATTAAGTTGTATTTTTGAATGTTTCGTTAGTTAATGCTTATTTAACGGACTGAAATACTATAATTTTGATCTTTTTGGTTTATTATGATAAAGTGTATATGTGAAACTTTTGTAGTATAATTCTTATAGAAATATTTAATTACGTAAAAAATGCACTTGAAAAAAGCAATTGTGTCAGACGAGGATTCGAATCCCGTGTGTGTCGCTGTCCAGGCGTATGCCTTTGCCACTCGGCCATCGATACATTTGTGGCATAGGCATACACCCGGATAGAGTAAGACACGGGATCCGATTCCTCGTCTGACTCAGTTACTTATTTCAAGTGCATTTTTTACTATTAAGTTAGCATAGTGACAAACTATAAAAACAAAAATATAATGTATATTTAAAAAAGTGTTTTAATTACAATCTTATTCAAATTTAGTAAATCTTGAGCTATTTCTTTGTAGTGATGGTGAAGCGGTGATTGCACCAGAATTGAATTGAATTCCATCACGTACGTATCTGGTTTTCGCGTTGTAAAAGCCATTCACAGGCAACAATTAATATTGCATTAGGGCTTTCCGCTCTAAAAACTGGACGCCCTTTATGTAGGTTATTGGGCTTGACGCAATACGGACAGTGTGGTGCCAGTGTGAGCGGATAAACTTTTATATATTTTTCAACTTACACATCAGAGGTGGAATTGTGTAAAGCAATCGTATTTATTTGACAGTTCAAAACGTCCGGTATGATCTGTCAAATGCTGTGTTCTTTGCCGATTGGCAGATCATACAGTACTTTTTGAACTGTCAAATTAATACGATTACTTTATACAATTTCACCTCAGTTTTACCTTTTTTTCGTTAAGTTAACATTCGTCACCAAATGCAGGTTTAAAATCAACCGCTACCTACTACCGCTGACAGATCGCTGGGACTCCCCGCTGATACTATAGCACAAGCGCGGCGAGCCATAAGTATATCATTAAAATTATTGTTATTGTGTTATTTTACTTTGTTTTTTTTTAATTTATTGTATTTTGTGTTACGGTATTCGAGCAGACACTAAAATTAGCTAAGATGTGTGAAAAATTAAATGAGAGAGTCAAAATCCAGAGCAAATACCTTATCTTTATTGTTCCTCTTCTTTCTTCTCTTCTCTAAATACATAAAAGATTGTCATGATAGTTACATAAATTATAACTCGAAAACGGGTGAATTTTTACTTAGTCGATTTGTTCGAGAATCTTATAAATAATAAACACTTTTTACTTTGTTATTATAAATCTAGATAGAATCAAGGTGAACTCATGCCACTACTTGTTAGCCTTTGTACTTTATTAAACAAAAAAGAGAAAAGAAGTGAACAGTTTCTGCAGTGACTTTTGTTACATGCTTTTCTATGATCGGCATAGTCAATGAAGTATAGAGACCCTCAGGCTTCTCTACCGCTCTCACCGATACCCCACCTCAACTAATGGCCTATCATTATATCTTATGGTTTAGCAATCCGAAATGGAAACGTGATAGGTGAAGGGATAAGTACCAATCGCAAGTAGAACAAATGGCTTGATTATAGTCATTGTTGGCCCTTAGAGTTCTATTGTCAATGTCGTCAGTCTTATGGCTCAATCTCAGACAGTATCTTTCGGATAAGATTTGTTTGTTTGTCAATTTATTTTCTAAAGAGATCGATGAGACTGTTAAAGATTGGGCAATAGGTCCAAGAGGTTTAAGTAAACAATAGTAAGCGTTATAGGAAATAATATAATGATAATCATCGTGTTTAATTGCTTCATCTTGATAACATTTTTAATGTTGGAAAGTCAGGTGAAAGATATAAAAACTGTTGCGCTGTTATTAGAACGGCCTTATCAAAGTAACAATGGATATTTTACTTATTACTGAAACCCCTTACACACTGCGAATTTTAGCATCGATTTTTTCTCATGCGAACTTTTGCATCGCGCCTCACGCAATGACTAGATTTAATTTGTCGCCAATATACAGACATCATTTATCAATGTCCAGCTTCTGCATCGCGTCTGCATCGATACTAACGCGCGTTAGCATCGCGACTGTATCGACGCTAAAATTAGCGTAAGTATGTAAAGGTTGACATTTTGCGACTGTATCGCGATTACACGCTGCTAAAAGTCACAATTTGCAAGGGTCTGCATAGATACTAATGCGCGTTAGCATCGCGACTGCATCGATGCTAAAAGTAGCGCAGTGTATAAAGGTTGACAGTTTGCGACTGCATTGATGCTAACGCGTCTTAGCATCGCAACTGCATCGATGCTAAAAATCGCAGGGATATTCGATGTATAACTTTTGGATTTTTAAATTGCCCAGTTTGTAATATTAACCATATAATTTATGACACTTTATTAAATGAAACTGAATAATATTGCATCTTAAGTAATTTCTTCCTTGTAATTTGACATTATGTAACTGTCAAATTGTTTACATAAAATTTGGTAATACAAATAAAGTTGATTTATTCAAATCACGAGCAAAACGAATATTCTAGGAAATATTTCGTTCGTCGCCTCATTCCCAGTAATTTGCCTTTGAGGTTCTTTGAAGCATTTATATAAATAAATAAAAATAAGATTTCAGATAACATTTTGATCGTACACTTTCCATTCTTAACTTCACAGCAATAGACTAAAATCAAGATAACGTCACATTAAAATGTTGTTAATTTTAACATGACAATATCAACATTCGAATCAAATAAATCCATTACACTAAATAAGCTCTAACATTAACACAATGGATTAAGTGTGTTAATACTTTCAAACGCTCAACGATGACACTAAAACGCATCAGACGAGATGTCAAGAAACCATTGACAAGTCGAAACCAATTTAAAAAGACCTCTTGTTAGTATCTCATCTAAGAAAGTAGTAAACGAACAATCTATTTCGATAGGTCAAAGGTGATTGGATGGAGGGCAAAATAAAGACAAGAATCGTGAAGTCAATTCTTGCGCAATTAAGAATCTAAGACCAATTATTGAGTGTGATGGCTCTCATATACAGTTACCTCATTAACATACTCAATAATTGGAGACAGGCGAAGGGCCTTATTAATTTCTTTGTGTAGATATTGATTGATAGGAGTCATGGATCACATACGTTATAAAAATGTAAGCCGAAGGGTTTCATTGTGCTTCTGATGACGCTGTAAAATATCTGTATAGGTATTAATTAAAAGATAATGAAGTGGTTTTAATGAAGTGAGTGTATGTTAATCA
This sequence comes from Pyrausta purpuralis, assembly GCA_963924145.1. Lineage (NCBI taxonomy): Eukaryota > Metazoa > Arthropoda > Insecta > Lepidoptera > Crambidae > Pyrausta > Pyrausta purpuralis. Next base: position 737,884 of record OZ001662.1, on the reverse strand, counting down.
CACACATTTTCGTTGTTGATTCATCCCGGCTTTGATCGTTGATTTTGCTTTTTTCAAACAGTCAAATGAACGTTCTTAATTAAACATTAAGTCGCTCCAGAATATTGAGTTCAAAATGTACCATGATAATAAATGTTGATGTATAGAGTTCTTATTTCCAGTTTTTTTTTAATTTTTCCCAATTTTTATTGTTTTCTTTGCAAAGAGGCTGCTCTTCAATATACGAATAATTAACAGAAATACCTACTAGTGTTTTTAGGAAAATGTCAAAGCGTAAGGAAATAAAATAGGAAACTCTCAATGCTGGAGGTTCACTAAGAGCCCTCCCAACCTCTTCGGAGAAATGGAGAGGATTTTCTTGAGAATGCTCTACAAAGAATAGAGTAGGCGTAACAGTAACAGTTTTTATTTTAACCACAAAATCACTAACTAACCTCATTATTCTAAATTATTGTTTGCCCATAAGCCAAACAAATATAGAGTTTTCGTTACTTTTAGTAATTCGAGGTTTCCTGATTTAATCATGAATCATAATTCCAAGCAATTTTTTTAATATTTGGCCAATATTGCTTTATAAATTCACTTTTTTGAGAGTTAATAGATTTTTCATACTTTTACAATTTCAGATTTTTTTAATGCAAATGATTTGAATGCATGAAAAACACAAAATATAAAGGTTGATTGTTTTTATTGCCGTGCTCTGTTTTGAGATAAAGTCTTAGTTTTTTTTAAACTTATGTCAGTGTAAGTCACTTTATTGTAGCACAGCTGTTTTAAACAATAAATCGAAAGTAATTAGGGTTTCATAACAAAATTTGCATATTTGTAAGGAAGGGTTTAATTATCATACGGACTGGTTTCAGGTTTTCAATACAAAATTTTTTTACAAGTCAGAAGCCCATTTGGTAATTGTCACACGCAACTATATACACTTTTTATCTTTCATTGAGCAGGGACACGGAAAAGTCCATCAAGGTGCGGTTTCTGGCCTTCATATAAAAAATAATGGAAAATATGAGAATTTACTCACAGATCCGGCTCGACGTCCGTGTAATGTCCGTCGGCGTCGACCAGCCCCACTCTGATAGTGGGCAGGGTCTCGTCTTCATCATCTTCCAGCTCCCCCCGTGCTTCTCTCGCTTCTCTCTCTGCTAATGCTCTCGCTGCGATCACCTGTAGACAAGAGATGTAGTGAGAACAACTAGACTGATGTAGTATAATATCGTAAACGTCCTTTTAGAAAAAGCAATATCATATTGCCAACAATCATAATAAAGATCTAACTGTTAATAAAGACAGAAAAAAATGAATTTATTCGACCGAAAATAATAAATCAACATTGAAAGGATTAAGAATTGTGATAAAATAACTTAAATATTAATACAATATCGTGGCAGCCCAGTTCTGTTTAAAAAGTAGACGGATGGCGCCACCATCTCAACAAACAGGTGCAATATTTCCTTGCCTGACATAGTTATACAGATCAATACGATGATATATTAAAAAATATAAAAGCATATTTATCAACTACGGTATAAGTATAAAAAAATAGCGCTTAAGCTTAAGAGCATGCTTCTTCTGGGTGATTTTGCTCCATTTGTCTTTCCCACGATTAGCACAGTATTTATTTATTTACTTTATTGCACAATAATACAATTTTGTACAAAAGGTGAACTTAACGCCTCTACCAGTCATGCTTTTGGGCTCAGCAGAAATGATTGTGGGCGGTGCGACAAAGACACAAAATTAATTATATATATAAAAAAAGTACATAAATAAATAATCCATGCTTATATTTTATACGATAAAATGTCAGTCTATCAAGAAAATACCTATTCCGTATATTTTTTAGGAAAATTTTGATCTCTCAATTAACCTTTAACTGCTGACGTGGGGGCCGCTCAGGCCTAGCGACAGTAATAATATCATTTTTTTCCCCTCTCCCGCGCGCGACGCGTATGCCGATTCTAGTAGCTTCCACTTTAGTGAAGCCAAAGCCGTGAACGGCAGCTCACGTGTCTGCGTGACAAATTGGGTGAGTAAATTCATTTCAAAAAAAATTGCGGGCCTCTCTGACCCATCGTCAGTACTAACGTGACTATTTCAAAATATTATTGGTTACATATTTTTTGGTTTTTTTCCTAGTTGTTGAATGAATATTATAAAATGGAACCAAGTACATCATCTGAGATACCAAAAAAGTTTCTTTCATCAAAACAAAAAAAAGAAAGGACCTCACTTTAGGGAGTTTCCGGACAAAACACACTTCTTTCGCATGTCCCAAAAAAAAGACAAAGCAGTCATTCTTCTATCATCCATGCACCATACTGAAGCCATTGATGAAACACTGGAAAACCTGAAATTATCCACTTTTATAGTACCACCAAAGGAGGTGTGGATGAAATAGACAAAAAGTGTTCTATTTCTACATGCAGTCGGAGAACACGGCGTTGGCCAATGGTACTTTTTTACCGCATTTTAGATATCTGCTCTGTCAACAGTTATATCTTGTATGATATACATAAAGAATAAATGACCGAAAGAGGTATATTTGTAAAACAGTTAGCCCGTAGTTTGGTATTGCCACACATGAAACGAAGAGTCCTGAATGAAAGACTGCCGCGAGAATTACGCTTGATTTTGACCCGTGTATTGGGACCTGATAAGCATACATTTGATCCTCCAGAAGTTTAAGAAGACGTCAAAATAAGGAGGATATGTCATACATGTCCAATCAAGCTTCAGAAAAAATCTACACATACTTGTTTTATGTGTAAAAAACATGTTTGTCTGCAATGCACAAAAAATGATTGCTCTGACTGCGTCTTATTTGTAAGATTTGGTGCCTTGCAATTTTATACTCCTGATTTAGTTATTACAGTTGATTATATGTAGTCTATTAGAGACACTATTGAAGTTATATAATACACATAAGATTTTTGTTTTTGTTAATTTTTTTACGAAATGCAGACTGATTTCGGATCTCAAGTGTTTATGCCAAAAAAAGTAATCTCATTATCTTAAATGTTCAATATAAGTAACTTTACAATAAAAATAATACTGAAATAATGCTTATTTTATAAAAATATAAACAAATGTGTAAATGAAATATAAATTGGACCTTAAAATTTCCAAACATCGCTAATATAAACATTTAACCTAGCAGGCCGCACAGGCCCCCACGTCAGAGTCTATGTAAAAAAAAAAACACGTCAGTAGTTAAAGGTTAACCCAGAAAGTGTATTATGAAATTCATTTAACGTAATTAAAAATACTCGACCTCTGCAAAGCTTTTAGGTTGTGGTCGTCTAACTCAGACGATGTAATGATTCTATTTAATATTTTTAAAAATGAAATTGAATTTTAGCATCATTAAAATAACTAAAAACATAGTCATCTACATAGTCGTAGGAGTATATGTCTGAACGTCTCAAAATACAAGGATTCACATGAGTTCGATGTTCCACATTCATGTCAGTTCTGAGTTTGAATGGATCGTACGAGATACTGTTCTGAATGGGTGCAAGAGTTTGAGTGTACATAATGTACTGAATATTCAGTAGATATGTTTGAATCTTTTGTTGCTTCCTTGTAATAAATATCGATTGAGGAGATGTACACTTGAGATTGATTCGAACTTTTTAGCCAAATATTTCAACAGACTTAAACTACCGCAAAAAATACTATTATATCAAATCTTATATGTAAACTTACAATAAAATTCTAAGTACCTACTAATAGAGTTGAAGCCACCAATCAGATTTTCTCTAACAGCGTACTTGAAGTACTTGAAGTACAAACTTCTAAGCTGCAGTTCCATATTTATATCTAGATTTGCACTCAATTATAAATTTGACTTGGGACTTATGTTTACTATTAAGTTTATTTTTGTTAAGGCCTGTTTTATTGTTAAGTTTGAAATTGTATTCGTGATTTTTGGCCGCCATCACCACAATGTCAGTTTGCAAAATTACTGAGGCCGTAGTGCGATTCGGAGCGAGACTTACTCGATCAAACGCATAGAGCGCGCAAACTTTATTTTACATGGGATCGTTTAAGTGTAAATGTTAACAACTAGACGGCGCTGCTTCAATCATTTATAAATTCACGTTAACGCGCTCGAGGCGTTTGATTGAGCAAGTCTAGCTCCGACTCGCACTACGGCCACTGATTTTCTCTCTATTGTAACCAATCCACCCGCGGAAATATTTTAATGAATCAGCGCTTGTTAGGAACAGATTCAGTACGTTTTAATGAATGCTCCGTCGTAATTGGTCTATTTCATCGGCTTGAATATGATTTATGTTGTCTGATGAGAAGTGGGTTAAGCGGGTCAGAGTTGTCAAACTTTTATTATTGAAGATGAAGTGGTTCTCATATATCTACTGACTGCTGTTTATTTAAGGAGATATACTGTAATGTAGTTTGAAATTGTATTTATGATTTGTAAAAAAATACATACTGTCACAAGTTTTGTTTCTGTACATCATTTTAATATCTATGTATTTGTCCTAAACAATTAGTTGCCTGTAGTCGTCAGCCAGCAATAACATCTTAATGTTATATTCATCATCATCATCATCATTATCAGCCAAAGGACGTACACTGCTGAACATAGGCCTCCCCCATGGTTTTCCACAGCGAGCGATCACAAGCGGTCGCTTATCTTTATATCCAAATGAGGAAATACGTAGAAGAAATATGGTAACGGACATAAGCCTGAGAACCAGCAAGCTCAAGTGACAATGAGCAGGGCACGTAGCGCAAAGAACTGATGGCCGTCGTGGAGAAAAAGATCTATATTGAAGAACCTTTGACGAAAGACGCAGAGTAGGAAGTTCACCGGCAGATGGACTGACGACCTTGTGAAGATCGCAGGATTAAACATTTTATAATGCATTAGAAAAATTCAACATTTTGCATTTCCGGTTAAAATTCTATCGCACAAGTCTTATGCAGACATTGCATCACTTCTTACTTAATACTTAGTACGCTACCTCAGGAGGTATAACCTATATAAACTAATGGAATTGTTACTCTATGTCTATAGGTTTGTGCTTTTAATAAAGTCCCCCAAGCCGATTTCGACTACGGTGGCTAGTCACAACGACCAACCGACTGCGTGCTTACAGTAGTTCAATGGTAATAGGAATGAAAAATCATGGTGACAGTGCCTCAAATGTTCTACAGGACGCCTATGAGACACAGAGTGACAGTGTGAATCGTATTGTTTTAATGAAACTAAATATTGAAAAAGGATTTCCTACAATTGCTTTGCTTTTCATAACTTCTGATCAATGTCGATAGTTTAAATCAGTTGTGCGCGCGGCCCTATGTGTGCGTGGGCTTGTAAATATACAACTTTCATTCGTGTGGCAGTGACGCGGCAGTCGTCGTCCGAGCAAGACGTGTCCTTATCGCTTTTTCTTACGGGTACAGTCGTTTACGAAAATGTCTAGTTCTTCACGGAGAAAATGTTTAAGGAGTCAGGTAAATATTAAAAGATTTTTATTTTATTATTTTTTTTTTTTTAATTTAGATGTAATTAATATTTATTATTCAGAGATCGGAATTGGGTGTGTGAAAATACCTAAAGTTTGCAGCGGGACATAATATGGAGCACGTGTTATATTCTCGATATTTTGTATTTTCACACACCTAATTCCGATCTCTGATTATGATTCTATATAAGAAAAAATTTTTCCTTGTTGACGTTTACGTATTATTGTTTTAGACTCGAGAAACCATTGCTAAGGTATACGAATTTCTGAAAATAGATGCGAGAGATATATTGGAACTAGTAAGTGATCCAGTTTGCAGCGCAAGTCCAATTTTAATATCGAAATTAAGTGAACATTTAAATAGCGTACGGAAAAGAACAGCAATGGCAGTGGGGGTATCAGAGAGAACAATTACTAATATATTGGCTGAAGGAAAAGAATCTGACTCTAAATTTAAATCTCCGCATAAAGACCGTAAAAAACGTTTAAAGAAGTTAGAATTAGACAACTTTAACGTTGATGTTATACGTTCCACTATTCAAAATTACCATTTAGAACATCGTGAATTACCTACGTTGCTAAAGTTGAAAAGAATATTTCAAGATAAACTTAACTATGATGGAAGTATTTCGACTCTGCGTACAGCTTTGTTAAAGTTGGGATACAAATGGCGAAAAACTGTGGATAACAGACGTGTTATTATAGAGCGGCATGACATCCAAAAACTACGATTTTCCTACCTAAAAAAATTACTCAGATACCGTCAAGAAAATAGGTGTATCGTATATACAGATGAGAGCTACATCTTAACTAGCCATGTGCAAAACAAAGGATGGGGTAATAAAGATGGACCACCTTTAAAGAGAAACCTGTCGAAAGGACAAAGAATTATCATTGTGCATGCTGGTTCAGAACAAGGTTTCGTACCTAACGCACTATTGACATACAAAGCAAATAGTGTTTCTGGTGATTACCACTCTAACATGAATGCAGAAAACTATGAAAAGTGGCTGAAAGAACGTCTAGTACCGAATCTTCCACCTAACTCTGTGGTTGTGCTTGATAATGCCTCATACCATAACGTTCAAAATGACAGAGCCCCAAATTCTAATTCAAAAAAAATAGAAATGCAGAGATAGATGACAGAAAAAAATATAGCTTTTAATCAAGAAATGAAAAAAATTGAACTGTATGATTTGATTAAAAAAAATAAAGAAAAATATATTTCTTACAAGATTGACGACATACTTCAGCCATATGGCATAAAAGTTCTTCGATTGCCACCATATCATCCTGATTTAAACCCCATAGAAAATGTGTGGGGAATTTTAAAAAATTATATTGCTTCACATAATGTCGATCAAAATGTGACGGAAATAATGAAACTCATAAATGAACGTTTAAGTCAAATTGATGAAGGGATGTGGGGTAATACTTGTCGACATGTACAAAAGAAAGAAGAAGAATACTATAGACATTTTGACATGGAGTCAGATATCATAATTAACCTTGGTGAGAGCAGCGAATCCGAAAATTCATCATTAGATTTTTCAAGTAGCGATGCAGAATAATGTTCAATAAATAAACATTAAATTACGAAATAACTGTTTTTTTTAAACCCGTATATTATAACCCGTAAATAACAGTATTTGTATTTGTACCCGACTGTACCTCTTGTCACGCACACAAAGTCACTGTATATGTACAAGGTTTACCCACACATAAGGCCGCGCGCACAACTGAGTTGAACTATCTGTACTCACAAGGCTTTGTTTTGTATTGTTCTCTTTAAATGCTTTTTAAATGAAACAAGTTTATTTTTTAACAATGTGCAATATAAAAAATAAACTTACAATCAACATATTCAAAAAGATACCATTTCCTTGCGGCAAGGAAGCTATGATGCTGGCTACGTTGCCGCGTTGGATAGCTTACCCTTTGAGCTAAGAACCTGATAGCTTTATTTTTTTAGATGCTAAAGAATTTAATTTATGCGCAATTTTTCTTTTTTTTTCTGCAGTACGCTGTAGTTATTTAAAAATTTGGTACTTCTGTAACTAAATGTAGGTATATACTTAATAGCCCCCCTAGTCGATTTCGACTACGGTGGTACAGTCACAACGACTAACCGACTGCATGAGACATAGTATAGTGCACAAGTGTGTGCGCAAACACAGGTGCACTCACTACTCATTACACTCTCATAGCCCGATGCGACAGCAAGCCGACGCAACATGAGAGAGATCAGGCGCAGGACCAACGGCTTTACGTGCTTTCTGGTGCACGGGGTGAAACACCGACAACTTCCAAGCTTCGGGCTACCCTGAGAATTTATAATCAGAAAAACCCAGGAACATATTTTGGCCCGACCCGGGGATCGAATCCAGTACCTCTGACGCAGCCGTCGCTTTATGGTGCAATTTTCTTACTGCTGCACCGCCGAGGCAGTCAAGTTTTTTTTGTTCCTTTAGTAATCCTCAAGCAATAACTACTTACTACACCATCCTGATGATCACATGATGAAGTGGCTGTCCAATCAATAAGGGATAATGACGGAAACAATAGATGGAACCCACACGAGCTAATAGAATTTTGTATCGCAGTTCAGTGAGCGCTATCTCACGATACCAGACTTCGGTGTAGTGATGTAGTATTGCAGAGTTGACGATTTCACAACATTTTACAAGCAGAAGCAGAAGATTGTAGCAAAAATAGTCAAATTTTATCCCTCCAGTCAAAAAAATCTCATTACAAACATTTCCACACAGAAGTTACCTTATTAATCTCATATTGACAGTTGAATTTATTTATCCTGCTAATGTTTAAAAGCTGTCTTGTTATTGCCAATGGTTAATTATAAAACTCAATTTAAACTATAACGTTTATCGATAGATGTAGAAGCTGCTCAAGAAATATTAAGTTTCTATTGACATTCATTAACACAATGTTTAATAATTATCTTTATAGTTACTTATTATTTTTATAGTTGTTATTATTGGACTAAATAATTTTATCGATATCGATTTTTATTAATAGGGAACTGACACTAGCAACACTATTTCAGGGTTGACCTGTTTCATATTCACATGCGAGGTGTATTGTGTTAGTGATGTTCAATAAACGGGATCGGGATGGAAAATCATAATTATATACATTCCATCTACTCCCAAGATAGGTTGATTACGGATTAACTGGATCGCATTAATAGATTTCCTTGATGAATGTGACCAAAATATTACGGGTGATCAAACACATTTAGCTCATTTGCAATTTGCAAAACCGTCGAAGCATACCATCTGAAGAATTGCTTATCTTAATAGTAATTAAATAATAATATTATTGATAAACTTCGCTTGGGTAAAATCCTTATAGACTGTGGTGTAAGTTACTTAAAGAATTAAATTCAATACACTACTTGAACGTTATTAGTTATATTTTCAATATCAGTTATATTTACTGTAAACCTATATTTTTTTATTGTCTCTGGCAAAGGAATACTTTAGAGGTAGATATCGAGCTAGTTCCATATTCAGCTCTGGACATCTGAATGTTAATGACTATGAGAGTTACAGGATCGGCTAAATGAAAAACGGTTAGTTCCGTTCTCATGTGATGTGACAAGGTTACATTACAGCTTTCTCAGATCGCAAGACCTGGTTGCATATACCTCTTGAACAACGTTCACTTTGGGAATCAGAAAAGTTGACCTCCTTGCTAAATTATGTTATTAGTTTTTATGTATCATTATCTTAGGCAAATGTATATCTATATATAATAAGTGTTATGTACAAGAACAATTCTATGTCATTATATTAGTAAATACTATGTACATTGTTCAGTGAATGTACCTAATTAAATAAATAAATTCAACTGGGAGTCGATTTTACTACAGCCAGATCGGACTTATCCGACCTAATAAGTATAAAACATCCGCTTTTAAAATGACATCTACATAAATGATTAGTGACACATACGTGACGTTTCCAAATTGGACGTTTTGTATTATATTCGACGAGTATTTCTTATCTGACAATGGTAAAAATGACTCTAAATGGTTAATTACTAGTATATTCCTGGATTAGCGACGCTACTTTCCCATAAAGTTTTTTAAGATGATACTGATAATAAATACCGAACTTTCTTTACCTAGCCCCACCATCTTACGACTGCAATGCTTATGATAATGATGATGTTGATGATGGTGAAGGTGGTGATGACGATAATGACATACCTGCAGCCTTCTCTGCGCCTGCGGCGTGATCTCCACGACCCTGGACCATCGACGCGACTTCCTCTCATACTGCCACTTGTCACTCAGCGCGCACTGGTCGTCATCTGAGTCGTTCTGTGAACAAGAGAACAATTATTAGTTAGTTACAGTTATACATTAAGTATATGTGGAATACATTAAGTACAGCGGTAGGGTCGGACTTTAAAGCGACGGCCGCGCCAGAGGTCCCGGGTTGAATCCCAGTGTCGGGCCAAAATATGAACCTGGGCTTTTCTATCTAGAAATTCTTAAGGCAGCCCGGAGTTTGGAAGTTGGCGGTGTTTATGATGATAAAACTAGCTGGTTCCGAACTCAAAGGATTAGCATAGCTATCCAACGCGGCAACGCAGCCAGCATCATGGCCTCCTTGCCGCAAAGAAATGGTAACGTTTTCGAATAGGTAGACGTTAAGTTTATTTTTTATTTCGCATGTCTATTTTTATTTTTTTAATGTTTGTTAAAAAATATTATTTTGTGAGCACGTGCCACTGATCAGAAGTTATGGAAAGCAAAGGAATTGTAGGTAAACCTTTTTCAATGGTTTAGAATGTTTTTAAAACTCACAGTGTCATATTTTGTATTCATAAAGACGAAATAAGAAACCAAAAATTTGTGCACGGCCGGGACTTGAACCAGCAACTTCTTGGCTAACCGGGCAAAACGCCCTACCAATTTGAGCTACCGTGCTGTCAGTCCGACCTTAAAAAAAATGTGGTCTCTTATGGATACGCCATTACGCGTGACGTTTAGCGCCATCTACCCGTCTGTTTATGCAACAGTGGGCCAAGTATTATTGGCTTTTTCAATATTTAGTTTCATAGTGACAATGCGATTCACACTGTCACTCTGTGTCGTCCCGTGGAGCATGTGAGACACTGTCACTATGATTTTTCATTCCTATTACCATTTAACTACTATTGAGCGTATGTAACTGATACTACTATTGAGCGTATGTAAGCTCTTCACATTAGAGCGATGGCGCTGCTGTCGCTCTAATGTAAAGACGCACTAATGGTTTAATATTCAAAATTCAAATTACCAGGAATACGTCATAATCTTGTCGTCGTATTTACTAATATTTTTATGCATGGAATAGTTTCTCTATACGTTTTTATAAAAATCACTGTTTTTTTCGTAACAAACTTAAAATAATAAAAAATAAAATATGTGCCAGACAACAAACGTACTGTTTGGTTTCGAAGTAAGGAATTTTCTTCTTTGTGTTACGAAGTATCAGACAACGATTATGACGGGGGCGTCTCCCAGAAACACTTAAATGCATATAAGTGCATTAAATGCTTAAATGCATTAAGTACAAATGTTTGGGCTAATCACACAAATTTGTTTCGCTCGTTTCTCATTACCACTTACTCGTACATTTATTATTTACAGACTATCTTTACCGACCTAGGCACTAAGGCATCTCAGTCATTTGCGGAGCAATATCTTTTGTGCAAGCCAGGCGTTCCGAGACACTATTGGAAGAAGCTTTTCTTTTTCCAGCGTTCGCTATAAAGCGCTGACGTCTTAAGCGTCGCAAGCTTTTGATGCTGTTTTAATTATTTTTCTATTCGCTTTCATAGACTGAGACTTACTGCAAGTAAATAGACTGCACACTTTTGTTGCAACTTTCTCCTAGTCAATAGAATATGCAGCATTAAACTTGATATTCTGTAGTTTTTCAAAATTTTATCAAGTTGCTAAACCACATTTTATAACTGCCAATGAATCTAACATTTTCTGATTTTCCATCATTTCTTACCTATTTTTAAAAGCCGTTTTGTCATTGAAATTCAATGCAAACAAACTTATCTCGAATTTAATGTGGTCTGGATTTAGTAAGGGATTTGAGGCAAGGTCTTGAAAATCACTGCGTTTTGCAATTGCAATCAATCTGGGTACGAGGTGAGATTAAAACCTATTTTGAGACTCTAATTTTTAACCCTTTGCGATTGTCAGTGTTTTCGATTAAGGGGAGTTAAAAATCGCTTCATTTTTTATAAATCTGATCAGTACTTGAAAGAGCGGTGGAAATTATTTGAGAAGATGGATCTTAGACACAATACTCAAAAACTACTCAATAAATAATAATAATAAATATATAAAAAGTTTTTTGTAAATAAACAAAATTGTGTATAATATCTATTTAAGCTTCCAAAAGCCTGTAACAGGAAGCAACGCTCTACAGGTATACTTTCATACGTATGAATTTACTAAAAAACAGGTAATTTTAAACTAACAATAATGATACTAACAAATAATTATAAAGTTTTTCGTAAACTTTACAGTTCAAGAAATGCATCTATTTCGTTGTAATTTTTAATTTGTTACCACTTACTTAAAATTTTCTTACATTCATAAAAAGGTTTACTATTGCTATTACTTGCGGATATAAAAGCAATTTATTATTATTTACCACACCCCATTAAAACAGTGCCTACCTGTATAATTTTTTAAGTGGTAATGAAAAAAGGTTGACTCTTTTGACTTTTTTAGTCCATCCGTACTTATAAGCAAAGCGATTAATTAAAATGTACTTTACACAAAGGCGAAAAAAGTTTTAAGTAAGTATGAAAACAGCGGTACAATTTAAAGTTGTTTCTTGTTAAAAGTTTAGGCGAAATTAAAAACGTTTCAACAATATGGGCGGTTCGTCGTGAGCCTGCTGGGAAATCAGGTGGCTCGACTAATGGCAGATTAAATGGGACAGATTTGAAATTCCGACGTTGCAAAAGCGATGAGGTTTTATATACAGAACAATTAAAGTTAAGCAAAATATCGGAAAGCGGTTAAATGCTCTCGATAAATAGGGATATTGTGGTTCATTTAATATTATGTAACTAGTATTTATTTATTCGGCTTTAACTTTTCCCATTTTTCATATTTTTTTAATAAGTAAAAATATGCATCTGGATGAAATATATTGCTTTCCAAAAAGTACATTTTTCCATCGGTTCCTATTTTGTGCTTTTGTCAGTATGTATGTAAAAAGAATATAAATACAAAATATGTTTTTGATGTTTTTTTTAAGCCTACTGCCTCTTTTTAGAAACACCATTATCAAACTACTTTTGTTTTTAATCCATCCTAGTTCACACTAACAATTTTGACAGCCCAGTTCTCAAATGCTCCTTGTTAAGACCGATGTCACTGGCCTATTCATGGCATCTCCTGCTTGACGCATCAATCGAATCGATCTGTCATTGCTAACAAGCCGCCACACCGGAGGCCAGTGTTGGCAAACTAGCCGTTTAATCGTCTGTCGGATTATGTCTTTAGTTCAGTGTACTACCTACAACACAGCGCAAAAGAATCAACCACCTTATTGTCAATACAACCATTTCATTTGCAAAAAGAAAAACATAACTATAAATGGAACTTACATAGTCGTATTTCATCTAAATAATACGACCCGTCTGGTGTAGTGGTCGAGAAATCGCCTACTACGCAGCGGGTGCGGGTTCGATCCCCGCACAATACAAACATTTGTGTGCATGAACATGTCTGTTTGTATTGGTCTGGGTGTTTTCTATGTATATCACGTATGTATTTACACAAAAAAGTATTTAAGTATTATATCCGTTGTCTGGCACCCATAACACAAGCTTTGAGTTGCTTACTTTGGGGCTAGATGGCGATGTGTGGGAATGTCCAAAGGATATTTACTATTATTATTATCTAAATAATATCATAGTCGATTTAAGTAGTTAAGATGAGTTCAGATCTCGTATGAATTATGATTGCATATTTGCGGGGTCTGGTTTCTGGAACAACTGCAGATATACCTATAAACTTCCACTTTCCAATTATAGTAGTTATAGCTACATTAATCCTAAGAGAAATGGGTTATAAAACTGTAGCTTTGCAATTGGTCAGTCGCTGGGCGTCTGGTCTAGTGATCAAATAAATAGATAGTAAGGCTAGAAAAAAGAAACAACAGAATGAGTGGGCTGCTTTCTTTGATGCTGTAGCATGATGCATACACCATTGCTTGTCAATTTGCGAGAATGACGTGGAGATTTGTTGAAAGATTATATCGTTTGAATGATTGGGGCAATCGCGTGGAAAACCATAAGTGCGTTTTAATTGAATAAATTGAGCGATATCAACATTTAATAACGATCGGTGTATTGACGTTAAGTGTTATAGCCGACGTTAAAATTGAGTTGAGATGTATTTGTAGAGCCGCTACCCAGTAACTGTCGATTAAATTAAACCGCACGTATTGTACTTTCTTAGGCTAAATAAAATAATTGCTACAGATACATGATAAGATAACTTTAAGCTTTTCAATTACTTGATAAAAAAACAACGCCTAAAAGTATATACATCCAGAGTTTAGCGTGTAGTTTCATAGTCAAAGGATTAGGTACGTTTGTATGATTTTCTGCAGACAAAACTTTTCATTTATTAACAGAACTAAAAAGCAATAAGCAATGAAGTTACTTACTGTACCTGAACATGTGACTTGACAAAATTTAAATTGATTTGAAGATTCAAGGATCAAGATATCGCGAACCGATTGCGAATGTTTTTCTGATTAAACTCCATACCGTTTATTGAAAATAAATAAGTTTTTTGTGGAGTTCGATGACCCGAAATTAATTTGATGTTTTATTGCTGAATACGAGTACTGACGAAACGTCATGTTATTATTTTTCTTTTTATCCTTCGTTAAAAACGCCGCAAATAAGTTATTTATCTTGAGTTTTAAATTTGTAAGCAAAACATGGAGAGTGTAAAAAGAAACACATTTTGTATTTTTCATTTTCTAGCCATTTTTTTCATGTCTCGTGGGTTCAACTATTTTTTTAAAGGAACATAAACACGTAAAACGAAAATAAAAAGAAACACATTTTGTGTTTCAATTTCTATCCATTGATTTCATGACTCGTGTGTTGGCTATTTTTTCAAGGAACATAAATTGAAAGTTTATTTAACTTCGTACAACAAAAAACATATTGTGATTCGGTATAAAAAAATGTGGTAAGTTCCAATTATTTAATAATATGATGCACATAATAACACGTGGATACTTTTTGTAGGAAGCACTTAGATCCAAAGGCCATATCAAGCAATCATTATTGACCTTTATAAGCAAACATATGTTAAAACAATAACATAGCATTACCCAAAATCAAGCTCTTAGTTATGTTATTATGTTAATATTTTAGCAGTTAATAAATATAGCTCAAACACAACAGTCAGCTAAATGACAAAGTAAATGAGACTTTGTTGAAATAATTTTCAAGCTTGTTGACAAGTTGAAAGAGTCTACTGAACAAAAAAGTATTCAGTTTTATTTTATTTTGTTAGTGTATACGAATAATTACTTATTTATTTTAACAAGCTCTGTAAATAAAAATTTAATGGCACTGTATGCCGACATAGGTTTTTTTTTGCGATAGGCAAGTGGTCTTCAGCTGAGTACTAATCTCAACTATGCATTTCTATTCTAAATATATAGTTTCTTGACTCATATTTTTTAACTGTGGCATAATTTAAAGGTCAAAGTATCGTAGTTGGTATTTAATAAACACCGCTCCCGTAACTAAACTTTGTTAATTCAAATGTCAAGGAAAGCTCTTGTAAATGTTGTCGCCCTGAAGGAAATCACGGAAATAAACATAATTTAAAAGAGCTATGACAGCATTTTTGTTTATTTATTAATTGCGGGTTATTAAAACAAAGCCTTTAAGTGCGGTGCTTAAGGAGCAACCATTGATTTCTTTCAATCTAATGCGTGAGTTATTGCTTTGTTCGTAACAGTATTTATTACCTTTGACAAAATAATTAGAGAAAATGGATTTATTGTGGCTAAAAATAATAACTATCAGTAACATATCTTATTTCCTCTAGGAACCGATTTAGTGTAATAAATCTATTCCTTTCTTGTCCTTGATTTAAGACATTAAAAGTAATAAGGTATTAAAGGTAACTTTTGAAATAAAAAAACGATCAATAAAAAAAATGTATGCAAAATGTATGAATTCCAACTGTTCTGTTTACTTTTCGTCATCGTTTTTGAAAACAAAAATGTTTTCTTGTAGCAGCATGTTTTTATGAAAAAAATAAATAACTAAGCAAGAGGTATTCGTTACTTTAAACAAATGAATGCAATAGAACCTTTTTTAAGTCGACTAAATAAAGCGGAAGGCATTCGCGTTTTTATTTGCCAAGAACGTAAATAAAGATAATATGTAAAAGTAAATGTTTTGTATCAACCCCTTTAGAATCCGTATTTATTTGTAGCAAAAGCTGACAAATAGGGTGACCATAAAAGCGTCGAGACTAATCCTGGATTAGGGTCTCTTGTTGTTCGCAATCTTCAGAGGATCTAACGTCTTAACTGTGTTTGTTTGGAGACGTTTGCGTCATCGCATAAGGTTGCGGTAGAGGGTAGAGTCAATTTAGTTATTGGATAGCATGTTTTGAGATGCCTTTGATACCTTTTCCCAGTTTATTGCATCTCATTACAGGTGACAGTACAATTTCAAGTTTTAACCTACTTTTAATATTTAGATATGCCTACCAAAATCAATTAATTTTAAAAATCATGTACCTATAATAATGTCAGAATACCAAATAGAGGAATAATTTAAATATGTCGGGTGACCTTGGTCTTGATGTAAGACTGGGACTCTCTTTTTTGTAATGAGGAGGTAACTGTTACTTTTTTAGTTTTGATTTTTATAAGCTTTTTCAGATGGCGCTTCAACACCTCAAATGATAAATGTTAGAGTTATTTACGGCTTATAATATCTTTCCTATACTTGTAACTATTGTTACTCAGACCACAATCTCAAATTGTTATAATGACATCACCATAAATTTACCAGGGTTATATTGACGGCCTACGTTGTGCAGTGACTAAGCACGCTGGGTTTCAAGCCATCGCCGCTCCGAGGTTCCGGGTTCGATTCCCGGTCATGTCAATAAAGAAATCAAAATTTTATATGTTGCCTCGGGTCTGGGTGTTAAGTACCACCATTGTATCTGATCTCCACAACACAAGTGCATCAGCTACTTACTTTCGGATCAGAGCAATGTTTGTGATTGGTGTCCAATATTAATTATTTATATATTTATATTTTGTATTCAACTTAGTAGCTTCCCAATATTCCCAACTAGAATCCCAGTATTCCCGCTAACTAAGCCGTCAATGGGCATGTCAGTTACACATCTGCGGTAACCACGTTAAACGCTGCAAGCTGCAATTATGCAAACGGCAGCGATAATGGTGGGCTTACATGGGAACCCAAAGAAGCTACCTAAAAGCACATTTTGAAGACTGCAAATTGCAATGTAACGTCTAGCCACACTTTTAGATGATTATTAGTGTTACAGCTACTTTACGTAGCGTCGTAGCATTCGTGGTCCGAAGCATATCTCACAAAATTTTAATTGGTTATATAGAGACACAAAAGTAAAGCGTATACTTATTTATATTTAAAACTAGAGACGCTGTTTCAAAGTATGCACATAACACGAATTGAAGTCAAGTCTTTCAAAATAATCAATACCTAGATTAAAAATTTTGCTGCTAATAACTGTTTGTTACAAATAATAACTGTGACAGAAAATGTATTACTTTTTTGTGGTATAATTTTTTGACGCTAGAAAAGCTATTTCTTTAGATTTCATAGTATTACTAGATGACATATTGGTTACTGGTATTGACTAAGCTATGTGTTTGATGCGACACTGCACATTTGAGGCTTAACGCTCAAGATAATCAGATCACAGGTTATAGCAGTAATTATAATTAATTTAGGAAGTAAAAACAATCTATGAGTAAACTTAAACATTAAATGCCAAAAGTACAGAAGTATACTCATATGAAATGTACCGTTGTACATGTTTTATGTGTAATAAATTGAGTACCTTAATATATTTAGTATTCATCGGATCCACATTAACATTTTCATCACATTATCTTTGTTTTTCCATGCTTTCATTTCCTTTTTCCATCCAAAGATTGCTGGTTCGTTTGCTGTAAACACGAACATAAGAGTTAATCATAGATTCTATCTACCATAACGCAGTTCGTATTTTCTCCCTAAAAAGTCGTACTGTAGACATTAAACTATAGGCATTACCTGCCTTTCTACTCTTCTTATTACTATTACTCTACTAATACTCTAAAAATGTCAAACTTTCAAAGATATTGTCATAACAACCATGTCAATAAAGATAAAAATACTGTCAAAAAAATCAAGCAAATTACGAAAATACAGGAAAACGAATCATCACCCAATGCAAATTAAAGGAAAATTGCAAACAAAGGTAAAACACAACTATTTTTACAGTATTATGTAAAGAAAAGTAGAATAACAGAGCTTTGAAAGTTTGGCATTTTTAGATTCACAATAAATATTGCTCAAAAAGGATTAGAAAACATCAATAATCCAAAAATACAGAGTAATAGTAATAAGAAGAGTAGAAAGGCAGGTAATGCCTATAGTTTAATGTCTACAGTAAGACTTTTTAGGGAGAAAATACGAACTGCGTTATGGTAGATAGAAACTCTTATGTTCGTGTTTACAGCAAACGAACCAGCAATCTTTGGATGGAAAAAGGAAATGAAAGCATGGAAAAACAAAGATAATGTGATGAAAATGTTAATGTGGATCCGATGAATACTAAATATATTAAGGTACTCAATTTATTACACTTATAACATGTACAACGGTACACTATACTAATATTATAAAGCTGAAGAGTTTGTTTGTTTGTTTGTTTGTTTGTTTGAACGCGCTAATCTCAAAAAGTACTGGCCCGATTAGAAAAAATTTTTTTACGTTGGATAGTCCATTTATTGAGGACGGCTTTAGGCTATATAACATAAAGATACGACTCATAAGACCACAGCAGCAATGAAAAATGTTGCGAAAACGGGAGAAAGATATTCCTTTTGAGAGCTTCCGCTGCATACGCTGCGGAAACCGCTTAAGTGACACAAAAATCATGTATGACAGGATTGTTCAGCATTAAGAGTTCTATAATAAAGTCCGCGACAGCATATGTCTATCTTTTATGGTTGACTAACTACAACCTTTTTTATGTTCATAAATTTGTAAAAAAATAATGCATTAAAATAATGCATTATTTTTTTACAAATTTATGGAGGTGTATTATACACAGGTATTTATTCTTATCAAAATAAATACATTCATCATCACGAGCATTTCATTTAGAACCAAGTTGCCCTTATATCATTTGATTCCAATAAATATCTTAGGAGCTATCACAGTTTTAACATAACTCCGCACCAAAATAATGTTCGCAGCTTAAGTACCACGTGCGCTTGCGCTAATATATTATAAAGCTGAAGAGTTTGTTTGTTTGAATGCGCTTATCTCAGGAACTGCTGGACCGATTTGAAAAAATATTTCTGTGTTGGATAGCTTATTTATCGAGAAAGGCTTTAGGATATAAAACATGACGCTGCGACGGGAGGGGAGGGAGCAAACTTAAAACGCGCGGACGAAGTCGCGGGGGACCGCTAGTTACATATATAAATAAATAAATATGTAATGGTAACTTTCTAAACGATCAAAGAACTACATGCTGGATGTAACCGAATGTCGGCATTTAAACCACACTTATAACTGTGAGTTTTCAACGTCATGTGTGTAAGTTGCAACGTAGCTGATTGCAACCAAACTAGTATTGAGTATTGACACCTTATGCGCGTTTCTCAATTGGTATTCAGGAAAAATAAGGGATGTGAGAAAGTGTAAGAATATTTTAAAAATATATATGCTTTGCTAATATGGTAACTAAAGTGAACAGTGTGTAATATGTAATAAAACTGTAAGGGCGAAAGCTACTATGAGTTTCATCAAGGAGAATACCCCATTTGGGGGAAAAATAAAAATAAAAAATACTCTCTCCTTGCTGTAATTAAAAACTGGTGTCATTTGATAGCTTTTTTATTAATGAAATATTCTCCACCACACCTTTTTCTTGAATATTACACCAAAAACGAGCCCTACGACGTGAGAGTCAAACCGCCGTAAATTTCACGTTAGGTACTTATTGAAAAATGAAAACAAAAACATTGCCCTTAAAACTTTATTACTACGTGCCTGGACACATTGTACAATGCCCCATATTCCGTTACGCCCACCTTTCGTACCAAGATTGTACAATAAAGTATAAACTGCCTCTGTGGCGCAGCGGTAGGAGGGTCGCACTTTAAAGCGACGGCTGCGCCAGAGGTCCCGGGTTCGATCCCCGGGTCGGGGAAAAAATATATACCTGAGTTTTTCTGTTCAGAAATTCTTAGGGTAGCCCGGAGTTTGGAAGTTTGCGGTGTTTCAACCCCTATGCTTCGGAAAAGCACGTAAAGCCGTTGGTCCTGCGCCTGAACTCTCTCCGGTCGTGTAAGGTTGCTGCAGCTGTCCCATCGGGCTATGAGAGTGTGCACCTCTGTTTGAGCACACACTTGTGCACTATAATATGTCCCGCGCAGTCGGTTAGTCGTTGTGACTGGCCACCGTAGTAGAAATCGGCTATATGTAAAATAATTATAAGTAAAGTTTGCGCTGTGGAGGTTGTATTGAAACATAAATATAAAAGTTTAGGTAAACTGGTGGTGTAGGTAAGATTGACATCATACACTGACTCCAAATGAATATGTTTCTTCTAAATAGAAGACGAATGCGTTATTTAGTCAGTTTTTTGAATCGGTTTCATTGATTTTATTTTTATTTTTTACTTATTACTTACATCTCTAAAACAACAAGACCGATTTTAATGAAAGTTACACAGTATCCTAAGTTGAATTATACCTGGTTTGACTAAAACAATCATTTCGCTATAACTGCTCTGAAAATTCTGAAATCCTGAGACAAACATACAAATATACTAACGTAGATACTCGTACGTATACAATTTAGCGCATGTGCTAGGAAACCTCAATAGAACAACATACTAAAATGTGTTATATTCTGACGATATCACATACTATGGTTTAGATTGTTTCAAACACTCGCAGCGTCATATTTTAAATTCATAAATATGAAAATAAGAAACCTAAAATTGCGCACGGGCATATTTTCATCTTGATGGATATCACATACATACAGGTCGAATTGACCTCTTTTTTTTGGAAGTCAGTCAAAATTCAATCACTCAAACAGCTCTTGGCTTTAAATTAATAAAAAAAGTGAAGTACAATGTGTTGGATGAATTTTTCTAAGAAATTGTTTATGTTTTCTCATTTATTGACCATAAAGGCGTGCAAGAGGGATTGCTTTCGATACATGGTGTTGCAATAGAATAAGTACGAGTAGTCGTGCTGTAGAGGTACTAGAAAATTGCTATATTGCACTTTGCAGTAGGTTGCGGAATGCTACCTTTGTTTTAGATAATATCAGAAGATCTACGGAAATCCATCAGTACTTATCATGCAACTTAGTGAAAGGGAAAGTTGTTTTCTAGTAGAATGATGTTATTTTGCGTATTTTTGGCACCGTAATCATGTTCAAGGAAATAATTGAATGACCAATGACCATCAATTATTATTATTTTTTCCTAAAAGTATGATTAGTAAATAATCTCATTCGGATTATAGGCTACCTTTATTGATTTTTCATTTTATTTACTTACATACAAGTAGGCCGTGGGAGCAGGAAAGATGTAGATTGGAGATCCTTTTACCCAAGACGCAGCGTAGGACGTCCACTGACAAGATGGACAGACGAATTTGAAAAGATCCCAGGATCAAACTGGATGCGGAACGCATTGTCGCAGTGATTGGTCGCAGTGAAAAGCCGTGGAGGAGGCCTTTGCCAAGCAGTGGACGTCCTTTGGCTGATAATGATGATGATGATGGTGAAACGCACAACCGTACTAACATAGTGAATTATTATATCATTTTGATCGTTTCACTAATTAACTAACTTAATACCTCAACACCCGAGCATAACAATAGAATACCTATTGTGTCTCGTTCACATACGCTTGAGGGATTAAGATATATATAGATATACTTGACTAGCACAAGAGACAGGTTAAGACAAAATTATGAGCCGTTGGTTTAAAGCGAAGCTGGCAAATAGAGCGCTGATTATATTACCAGCGGACATTGGAGCGGGATTGGCTCTTACCGCAGGGCGCTGTAGTTGCACCGATTACGTGCACTTTGAAAATATTTATGACACGCATTCTGATAGGTACCAATTGCAATTTGGTAGATAATTGACACTTTATTAGAACTGAAGCAAAGGGATATTTTTAGGGTTTCGTAACCGAATGGCAAAAAACGGAACCCTTATAGTTTCGTCAAGTCTGTCTGTATGTCTGTCCGTCCGTATTTCACAGCGAATTTATTCTGTAACTATAAGCATTACACTGTTGAAATTTGGCAGGAAGATGTATCCTATAACCCCTTTACGATTCTCATACCAAAAATAAAGATATTTAAGAGGGGGCTCTAATAAATGAAAATAAGTTTTTTTAGTCAAACCTATGCGTGAGGGGTGTCGACTCTGGACAAAACTAGTGCAAATTTTGAAAAAAAAAAATATGATGTAGATCTTAACAAATAGGTACTTTTAACGAAAATTGTTTTGGACGGGATCGAACTAGAAGATTTTGAAATATAACACTTTTTCAAAAACCGCACACATAACTTTGTTCTTCGTACAAACACTATTACAAAAACAAAGTTATATTTGCTGTCAACAAAATATTGTGGTATATTAGCTAGGTAGTAAGTGAATTCCCTTATACAGTTTAAGTTGTTACGGAACCCTCACTGCGCGAGTCTGACTCGTACTTTGCCGGTTTTTTGCAACATTTATCCTACTTCTGAGCTCTGTTATCACTTGTATAAATGTGTTTATTGACAGAAGGTAAGTCGAAAAATCTTAAAGAAATATTTTTAATTAATTATTTATGTACTGATTATTTGTAAAACGTGTGCTTGCAAGCTAAATACAGTCACTTTGTCTGTACTTAAAGACCTTATTATATGTATTTATTCTTGCAAATAAACTTTCTGATTTTTGAAAAAGCTAGTGACTGTTTTGTTAAAAAAAAACAACCGAAACTGTAAGATCTTTCTTTCCGACTTTCTTTTGCCTCAGGACTGTTTTTAATCAGGAAATGCACTTTCCACCAGTCATAAAATAAACATGGATCTATTACCATTACAGCCCATAACCTCGCAACAATTTTACGGTTTCTCTAATTACCAATAGTTAACGTTTATTTGATCTGATAAGCGACAACATCAAGCGGTTAAAACATTCGTTTTATTGGCGGAAACCGTGGGTTAATTGGTGCTTTCTATTGGTTACGAAGAGGTTGACGTAAAAGGACAAGAGTACAATATATGACTTAAGCCACTCACGCATTATCATAATAGTATGATTTGATTTAAGCAGTTTCATCAGTCCACAATTTATAACTAAATGCATTTTTTTTCATTACAAAGCTAAGATTATTAGATAATAATGTAAATTAAATATAATAATGTATGGACTTGCATGATCACTACACACATTGTAAGCCTTTTGAAAAGAGGCATTGACAATTGTGACTGAGTTTGTTGCGCAGCTTCTTCTCAGCACTAGCCCACAATTGTTCCGAAGCTGTAGTAGGGTTTATATTGGCACGTGTAAAAGTGGGCCTATTTTCATAAATAAATGATTTTTAAGAAAGGTATTGTTGGTAACTCCAACGTTTAAATTTTATGTGTTGGCATACTTGTTATTATTTTTAATACTATTGTGTTGGTATCACTGTATTAGTACTTCACTTGTACTTCAACTGTATACTGTATGTAGTACCGAATACATACGCATTTTACCTCACGGACCTCTTTAATTTACCAGCCTCTATCTAATTAAATATTTCCACTTTTAAATAGGGATGATACTAACGAATCATTTAATTTCTTCCATATATCTCTATCAAAACTGATTTTAAATAAATAGTCACATAGTTGTTTCTTAGCATCCATTTTTAATTGTTGTTAATGAATACACAGCCTTATATGTGGTTTAAAAACTGCCAAGTTACGTTTTGATGATTTTAAACGATTAAAATCGATGCTATCAACGTTATAGACTATAACATAAAACGGTAATGTTTTAGATTGGAGTGGATAAGTCACTAGTTTGCATAAAAGTATACGCCATGCATTTCTTTATATTAATTTAATCTTTAGTATTTGCATATGAAATTGCTTTTCCTTGAAACGAGTAAGCGCGTTAAGCTATCAATATACATAGTACTATTACTTTGATTACAGAATCAGGATAGTCAAATGATTTTCACTATTTGTCATTCATACATTAACTATTACCATATTTAAAAAAAAGTGCTTTTGTACTTATTTTTAATGCAAACTAAACTCATTTAAACATTTGTGTGCATGAACATGTCTGTTTGTATTGGTTTGGGTGTTCTATGTATATCATGTATGTATTTACAAAAAAAAAGTATTTAAGTATTATATCCGTTGTCTGGCACCCATAACACAAGCTTTGAGGCTTACTTTGGGACTAGATGGCGATGTGTGGGAATGTCCAAAGGATATTTATTTTTTATTTATTTCTTCTGCTGAGTTTAGAAAACAAACTTAACGATTTTGAACCAATCAGTGTTTCTAATTTGCACATTTCTAACTATAGCTCATGGCATAGTTAGTGTCACAAAGTCTTTTATGCTGAAAAGATACCATATATGATACCATGTATATTTTCAGCACAAAAGCTTTAGATAACCAAATTATTCAACAGTCGCCTTTTTGGCAACAAATTTTAATTAGAGCATTTTTCGTTAAAACTCGGCTACAAATCCACTTTTATTGGATACGGAGGTTAAGCATAAATTTATATTTTAGCGTGACCATTGTGGTAACGTGTCGGTTAAAGTGATATATGAGTCTGTGTGTCAAAGTGAACACCGTTAAAAAGTGATTATTATGCATCAAACATGTTAATTTGAAATAAATTTCTGAACAAGTAGTATTGGGATCCCTTGGTAAATGACTAGGCTTGCAACGAATAGTATATTCGGCAGGATACCAAATACCGAATATTCGGCAAGTTCACTGACCGAATAGCCGAATATTAGGCACAAGTATTCGGCCGGATTTTAGGGCCAAAACTTATACAGACGTAATTAAGGTTATAGCAAAATATTTGTCGACGCCAGTAAGTAGTCTTACTTATTTGCGGTTATTATTTACGGTTGAACTAACTTAGACCTAGAAGGGCATACATGATGCAAATTAAGGAAAAGTTAGGAGTCAAGTCGTACCAAGTAGTCAAGGAAATGGCATGGGATCGAATAAATTGGAATAAACTCCACCGACAAGAGCATAGCTCTTAAATAAGAAGAAGAAGAAACTAACTTATCGAATGTAGGTTACGAAGATCCCTGTATCTTTCTATCTATACTAATATTATAAAGCTGAAGACTTTGTTTGTTTCAACGCGCTAATCTCAGGAATTTCTTAAAAACCGTTTTTTTTGTGTTGTATAGTTTTATTTATCGAGAAAGGCTTTTAGCTATGAAACATCACATTGCGACGCGAAGGGAGGGCTCAAGCTTAAAACGCGCGGAGGAAGTCGCAGGGGAACGCTAGTCTCCAATGCTGATATCAAATTCCTTTTTAATATTCAATGCTTTTCTTAAGACTACTTTGAGAGAGTCATATAAGAGCCCATCTTCCTCAGTAAGAATAGTTATAAGACTTGCAAAAGTGTCGACTTGACAGTGTAGCATAGGTGTCATGCACATATTAGGTGTCGTTACAGGATGGTGCAGGTAAAGTTCTAACGTGTTCTGATGCTGCGTTTAGCTGGCGTTAGTGACTTGACAAGTAAATTTAAAGTCGCTTTGTTTTCCCATCTTGAGTTCTTTTAATCAATTTAGGTTGTTACGTGTGTAAGAAACGTTACAACGTAAGAGGGTTAACCCTAGAGTTTATGAATAATTTTGTTAGCTATGTTCATAGCACTTGTTTTAATTTAAGTTAATGACAATGACTGCCCCTCTACCTTATAGAATAGAATATAATTTTTTTATTTGTGTATAGCAATTATGGTATAATTTTTATCATTTACTTTTTTCACTAAAGTATGTAAAACTATGGTTCATCTAAGGCTGCAATGTCACTTAACATCAGGTGCAATCATGGCCAAATATCTGGCTATCTAATTTAAAAAAGTGGCAATGAAGTAAGTCTTATAAAGGGCATGAATTACAGTCCTGCTACTAAGTATGTAATTTTAACTTTTATCATCAACTTATAACTTAAAAAACGAAAGTTAATTGAGTAAAGGGATTTCGATTATTTGCTAAGAAAAGTAGGTAAAAGTTACGCTATTAAAGGCCTTGAAAAGGGTCTATTAACACAGGGCATTAACATATGCCTTAAAAACCGCGGTATTAAAAGACATTATTATCAAAACCTTATCTATTTGACTTGCCCGAACCAACGAACCTTGGTAACAGTATTAAACTCGCGCTCTCCTCGGAAAGTGACCGTAAAACGGGCGACTTATAAGCTTAGCCATGAAACGGTTTAACGTCTGCAATATTATGTCCCGTGCGGAGAAAGCATGTGCTGGGATGTTAGATAACATAGTTTTATAGACTTTCATCTGGGTTCTAGAAATTAAGTTAAAGTCCGAAACAAACTACGTGTAAACGTAAGTCAATAGCGTAGCTATGGTTAACGTTGCCACTACATTCCTGGCAATGTTTTGTATCATAATATCGGGCTGTTGAATTTTTCAAAAAATATCGAAGGAAAGAAAGAAAAGCTTTCATTGATTTGGGACATCTCAAACACACACATACAAACAAACAAACGCTCGGACACAAAGAAAAAGAAAAAACAGGCATACTATTATCACATTTAGAAATAATAAAAAAAAAAACTTATATAAATGCAACAGACAGGCACACAAATGCCAGCCAGCTTGACAAGTCTTTGGTAGCATAACGAAATGCTTATTTTGCAAGTACTTAAAAATCTGGAATTGTTAAAAGACAGGCCATCAGTTCTTCGCGTTATATGCTCTACTTGCCATTTGATTTTTAGTGCTTTGTCCGTTACCTAAGCTCTTCTATGAATCTCCTCATTTCTGATTCGATTCAGTAGAGAAACACGGTGTTTCTTTACGAGATGATGATATCATATATTTTTTTTGCAATTTTTGGCAGACCTTTAGCTAGAAAAAGATTGCTTAAAATCTATAAATAAAAAGAAGGCAATTTAAATGTCTGCACTGGAAGACCAAAAAGGTAAAAGTAAAAAGTGCAATAAATCAATAAGTTATCAATAAAACTATATAAACTACACAAATCAAGACTTTATAACCCAGAAAACCGCAATTTTTGTGCGTGACATAAAAAATCGTTAAAAAAATATACGCGCTTTTTTTTAATCATGCACACTCGGGTTCGATTGGTCTGCACACAGCGTGTTGTTGGCTAAGCCCGAGCGAGTGCTATGTATGAAATGACGTCAGAAAAAGACGTCGCTGTAAACACTCGGGCCCGAGTGGGTGGCGCCGCTGAAATGGTTCTCGCGCACGCGGGTTATTCTTGAGTCATCTTAGATCGAAACGTTTGGCAAATCTTAAAATAAGTCCCAATGATCTTTAAACTAAGCATATGTTTAAAGTAAATTAACTTTTCTCAAGCAATAAAAATTAACAACATCCTCCAACTATCACTTAATTATAAAATGGAAATACCAATCTACTATAAAATTTCAAAACACGTCTTGATCTATTTATTATCTCGATTGATATTCCCTACACACCGACAGTCAAGTGTAAATATACTTATTAACGGAGATCTGTTTTAATTACTTTTTACGAGTGAGACGGCAGTAAAGGTAGCTTGCCTTAATTACTAATAGAACATCATTCTAATTAAACACCAGCTGGTGTATAAATAAAATGTTTAAGTATTGATTGAAAACATAAGGAAGGGTTTGCTGATTGTTCTTGATCTGGCTTCTAAAAAAATCATTTTTTTTTAGAAGTCAGACTCTGACTTCATTTTTAGAATTTTTTGATTTCAAAAATAGAACTTTAAATATTTAAAAAAAAACAGAAACATTGTCTCTTGATATACTGATTTTATTTTGATTTCTATATCGTTGAATTAAAGAAGAAAATTTATAAGTAGGGATGTACAATTTCTAGTCCAATACCAATTAAAGTTAAAATATTGATTGGATATCGGTCGGTAGATCGATTGACAGCGGTCGCGGGCTTAAATCCCGCAAGGGGCAAATGTTTGTGTGATGAGCACGTACATTTGTACCTAAAACATTATTTCAGTATCTATGGGAGACACCCCCGTTATAAGCATTGTCTAGTACTTCGTAACACAAGGAAGAAAATTCCTTACCACAAAACCTGATTATTGGTGTGTTATTTGACGCATATTATCATAATTTTATCGTCATATTTCAAATAAGCCCATTACTATTACCTTGTAAATTATCCTATTAACAACAAAAACAAAGTTACCGAAGTGGATTGAGATGGGCCACGCCAATTAGTCACAAACTTGTACGAGTATGTCTCGACGAATCAGTAAAAAGGACATTTCGCCCACATAATTATTTTCACTCAACATTTGAAGCTTTCCGCATTCCCAACTGAATGATACTGGATAGGATTTGGTTGGTAAAGGGCTTGGTTTTCAATTCTGCATTGATAACATTTTGGTTGGAAAAGCCCTTTTGTTTTGTATGCTAGACAATTTTCCAGCAAACTTTTTACGTGTAGATTTTCCAATAGCTTTTCTATTTCTATTTTTTATTTCGTTTTTGCAAGCCTCTGTTTTTTTCAAAAGTCGTGCCGCTCAAGCCATCGTGAAAATATTCGCTGAGTATAAACTATTTTAATGGTTTATAGTGCTCCCGCCCGTGCGCAAATGTTTGGATTCTTTTTTCATCTTTATGAATATAAAAACCATTTTAACTTAAGATAATCACCATTGTCGAAAAAAAAATATAAAAGCTATTAAATATTTAAGTGGAACCAAACATTTTAAATACTAACATAGTAAAATATTTGAAGATTCTATGTCGAGTATACCTACATATAGGGGAATGCAGAAAGTTACGTAGAACCACCTCAAATACAAGGCGACATATTTTCACCCACTCAGCTTCCTTTCGCTCTTCCGATATCTCCGCTCCCATAACGAGCTAAAGGGAGTTTTAGGAGTAAAAAAAAGTATTTAAAAATGACTAACCGATCTCTTCTGATGGTGATGATGCTCCAGCTTCATATTTGCACAGCGGTTGAGAGCTGTTAAGCGTCTGAACAGTGACTGAAGGGAGTCGGCGTCCAGAAACGGGTGGTCGTTCTGGACTCCTGACACGTCTATTGGGAACTGGAGATCTGCAACAAATAAAAATATTTTTTATTTTTATTTCTTTCGAATGAGTCTTTTTATTATTATTATGACAGCAAAAAGTACAACTCTAAAAAAATATTTTTACACTTTACCTAAATACTAATCACACCATCAACATTCGATTTACATATTTGTATGTTTTTTACGGAATTCTCGAAAACGAGAAGTCATAGCGAGATGATTCTTTTATAGTTTAATCAGGTATATACCAACAAAGGGTATAGTGGAAGTTTCATCAAAACCGGTCTAGTAGATTTTGAGATATGGGTTATTGATAAGTGTTATACCTACTGAAATGCTTGTTGTCTGTCATTTCATAATACACAAGAGTCCTAGGTCCTCACTTTATATTATTAAGATTCAGTTACAAGTTAATAACTTAAAATCATGAAATTTATAAGACAAAACCATTTATAAGTATGAGTGTGAAATTAATTGCAATTTTAAATTAGTTCTCAACTTGAGACATCTAAGAATACACCAACCAGAAAATATAAAAGATGGTAAGAAGGAAGGAACATCCTTACTCGTAACTTAATTATGTACTGTTATTGAGTTCCTAGCTGTTTTAGATATGCTATAATTTGACACAATTTTCGTTATAATATCATATGCTACATGGCATATTTTTAAAAAAAATTTTGGACACCAATCACATACATGGGTCTGATCCTAAAGTAAGTAGCCAATGCACTTGTGTTATGGAAATTAGACACAACGGTGGTAAGTACCACAACACCCATACTGGTACTTTATAATTATTATTGTTTTCTCATAATTTATTTATGTAATATAGCTATTAGTGTTATCTGAACCTAAATAATATAAAGTGAGGACCTAGGACTCTTGTGTATTTTGAAGTGACAGACAGCAAGTATTTCAGTAGGTATTACACTTATCAATAAAACACCAAGCTTGTTTGTGTTCAATGACAGAACAAAAATACCGGCATATGACATGATTGTTTTCTCATAATTTATTTATGTAATATAGCTATTAGTGTTATCTGAACCTAAATAATATAAAGTGAGGACCTAGGACTCTTGTGTATTTTGAAGTGACAGACAGCAAGTATTTCAGTAGGTATTACACTTATCAATAAAACACCAAGCTTGTTTGTGTTCAATGACAGAACAAAAATACCGGCATATGACATGACTCAAGCATATATGCTGAAAGCTTTAGCTCCAATTTAGGTAAGGTTTGCGCAACCTACACGTGCCTGAAACAAAACAATGACGGGAACACGTCTGTCAATTAGCGGTGGCTCTGAAAAGCGAGCATCCGGCCCGCAACGCAGTTACCGGCTTTTGAGAGCCGGACAAACACACGGGAAAATATACCGGGTGCTTATATTTGTTGAGTCTCAAAGATAAAGCACGTATCATGCATGATTTTTGAAAAATATTATAGGTGTCCGCTGTAATATGGTAAAGAGTTTTCCCAGTGAAATAGTGCGATAGGCAGCTAAGTAAAAAAATCATAGACAAATGTACTACATATCATTGAAACCCATCATCGTCAGCTACCTCAGATAAAGTGACGATCTCCGTGGTGGTGGTGGTGGATCAATGCGTCGCCGCTAAGAGGTCCCGGGTTCGATTCCCGGTCGGGTCAATGGCTACATTGTATCGGGTCTGGGTGTTGTGGCACCGCCGTTGTGTCTGATTTCCATAACACAAGTTCATTGGCTACTTACTTTGGTATCAGAGTAATGAATGTGATTGGTGTCCAAAAAAATAAATTAAAAAGTGCTTTTCATTGCTTTGTTAATTTTTAACCTACAAAATAAAAGCTTAAACTATTTTACAAACATTACTGTTAAACACCTCTAAGGTAGAAAGCAAATATGATGATATGACGAGTAGTCCCATTTCCTTTAATAAAGAATATTCTCGCAAAAGTTTTGAACACATTCATAAGAATACTAGCGGTCCCCCGCGACTGCGTCCGCGCGTTTTGAGTTTGCTTCCTCCCCTCACATCGCAGCGTGACGTTTTATAGCCTAACTCGATATCTAAATTATTTTACTATTTTTTTTTAAATCGGTCTAGTACTTCTTGAGATTAGCGCGTTCAAACAAAACAAACTCTTCAGCTTTACAATATTAAGTATAGATAAGCATGATCGATTTCACGCATCGTAGCATATGAAGTTTAATGCTGCGTATCCACAATATATTTCCGTGTATTCCAAATCTCGTCACGTCAAAATTCAAGCACTTCGCTTGTGTTCGTGGAAGCCCAGTTTTACATTTCCACTTTGCATTCCACAACCTGAGTTTCAGAACAGTAGAGTTGTTTAGGTATATAAAAACGTATGATTTGATTTTTGGGTCACCTAAATTTTCATTGTTTCCAGTGAAAAGCTTTTGCTAAAATAGTTAGCGAACTTTTTCCCTTTTAAATAAATACGTTTATTTGGACAACATATAGCTCTTATTTGGTTTGTTAGTTTCACAATTAAACCTAAAATGATGTTTATTAAAAAATATTACGAGGTTTATTATTATTTAATATATACAAATACTGAATTTTAGTGTTGCAATTATTAAAAACGTCATGATAGAAAAGTAGAACCGCAGAAGCTCCAATTTAAGATATTAGACACCAATCACATACATTGGTATGTTCCCAAAGTAAGTAGCTAATTATTGACCCGACCGGGAATTCTAACTAAAGTCAAAGGTCAAAGTTCTATATGGTATTCTCCACCGGTGATAGGATTTCGTACTGCCAGAAATTTTATAGTGACAAAATCTTAAGGTAAATAACCATTTTTATCTCTAGTATAGAAAAAACACACATATAATGGATACAGGGGATAGGGAACAGCCGAATGAATTACTGGACCAATAATTACGTGACAAACTTTCCAATACATTCGTCAAAGCAAATCACTCAGGTGTTGCTACGGTAAATTGAGGGACGGACCGGAGATTCGTCTGGCAATGTTCGTAATAGATCCACCACACTTTGAATCACAGAATGTATACTACATAATACAAAAGAACAAAATGTATAACTTTGTAACTACAGCAAAATGGAAAAGAAACCATATATACTACGTTACCAAATGATTATGATTCTTGTCATGATGAAACACAAGACAGAATTAAACCTTTCCTGCCCTGTAAAACTAAAATTTTAATAATCGCCAGATTTCAAACCTTTCAAATTTTTTTGTTGTTGGCAAGTAATGTATGTCACACCTTACGAGTAAAAAAATGCAGATTTAAAACATACAAATAAATTAATGAAAAAAAGCGGATCACAAATGTGTAACCTTGTAACACTCCCTGCTACAGTTCCATAGAAACTCTTCGTAGGCGCCGAAATGAAGGATATGCCAGTCGGGCGTGACGTGACGTATCAAAGGGCTTTGTACTTGCGATTGACACTGTTGACATAGGAGCAGTAAGTTCTACGGAGCGTATCTACGTTCATAAGCCTAAGGCACGATAGGGTATAGATCTCGAGTCAATGGCTCCAGCGGTAGGTATTCCGTCAGATTTACAAAATTAGAATTATAAATTACGCATAGAGATTTTTATACTTAATGTTTTTAATTCATGTTTTGACTAACGCGGACGCAAAAACAACACGAAACAGGAGTAGGAAATAATACTTTTGTTTCCAAGTTTTTTCTTATCAAATCAAGTCAAGTGATGAAGGCAATCAAAAACCACTTAACTTTTGACCCAGGAGGAGGTAAACCTAAGTATTTTGAACCCCTGACGAATAAAGAGCGAAGTATTATAAGTTTATCTGTGTATTTGTCTGTGGTATCGTACCTCCCAAACGGATGAAGCGATTTTAGTTAACCTTTTTTGTGCCATAGATAATTTTATCTGAGTGTTACATGTGTCACTAAAATCTGATAAGCCGTTTGATGATCACCAGCTCTTTAATAAATTAATAAGAGGTTAAGATTCATGTTACATAGTATTTTGGTTTCCATTTAACATAGGTTACATTTATTTTACACATAAGAGTAGAAAACAGGTTATTTTTCATGAATATGGCACTTTGCCTAACCTTCTTCTATTATAATTGTGACGACAATGAGAAACAAAGACGTTGTCGGAGCTTGGAGGTGTTTTGTGACAGCAGCCTAATGGTTTTAGTCGAAATATAAAAAGCAGTTGTTTGAATTGAAGATTATTAACGCCTATTCACTGTCTGTCGACTACTTGCAAACGTTTGTAACAATAGATAGAAATAAAGAAATGAAGACACACAAAATGCATACCTGCTTTTTGAGAAAAAAGTTAACAACATTTATAATGTTAAGCAATAAAATAAACTGCTTTAGTTAAAAAAGGTATTTTGTATGAAAGCAGCTCTTGTTAAATCATATTTGGAGTATGTATAGGAAAATTTAATGTTATTTGTATTATATTTTTCAAATAATTAACCATTAGCGGTCCCCTACGACCTTGTACGCGCATAAGAAGTTCGTTCCCTCCCTTCCCCTTGCAGCGTGATATGTTATAGCTAAAAACCTTTCTCGATAAATAAGCTAACGAATACAACCATATTTTTTGAAATAAGTTCAGTAGTTCCTGAGATTAGCGTGCTCAAACAAACAAACAACCTCTTCAGCTTTATAATATTAGTATTTGTTATCAGCCCAAACTAAACGCAACGCAACAATATAGAAACATGTTTTTAAAAATAACTTATGATTACTTAGCACAACGATTACAACTTCTTCAAAATCCCAATCTACAAACCCAGTAGTAAAGTCATCAAGTTAAACACCAACTATAAATAGAGCAGATAAAACAACTGTCCAACTTAGCAGTGAAGTTATCAGAAAACTAGGACAGACGGACATGGCGGTATCTTATGACGTGGCACTTCCGGCCGCCACCGCTTCCGGTGGGAGTGGAGGGGGAGCGCAGTCAAGCGCCGGCCGTCGGGCATGTAGGTCGCGTTTGACAGACACTATTAACGTGCTTTGTGGTTTATTTCCAACGGTATTTTTGCTTGTAACAATTTTTGTCGTGCGCTCGTTTATTTAGAATTATGTCAGTAAATAGTAACTGTGATGATTAATTGATTAAAAACAAGTAAGGGATTTTATATTTCATACAAACAATATTTTCAAAAAATTAGGAAAGTCAACCTTCTACTAATTTACAGATACAACTGTCCAAATCGACTTATTGTTCTAATTAATTTGGCAAAAGATTTTCATTTTGCAAATACTAAGTTATGAGTACATCCTTGCACTTGCATGACATAAACATGCTATACTACATACGTCCGGGGCACTACAGGTTTCAGTAAGGGGTGATGACGGAAGCGCATTAAATATGAATCAGTAATTTTCCCGAGAGCCTTTCGCCACGGGCATATTGAAATATTTAGTTGCAAGGAGGGCTACCATAAACATATATCATTTACCTTTTCTTACCTACCAACACCAGTTATATAATTTGATACTGAGGATATGCAATATAGTTTATCTAAAAAACATGTTAGTTTAGTAGAATAAAGTATCCAAATGTAAAAATACTATAGGATTTAAAGGTGACAGGCTTTCAACATTTTGTAAGATCCTGCAATTTTGTAAAGTAGTCTGTCCACCTTATCGGTGGTCGTCCTACGATGCGTTTTTGGTCAATGGGCCTCCAATCTAAAACATTTGTGGCAGGTTTTCGTGCTAAAAAGATTAGGTACTCCTCAAATCTTTAAACTAGCTTGGCTGTTAGTAAAATGTTATATTATTGTGGTAAGGAAAGCTCTCAAAAGGAAGTGTTTGTGGTAACCCTCTTTCAATACGGTCTCTGAAGTAATACACGTGAATACTACGTGACTTGATATCAACCAACAGGTAAATATTGCCAACACCAACTGAATTTAGTAATACCAGCTAGTTAAGGCAATAATCTGATAAAAATACTTTGATTGATCAGAGCATTTACAACATAATAAAACTGTGTTTTTTTAAATATAGCTCAGCTAATGTTGATCAGATTTGATTCAATATACTCAGATTAAGTTGTATCGGTTTGTAGTTAATTCAATGCGACAAAGATTTGTAGTTAATTCAATGTGGACTTTTTGCGCTAATTATTTTCAAATCGCCTAAATGTATCTGGATTATTATTTTTGCTACTATGTAAAAGTGTAGTAAATATTGTCTGTAATGTCCCACTGCTGGGCAACTGCGGGTTCAGTGCGGATTGGCGGAAGGGTGTTTGCAAGGCAAGCTGCTTATCTTGCTGTTATAGTCGTTATCAAGCCAAGTTATTGCTACTAACGTTCATAAATTAATTAGCGTCTAAATGAAAACTTTCATTGATGCTATTCATAGCTCGTTAGAAGAAATCAGTTTTTGAAACCAGATTTTAGGATATTTCAGACTATTTAATTACAGATTTAAGAACTTCGAACCGTGAACCTTAGCGCAAGTTATTTAATTTGAGTTTGTTAGTTTTGTTCAAGAACTCAATGGGCTCATCAAAGATCAAACCGTTTTCTAATCAACGGTTTATTTTGACGAGATATCGGAAATTGAGTAAAAAGGGTTGGTGGAATTTTTAATAAAGCGACACATTATAATTCAGGGGTAGCGAATTATCGTTAAACCGAGGCTTCCCGAATATCCAAAAATCTAACCTTCCTCTTGGGCTAAATTCAAGTAAAAAGTAAGTATTTGTATATTTTATTACAAAAACATACTAAATGGTTACTATCCAAATCAATAAACAGCTCTAGGATACGGATAACATTTTCTATATTGTCTCAGGTCTGGATGTTGCGGTACCACCGTTGTGTCTGATTTCCATAACACAAGTGCATTTAGCTTCTTACTATTTACTTTGGGATCAGAGCAATATAAGTGATTGCAGTCCAATATTTATTTATTTATATAAGGTGCAAAAGATTAGTGGCTCGGAACCAGGTATACCGCGACCGTACTCCATATTTTTGGAGTCACATAAGGTTTCTCCCTACCCCTCACAATATAGAACCTGATATTCTTTCAGCTCAATATTAGTTATAAAGAAAGAAAGAAAATGAATTTATTTGAACAAAAGTGAATTAAATTAAGAAAAATATATATATTAAGCTACTTAGGCCGAAAATGGCACCCGCTCAGCATTGTCCGTGGTCGTTCTCAGTTAAGTAATTATTTTAATAGATAGGCAACTCTTGGCTACTTTTATTCCTTGGACGATACATAAAAACCTACGTACTGTCAAGGAGGCAATAGGTTCGAAGCTGTCCGTCCGTCTGTCACTCACTTCCAAATGGTTTTCTTATGTTTCATTAGTTGGCTGATGGCGAAGCCTTCTTAGTGCGTGAGAGGTTTTCTTAAATAACAAAAGTTAGTTTATTTGCTGATTGATGTTAAAAGTTTTTTTGATATACTTTTTGGGTTGTTTGTCATACTATAAAGATAAAGATATTGGACACCAATCACATACATTGCTCTGATCCCAAAGTAAGTAGCTACTGCACTTGTGTCATGGAAATCAGACACAACGGTGGTACCACAACACCCAGACCTGTGATAATAAAGAAAATTTTAATTTCCATATTGACCCGACCGGGCATCGAACCCGGGGCCTCGGAACGGCGACGCCTTGAAACCAGCGTGCTTAGCCACTACACCACGGAGGTCCTCAATACTATAATATGTACTCGATATTTTAGTGTACAAGTATCTTAGTACCTATGTTACACGTGAGCGTCACGTCTTATTGCCTGAGAACCATTTTTCGGTTTCGACTGGAAAATGCCTGACTTATACCGGGTTATATGAGACTCTTACCCCCAATTAATACCGAAACCTTAATTAACCGATAAACGTGAAAGACACTGGTAACCTAATCGAGATTCAACTTGATTATTTAACACCAATGATTCATTTTAGAATAGATTGTAACGGGATAGCTACGATGTACCTTTTTATTTACAATCCCGTGACAATCTATTCCAATGTTAATGACCATGTAAGTTTACATAAATATATACTATATACTTTATTATGTGGTTGCCTGCAACCGCTTGGATATTAAAAAGTTAATTAATGTTTAAACGCATACTCCACCAGTACTGCCAATTTCCGGCATATAAATATGCAAAAATATATACATTTTCAACATATCTAAAACGTGTACAAGGTTAACCCGTTCACCAGCCACAGTTCACTCGACTCTAAATTTACCCCGCGCAGCCGACCGTGTAGCTCGCTCGAGCGAACCCGCTTTCATCCTCAATAGGGATGGGTTCAATCAATATTTTAATTATCTATGGGCATAGATGAATAGTCGGCTAAAAAGTTGGAGCAAATTTTATGTCCCTTGTAACAAAAGATAACAAACAATGAGGCGATTTTCAGTTGATTTAAAAATAGGTTAATTTACATCAAAATAAATATATTTTTTACGTTGTATTTTATCTTGAAATCATCAACGACATAACGTTTAACATAATTAGGTACCAATCTTCAGGCTTGACTGTGAGTGGAAGTGCAGTTTTTTCAGACAACCAAGATACGAAGCGATGATTTACATTTATAAAATAGTAAATACAGTTTTTCCACTGATCAACCTTTTTTACGCGATTAAAAACCAATTTACTATGCAAGTGAAAATTTCTAACGTTTTACCCCTAAACACAGGGTGGCGAGTATGCAAACAACGCGGGCATTTGACGGCTGTAATTAAAATTTCAGCGCTAGTGTGTGTTAACTTTGTTGACCGCCCAGTGTGCCCTAATAAACACTTTGGTGGACCAGGCATGTACTACCTATGTGACGTAATGTTTTAAACGAAAGCTATTTTTTTTGTTTTTAACAGTTTTGACAGTGTAGCAAAAAAAGTTGAATATAAAATACAGTGATTCTTCTTAGGCTATTGCCATAGCGAACTTTACTCTCAATTAAGTTCTTTAATTCTTAATTAAGTTCGCAATAAAGTTATCTACTATCTGCTCAGGATTTTATTTTTACTGCATAATAGTATGCTAACATACACTATATAAAAACAAATCTTGTGATACGTTCTTCAATATTATCTGTGCTAAAATGTTCCATCTGAACTGAGTTTGTTCCGGCGTTTCTTCTCAGCACTTGCCAGATTGTCTGTGTCTTGTCTCGAAGCGCTAGTAGGGCCCAAAAGGTAAGGATAAGGAGACATGGTCTAGCCCCATATGGGCCATAATTGATTGATATTACACTAATTATTGACGTTCATAAGTGGCATTTTGTGTTCTTAATTGAATAAATTGATTGAATAAATGAAATATGAAAGTAAGTCAAGTTGATTTTGACAAAGCAGATTTCATCTTGTTGTCTAGATAATCTACAATCAAACGAAAGGCGCTCTCAAGTATTACAAATCGGTATAAGTCTAACTTTAAAAGTGAAAAGAACTTGACAATGGAATAAAAGCAAATCCATTTGGGGTTAATCCTTAATCGCCCCGGCGCCAAACTCCCAATCAGCAACCTCTTTTGTGATTGGTGACAAAGAATCCAGTTTCAAAGGCACCGCGTTATTATACGCACGCTCCTTGAGTACGTTGAGGTTGAGGGATAAGATAATATAGGGAGGAAAAATTTGCCCAATACCTGCTGAGGAAAAGGTAGAAAATTTACATAAAAGGGCTCCAAAAATACATAGCAGTTAAAGAACTGAACATCTGAACTACCAACGTAAAGTATCATTCGCTTAGTTTTTTGGGTTTTTCTTCGCCAACTGGACTCAAGAACCTGACACAAGTGTGTTCAGTTGATAAAACTTAAAAATATTATCATTTATTATTTCGTCATCTGTGGGCCTTAGATGCGCCCCTATTAATCATTTATCGCGGCAATCGATTAATTGCAATCTTTTTTTTATCATATTTAAAAAAGTTTTTAGTGTTTTTGTTGTATTCATTTATTTTTAAAAGTAATAAGTATCGATTAAAAAGTGTAAAATATGTGATAAAACAGGTTTTTAAGGAAATCAAATTATTTTATCGACGCGATAAACGGTATCGAGGTGTGCATGTAAGCCTAACTGGACACGCCAAGATTTTTACGCGTGTCCACCCACATACTTACTTACTTACTTGGGTAACTCAGCGACCCAAAGTGAGTCCTGGCCTCCGACACCAGATCACGCCATGCATCTCGGTCTTGCGAGAGTTCCTGCCAGTCGCTATGGCCGAGGTTGAGCAGGTCTTGAGCTACGACGTCTTTCCAGCGGTACCTAGGGCGTCCAACCGGGCGTCTCCCATTTGGTCGTCCCAGGTACGCTTTTTTCACGGCACGATCCTCTTCCATTCTCTCTAAGTGTCCGAGCCATCGAAGCCTAGCTGCTTTGGTCTCTCCGATAATGTTGGGTTCGGACACTAGGTCTTCAATCTCCGTGTTCTTCCTGACTCTCAACCTCCCATCAACCAGTTTCTTCGGTCCCAGAATTTTTCGCAGAATTTTCCTTTCCGCCACTAACAGCTTGTTCTCCTCTTTCAAGGTCAGTGTCCAGGCTTCGCATCCATACATTAAAATTGGTCTAATAACAGTTTTGTAGACTCTAATTTTAGTTCTTCTGCGTATCAGCTTAGACACCAGAACCTTGTGAAGAGCTGCCGTGCATCTGAGAGCGTTTTGGATACGGATATCAATCTCTTCCTCTCTTTGGTTAGTATCTGTAACGGTACACCCCAAATATTTGAATTTATTAACACCTTGATAGGTGTAGCCGTTCACTTCTAGATCTTTCCTCTTTTCTCTTGTGTTCCTGTATCTCTTCATGTGAAAGTATTCCGTCTTCTCACGGCTAATTCTGAGACCGACTTTCTTTCCTTCTTCTTCCAAGACTTCTGCCATAACCCGCACATCCGATTCGCACTGTCCAAGGAGTGCTAAATCATCGGCATATCCGATGATTTTGTGCATGCCATTCAACTCCACTCCGCCATCGACTTCTATTACTCTCCGGATGACGTATTCGAGCACCAAGTTGAATAGCATCGGCGATAATGCGTCCCCTTGTTTCAGCCCTGTCACCACTTCAAACTCATCGGTTAAGCTGGAGCCTACCCTGACCCGCATCTTGCTATATTTTGTAGCAACCTCGACCAATTTTACTAATTTCAGTGGTAATTTGAAAGATCTTAGAATTTTAAAGAGTGTATCCCTGTCCACACTATCATAGGCTTTAGTGAAATCAACGAATAGTGAATGGATACATTGTGCATATTCCCACTTTTTTTCCATCAGTTGTTTTAGGAGAAATATTTGATCGGAGGTGCTACGATTACGACGGAAGCCACATTGGTAATCTCCCAATATCCTCTCAGAGAAGGGCTCTAAACGGTTTAAAAGAACGTATGAAAGAATTTTGTATGCTGTCGGTAACAGTGCAATTCCCCGATAGTTTGAGCATTTCCTGCGACATCCTTTTTTGTGTATTGGGCAGATGATGCCCACATTCCATTCGGCTGGTTGCTGTTCTTCCTCCCAAATTTTTATGATTATTTCGTAAAGTCTAGATTGCACCGCTCCTCCACCATATTTCCACATTTCTCCTGGTATGCCATCAATCCCAGGGCTCTTGTTGTTCTTTAGCCGCATGATAGCTTCCCTAACCTCTTCAAAGTCAGGTTTCTCCACCACCCCGTTGTCCTCCTCCTCTGTGATTGGCATGTCATTTTCTACAGGGGGGCAGTTTAGTAGTTCCTTGAAGTACAAGCGCCATTTTTCCTTTACTTCCTCAGGATCTGAAACTAAGTTTCCTTCGTCGTCCTCGAGTAACTGGGCGGTGGGTTTATATGCTTTCTTCACTGAATTAAGCTCTTGGTAAAATTTACGTGTCTCGTTAGCTTTCAAGAATGTCTCCATTGCTATCAGTTTCCTTTCCAATGCCTTCCTCTGTTCCAGTCTCACTAATCTTCTAAACTCCCTTCTCGCTTCCTCATACCGATCGACCCATTTGTTGTCCTGTAGTGCCATTATCTTGAGCTCTCGTCTTTTTTCTAAAGCTCGGTCACACTCTTCTGTCCACCATCTCCTATT
Organism: Pyrausta purpuralis; assembly: GCA_963924145.1. NCBI lineage: Eukaryota > Metazoa > Arthropoda > Insecta > Lepidoptera > Crambidae > Pyrausta > Pyrausta purpuralis. The sequence goes on along the minus strand of OZ001662.1, from coordinate 696,677 downwards.
CTTAGTTCTTTTCCTCCTGCCCAGTACCTTCAGTCTAAGCCTCGAAATCTATTATTTAATTCTGTCTCAAACTGCCTCCGTACCTCTTTGTTTTTTAGGGACTCTATATTTATACACTGTTCATCTGGTCTATCTGTTCTACGAGTGGTTTTGATCTTGGCTTTGATCTTAATGCCGATCATGAAATGGTCACTGTCACAATCTGCTCCACGAAGAGATCTTATATCCTCTATAGTGTTTTTATGCCTGTTGTCAATCAACACGTGGTCAATTTGATTTACCGTGACTCCGTCTGGGGATTTCCAGGTACCTTTATGTATGTTTTTGTGTGGAAACATAGTAGATGATACCACCATCGACTTTGACGCTGCGAAACTAATAAGTCTGAGACCGTTATCATTAGTAGTTTCGTGTTTGCTATGTAAACCGATAGTAGGATGAAACATTTCTTCACGGCCGACCTTTGCATTGAGATCTCCGACAGCAATCTTGGCATCATATTCCGGGATTTGGTCGAAAACAACTTCTAGGTCTTCGTAAAAGCGGTCTTTAATCTCGTCGTCTGATCCTTCAGTTGGGGCATACACATTAACTATGGTGATATTATAAAATTTAGCTTTTACTCGCAAAATACAGATTCTATCTGAGATAGCTTCGAATTTCAGAACATTATTTATGACTTTCTTGTTAACAATGAATCCTGTACCATTAATGAGCTTTCCATCCTCCCTTCCACTATAAAATAGTAAAGCACTACCGTCTATATCGCAATCCCCTTTACCGGGCCATCTTACTTCTTGAAGCGCTGCTATATCAATTTTATATCTGCATAATTCTCTATTTACTTGGTACATAGCACCAATTCTTTGCAAACTTCGTACATTCCATGAAGCAAGTCGGAAGTCCTTATTTCTTCGCCGAGAGTCGTCGTTAAGATCGGATCGTATTCTTTCTGATGTCGTTTTCGTAACAATTGTCTTTTTACATGAACGGGGTGTCAACCCGTCGCACAACCCCCGAAATGCTGGAGGACCACACCCTACGTTGGTCAGCGAGCCCTTTGGGCTTGGCCGGTCCACTCACATAGGACAAGTTAAATTAAGTTTCCCTATGTGAACACGCGTAAAAATCTTGGCGTATCCTGATGACGGAATAATAAGTGGTATTATCTTTAAGTTCCACCAACAAGAAACTGTCCAGTCTCTTGTGTCCAGTTGTTGAAGAACTAAATTTTTGGAGTGTTAAATAGAGTGTTAAAAATATTAAAAATGATTATTGCTTCTTTAATTCTAAACTTTCTTCCTTGAAATTTCAAAAAGTTAACATTCTTTATTAAATTTACTTCATAACTTCGTTGCCTTATTTTTAACCCAGAACAATAAAGTATGCCTATCAATGCAAGCTAACTCCAGTTTTGTACAATTCAAACCCACCTTTTCGGCCTAAAACAACAAAGCTGCAACACCCTATATATTTATTCGTATATCCGACACAAAGGGCTCGCTCGCCCATACATTCGATTAACTCGACAAATGCCTGCTCAATGGAGCCCTATTTTTAAACAAACATGTGCATAGCAGAGGAGTGATATAGTCACGAGACTTAATTGATTTCATTCATGGGATCACTGGACTGGAATGCAATCGGAATTATATACTAGGCCGTCGTTATTGGTACGTCTTTGTGGTTAAATAATTATTTAATGGTATGAGATGTTAGGTGAGTTTATTTTATTGTGTAATAGAAGAGGTAAAATCTAATGCGTTTTAAAAAATAATCGACATGCAATAACGATATAAAATATACAAATATAATAGTGTAATCTAAGCCGGCCGTCGGGATTCGAATCCTGCATGGGTCAAACGTTTGTCTGGTTAGCACAAACTGGGGATTACAATACAGGCGGGATCCCGCAATACCGAGATCCTGGTATTGTAGGACTGAAAAGGAGCGTTACAATGTGTTCTTAATATCATACTAATAGTAATGCGTAAATAAATGTAGAGTTACTTGATTAAATCACTCTATTTGTACGATAAATATATTTTATTGATCTCATACTAACAGTAACACTTTATATGTGAAGGTAAAGAGTTAGTTTCTTTTTTGTTAATATTTAACGGTGTTATTTGATTGATCTCTTATTAATTGTAATATGTCCGTAAATAAATGTGGAGATGATTGTTTTTTTTTTGCTTTAAATAACCAATATGCCGCAATTACCGAGATCCCGCCCTAAATACCGAGATTGAATTCAGGTTGCGGGATTGAAAGCCCTAGCACGAACATTTGTACCTAAGTAAAAGATGTTTTGTATTTATGGGAGACGCCCCCGTCATAATCGTTGTCTGGTATTTGTAACACAAGGGAGAAAAATCCTTACCATGAAAACACGTCAAATGGTGTGTTGTCTGGCGCATTTGAAATTTATTATTTATTATTATTTAATCCGTATTCTGTTCCTTTGCCATAAATTAGTAAAATAAATTTTGAAAATATATTTAATTCCTACAACCTTTCAAACATATTCAAAATATTGTATAGCTTAAGTGAAGTGGTTTGTATGCATTTAAATCTAATAATTTTCTTAGTATTTTCTGTTACAAACTTTACGTACTTACTTATAAATACAAGAAATAATAGAACACGATTCTAATATCTTTTCAGCCGGTACGGTTGATGGCACATGCCACCGTTTATCAGCGACAAATACTTATTCTAGAGTGAATTGGCGTGGCATTATTTTCGGTTTCACTCGTTTTTTATCGGAATGCATGATGGCCGGCCCACAGATTAGTATAATTTTGTCCATGGCCGCTGTCCAGCAGTTCCTGAGATAAGCGCGTTCAAACAAACAAACTCTTCAGCTTTATAATATACTAGCGGTCCCCCGCGACTTCGTCCGCGCGTTTTGAGTTTGCTCCCTCCCCTCCCGTCGCAGCGTCATGTTTTATACCCTAAACCCTTCCTCGATAAATAAGCTATCCAACACAGAAATATTTTTTCAAATCAGTTCAGCAGTTCCTGAGATAAGCGCGTTCAAACAAACAAACTCTTCAGCTTTATAATATATTAGCGAAAGCGTACGTTGTACTTAAGCTGCGAACATTATTTTGGTGCGGAGTTATGTTAAAACTGTGATAGCTCCTAAGATATTTATTGACATCAAATTATATTTAGGGCAGTTTGGTTCTAAATGAAATGCTCGTGATGATGAATGTATTTATTTTGATAAGAATAAATACCTGTGTGTATAATACACTTCTAAAATAATGCATTATTTTTTTACAAATTTATTAACATAAAAAAGGTTGTAGTAAGTCAACCATATAAGATAGACATATGCTGTCGCGGACTTTATTATAGAACTCTTAATGCTGAACAATCCTGTCATACATGATTTTTGTGTAACTTAAGCGGTTTCCGCAGCGTATGCAGCGGAAGCTCTCAAAAGGAATATCTTTCTCCCGTTTTCGCAACATTTTTCATTTCTGCTGTGGTCTTATGAGTCGTATCTTTATGTTATATAGCCTAAAGCCTTCCTCGATAAATGGACTATCCAACGTAAAAATATTTTTTCAAATCGGGCCAGTAGTTTTTAAGATTAGCGCGTTCAAACAAACAAACAAACAAACAAACAAACAAACAAACTCTTCAGCTTTATAATATTAGTATAGATTATGCATAAAATAATCGTTTCTTAAATTATTTATTTATCATCAATTCATGTTATGTTATTTCTATTTCATTGTTAAATTTATATTACTACTAGCGGTCCCCCGCGACTTCGTCCGCGCGTTTTGAGTTTGCTCCCTCCCCTCCCGTAGCAGCGTCATGTTTTATATCCTAAAGCCTTTCTCGATAAATTAAGCTATCCAACATAAAAATAATTTTTCAAATCGGGCCAGTAGTTTCTGAGATTAGCGCGTTCAAACAAACAAACAAACAAACAAACTCTTCAGCTTTATAATAATAGTATAGATATATTAGCGCAAGCGCACGTTGTACTTAAGTTGCGAACATTATTTTGGTGCGGAGTTATGTTAAAACTGTGATAGCTCCTAAGATATTTATTGAAATCAAATGATATAACGGGCAACTTGGTTCTAAATGAAATGCTCGTGATGATAAATGTATTTATTTTGATAAGAATAAATACCTGTGTGTATAATACACCTCTAAAAATAATGCATTATTTTTTTACAAATTAAGTAACATAAAAAAGGTTGTAGTAAGTCAACCATAAAAGATAGACATATGCTGTCGCGGACTTTATTATAGAACTCTTAATGCTAAAAAATCCTGTCATACATGATTTTTGTGTAACTTAAGCGGTTTTCGCAGCGTATGCAGCGGAAGCTCTGAAAAGGAATATCTTTCTCCCGTTTTCGCAACATTTTTCATTTCTTCTGTGGTCTTATGAGTCGTATCTTTATGTTATATAGCCTAAAGCCTTCCTCGATAAATGGACTATCCAACGTAAAAATAATTTTTCAAATCGGGCCAGTAGTTTTTGAGATTAGCGCGTTCAAACAAACAAACAAACAAACAAACAAACAAACAAACAAACAAACAAACTCTTCAGCTTTATAATATTAAGTATAGATTAGCGCAAGCGCACGTTGTACTTAAGCTGCGAACATTATTTTGGTGCGGAGTTATGTTAAAACTGTGATAGCTCCTAAGATATTGATTGAAATCAACTGATATAAAGGGCAACTTGGTTCTAAATGAAATGCTCGTGATGATAAATGTATTTATTTTGATAAGAATAAATACCTGTGTGTATAATACACCTCTAAAAATAATGCATTATTTTTTTACAAATTAAGTAACATAAAAAAGGTTGTAGTAAGTCAACCATAAAAGATAGACATATGCTGTCGCGGACTTTATTATAGAACTCTTAATGCTAAAAAATCCTGTCATACATGATTTTTGTGTAACTTAAGCGGTTTTCGCAGCGTATGCAGCGGAAGCTCTGAAAAGGAATATCTTTCTCCCGTTTTCGCAACATTTTTCATTTCTTCTGTGGTCTTATGAGTCGTATCTTTATGTTATATAGCCTAAAGCCTTCCTCGATAAATGGACTATCCAACGTAAAAATAATTTTTCAAATCGGGCCAGTAGTTTTTGAGATTAGCGCGTTCAAACAAACAAACAAACAAACAAACAAACAAACAAACTCTTCAGCTTTATAATATTAAGTATAGATTAGCGCAAGCGCACGTTGTAATTAAGCTGCGAACATTATTTTGGTGCGGAGTTATGTTAAAACTGTGATAGCTCCTAAGATATTGATTGAAATCAACTGATATAAAGGGCAACTTGGTTCCAAATGAAATGCTCGTGATGATGAATGTATTTATTTTGATAAGAATAAATACCTGTGTGTATAATACACCTCTAAAAATAATGCATTATTTTTTTACAAATTTATTAACCTAAAAAAGGTTGTAGTAAGTCAACCATAAAAGATAGACATATGCTGTCGCGGACTTTATTATAGAACTCTTAATGCTGAACAATCCTGTCATACATGATTTTTGTGTAACTTAAGCGGTTTCCGCAGCGTATGCAGCGGAAGCTCTCAAAAGGAATATCTTTCTCCCGTTTTCGCAACATTTTTCATTTCTGCTGTGTTCTTATGAGTCGTATCTTTATGTTATATAGCCTAAAGCCTTCCTCGATAAATGGACTATCCAACGTAAAAATAATTTTTCAAATCGGCCAGTAGTTTTTGAGATTAGCGCGTTCAAACAAACAAACAAACAAACAAACAAACTCTTCAGCTTTATAATATTAGTATAGATTAGATATTATTTTAAATATTCACCCACAAAGGCACCCGCTAAAAAATAAGCGTCCCTCTGCCACGGCTTATGCTGAGCGGGTGCCTTTTTGACTCAAGTAGCCTCCTTTTTTGTATATTGATAAATATAATGATGTTGATGTAATTAATTGAGTCAAATATATTTATTTTCTATCTTTCTCTTTCTTTTAATTGCTGACGGCAGCCGTAGACACGTTATTGAAGCGCCGTACTTACAGCCTTGTCAAGTGCCGTTCGTGTATCAGCGGGCCTAAGATGCGCGCCTATTTTTCACTTATTGCAGCAATCGATAAATTTCAAACGACTTTTTAATCATATTTAAAAAGGTTTTTACTAACTCCTATGTTTTCATTAGTGTTTAAAAGCAATTAGAATTGTATTATAAGTCAAACAAATGTCAAATAAAATTTTTACAGTTGTTTAGGAAATAAAATTATTTTATCGACACGATAAACGGTATCGAGGCGTGCATGTTAGACCTACTGCGGGCGAAGTCTGATGCATCATTTCTGATATTTCGCGTCGACAATTTCAATTTTATGGTTTTTTAATTCATCAAATATCATTTTAACTTACGTATATATACTATATTTTTACTAACTATATCTTTGATAAATCAAAAAAAAATATTAGTAGTTTTCTAAGCATCATTCAAAAATTCTTCTCAATCAATAAATACACGAGAACACCATTTTTTTCTCAGCATTTTTCGAGCGCCACCTGGTGGTTTTACACGGAACTATGTCGAGACTTCCGACACTGATCTCTATTTTCGAATACCGAAGTATTACGTCAAAGAGAGAGAAACATCTGGTCACGGTGGCTGCATCCAGTAATTGGTTCTCGACAACTTATTGTAGCCGTTCGAAGGGGTATTAACTAATGTCACTTGCGGTTATAGACTCAACTGTTTGCGGTATTAGTTCGTGATAGGCAAAGTTTAAATTAAATTTTCACCATTTTTGTATTTTTTGGCTAATGGTTAATTTGATATGTTAGACAAGCACTTTAAAAGGCATAGATAATTATTTGAAAGAAATGTTACTTAAATAGTGTACTATTAAATATTCTTACTATTAAAAAAAATCTAATTGAGGTATAAAGAATATCTAGCTGTCATAATATAATTATCACGTTTCAACAAACGATTTAGCATGGTAATTTACGTATATTTTTTTAAAATATATTTGCCTCGACTTTATTTCAATTTAAAAAGCAAATCCACGACCTGTCAGGTGACTGTCAATAGTTTTCGTGGTTTATTTTATTATTATGACTTATTCACTTTTTTTAATATTTTCTTTGGAATTGTAATTTTGAAGGTTTGTAATGTAATATTAGTCTGAGGAAACTTAATTAGTTTTGGTATTATCGTTAAGTGTTATTTATATTCATTTCATACTAACTGTATGTTTCCCTAAAAATAGTAATAATAAAAAAATGGCACTTGTGAATTTTAGACAAGTAATTTACTCAAACACATAGTTCAGTTGACATCCTCAACTATTCTGTGCCTTACCTAAAACCGATTCTGACATTCAGTCCATATCAAAGCACCCGCCACCGCAACCGAAGTGTAACTCGCTAACCACTGGTTAGCAGTCACTGCGCAGTAGCCTAATTGTACCAATTATGCGTAATGGCGTTAATTAGAACAGACTCGGGACGAAGAAATTCGTGGCTAATGGTCCGAGACGTGTTGCCAGAAAATTCAAGGGAGAAGAAAGCAATGATGTTTGGAAATTGGCTCTTCATTTTTGGACTATTTACTCGATATTACTATATATGAATATTTATGAAACTTTAAATATTATTCTTATAATTGGAACGCGCTGTCATAAGACATGTTTCCAAAATAAAAGCACCTGTTGGGATTCGAAAAAAAGAGATGAAACCCCTTAAGGTATGTATTACCAAAGTAAAAATACTAAGCCTCATCCTTAAGTATCTGTATTTTATCTGCTTGGAAGCTACTGTACTACGTTCTGCCTTAATCAGTTCGGTACTGTAACCGTTACTATGAATTTACCACAGTTTTTCTAGCTAGTGACGACATTTAAAAAACCTTTGGAAAATTGCACAGCGCCTCTAGCGGTCACTGACAGAACAAAATTTACAAAAGCAAGAAGTTAAGTTGTCGCTAACGAATAAAACCGTTGTCCCTTGCGAGTTAACTCATGGTTACAGTACTGACCCCACACAACCTTGCATTGCAAACACAAAACGGTATTGTGTGCATATAGAATTCCCTTTTCCCGCTAAACTGGGCTGGCTGGTCGGTAATGAAGCGCACTGCAATTTATGCGTTAACCTTGGCTCCCTGAGTGGCGGTAAACGTGTTAAGAGATCGCGTTATCGAAAATGCTTCAAACTAGCGACTGGAGCGGAATACTCGTATTCTTTGTCAAGAGTAAAAATAAAAAAATAAAAAAATAACAAATAATAAATATTGGACACCAATCACATACATTGCTCTGATCCCAAAGTACCTAAGTAGCCAATGCAATTGTGTTATATCAGACACGACGGTGGTACCACAATACCCAGACCCGACACAATATAGAAAAGATCGTTTTCTACATTGACCCGACCGGGAATCGAACCCGGAACCTCACGAGATGGCGACGCTTGAAACCAGCGTGCTAGCTACTCGACTACGGAGGTCGGCAGAGTATATGGAGAGATACTCGTGCATCAATAATTCATCTTGATATAATTACGATTTTTTCCTTGAGTTACAGGTATTTTATACGATACTTTATTTTTTTTAAACACTCACAGTGTCATATTTTATATAGATAAAGATGAAATAAGAAACCAAAGATTTGCGCACGGGTGGGAATTGAACCAGCCTTGAACCATAAACAGACGGCTAGATGGCGCTAAGCGTCACGCAATTAACGTTTTCATAAGAGACCACAAATTTTGCGGGGTCGGACTGACAGCACGGTAGCTCAATTGGTAAGAGCTTTTGGCCCGGTCAGCCAAAAGGTTGCTGGTTCAAGTCCCGCCCGTGCGACATTTTTGGTTTCTTATTTCATCTTTATCAATATTTTATACGATTTATTTTAGAGGGTATTGCAATTAGATTGCGTGACTTTATGAGATTGAGGAATACAAACTGTAGCATTAGATTTAGCCTAAAAAGCATGGTTATTGTTTTTTCAGAATATTATCGATATTGCAAGGTACGTTAAAGTTAAATTAGCCTGTGAAACTCCCACTGCTGGGCAAAATGTTTACCTTAAGGAAGTGGTGGTATGAGCCGTGTTTCACCACTCAGCATCACTCACTCAGATCTTACGACTCTTCTTTGAAGGTGTTTTTATTACAAAAATCCTGGTGTTTTTTCATACCTTGTACCAAACTATTGCACATGATCCTCTCATCCTGACCTCCGACCTCATATTGGCTCAATTGAGTTGCGAACACATGTCCGTCTGTTGTGCGCCCATTCATCGCCCTTCAATGTTGCTTTTGCGTAGTTAACCTTTTCATCTTACTTAGTGAGCAAAATAAAGATTTGGTTTGATTTGACATTGTTTGGAAAACGAGTAGAAATTTTAGTGGTTTAAGTAAGACAAAGATTGTTGACACTGTTGCAACTTTATCTATTCAAATAGCTCTAAATAGGTAATTGATTGTTTAAGCGATAGTTCTCGGTTACTGGAATAGATCTTTTTGGGCTTTATTGTCGCCAACTCACCTTAGTTATGATCATTTATTGGCAGCTCTTGTGTTTAGAATTAGAGTTCACTGCTAAGTTCCGTTGAATATAGAAATTACCAGATCCTTTGAAGCAAGGTTCCCTAATATACAACTTAGGTAAAATCAATGTATATGTTATATAAATTGCACTTGAAAAAAGCAACTATGTCGGACAAGGAATCGAACCCCGTGTCTAATGCTATCCGGGCGTATGTCTATGCCACATTGGCAAGCCTGTTAAATTTTGCAAGTGCTTTCTGTTTAACGCGTAGGCTGCGTGCTGCTGTAGGACCTCCAATGTTGCGAGATCGCTCTCACAATATCCGAAGGAAATATTTTTACAAATATTTAACAATCAGTTAAAATGTAGGAAGCCAATTTATAATAATATGCATACGCCCGGATAGCGTGAAACACGGGGTTCGATCCCTCGTCTGACACAGTTGCTTTTTTCAAGTGCAATTTATATTATTAAGTTTGTGAAGTGACAAAACACTATACAAACAAAAATATAATCATGTATAAGTATTTTTGTTCTTATGTATAAATAGAGAAATGGTTTATAATCTACAGAGCATTCTCAATAACTTCACCAGCCATATCCAATGTCTGTAACGTACAGCTATTTTAAATCACATATTTTGATAGTTAATGGAATTTTTAATTTCAAATGGTTTGATAACGTATAGAGAGGTCTATAGTCAGCTCACAGAGCCGTTAGTTGATTGAGTAGTTTGTGTTCTGCTAGACATAAAGGCACCTCATACGACTGTGATGTTGCCATAAATTAGTTTTGAAGGAGAATTAACTCAGTACATGTTTGTTTTTAATTATTAATCAATTTAATTATGAGGCTAAAAATGAAGCAGGGCAAAGGTATTAATTCCAAAGGGTCAAAAGGTTTCATTAAAAATAAAGTAGCAAAGCTGTCATATATATTTTTGCATGGATATAAACGGGGGATGATTGTAACGTAATGCAATTATTATAGTAAAGTGCTTAAAAGGTTTTTTATTTAATTGCGCTGAAATCGGGGCTTTATACCGGCTGCGTGTGTTTTAATTTCAGGTCTGAAATTGTATATTAAGCAAAGTTATTCCTGTTTTTCGTAAACAGTAAAAAATATTGTATTGACAACAAGGCTCTGTAAACTCAAAGACATCGGATTATCGCTGATTATAAATTAACAAGAGCACAGATATTTGAAAGAGAAAAATGACAGTTGTGAGTTTTTTAGCTTGCTTTTTTGGTCACAATCTCATCTGTCGATGAATCAAGGATGGAACAGGCTATTTACTCCCCTATGTAGTAGTAAATACATATCAATGTTATATCTACACTGCTGAGTTATTTAGTTTTCGTTATATCGTTCTCGTCAATTAAATATCTTTCTTAATCCTCATACTAATTTAGAACTTTAGGAATTTCATCTGATTCTATTCATAATTATGTTATATGTTTATTATTTCTTAAAGAGTAGCTTAACAACTTTTGAAACGAATGAAATCTAGTACCATAATTTTATTCACGTGTTACTTAACTATCTCTAAGACAACAAACAGGAAAACTTTGAAGCTATCGGCGGCACTTGGAAGTTGCCAGATAGTGTTTAATACATCTCCAACTCATGTTGTTGAAACTTGTTGCAGATGCAAAGTTCTAGCTCGACAGATAGTTCAGACTTCGAGTTTGTTCCAGTCATGGATGATAAGTTTGTCAACTTATATAATATGGCAGAATCTGCTTACATTGTAAAGATTTCCAATTATATTGACTATCACTATTATCATATGATTTACTAGCACTATTAAAGCGCTTGTTACGCACCTATTATTACTGACAATTCAGATGAAAAATTAAGCATACTCAATAAATTCCCAGTAATTAACATACAGAAACTTACTTTTATTTGTATGACAGTCATTAAAGCAGAAAACGAATCGTATCACAAAATAAAAATTAACACACACGTCCAAACACCATTCGGCACGGCACTTGAAAAAAAGTCAAAAACCACTAATGATACGGACCAAATGGAACACACACATCACTAAGCAACCGCAAAATTGGAGACTGGACACACCGACACTCTGGAATCAACTGGTCAAACTGATATACCTGAACCAATCGGGGGTCGTAGAAAAAATATTTTGACAGCTACGTGCCGTTTGTCAGTTTCAAGGACCCCCTGTAGACTTCAACTGTATAAAACTTTAAAAAAGCTCTTAAGTTTGAGTAGGTTAAGTTGAAAATTGTATGCGAAATGATTTCGAATAGTTAAATAGCTGCATTAGTGGCTCAAGAATCCTGCAAAAAAGCAGTGATGTAATTTGGAACTCTGAAGTCAGTTATTAGAGGTGATAATTGTGCACAAGGTGAAGAATTTAGTCATTCCGTAGAATGTTTACCTGTGCTCAAGATAACGTTAATCGGTTATGTTTTGTTTGCCTCAGAGATGACGTAAACGATGGTTTATTGTTGTTTAACGACAATTTTGTGGGCGCAACGGTGTGGGTGGACAATCGGTCACTTTCACTAGAGTTTTTTTAGTAGCTTTGCTGTAAATTATATCATTTGAACGCAAAAGGGCAGTTTTTACTACCGTCTGGCTTTTTTAGGATTTTGCATCATTGGAATGTGCTTAGCTTATTGAGATATGATCGTAAATTATGTAACAGAACAAAACGCGTGTCAAGTCACGTAGTTTTTGGAAGAGAGTGACTAATGACAAAAGTAATTTTGTGACCGAGATTATTTTTTACTTTAGAGTTTAGGTAACCATAAAGGTGTATTTTTGAGAAGTTGTCTTTTTTGGGGGTCTTCAAGCTTGGATGAATTAACCACTGGATATGAAACGCAAGCGCGAATGTATGAAAACATCATTAGCCAATTTCTGCGGGGTGGGGGGAGCCTGTCGTGTCAATTTTTGACATTTAGTGCATGGAAGTGTCGATATTTTTTTATCGATATGTGTGGAACGAATGAATGAACGAATCTTTTATAAAATTATATTTAATTTTATCACCAAAACAATAAATTACATTATGGGCATGTAATGCACAAACCATCAAACGAACAATTGAAACATAGAACGTCGTTATATATGAACGGTCTGGCAAGTATCACTTAGTTAGTGTGAACTTCCTAAGACATTTTAAAACAACCCGTAAGTACACAATATAGCCTTGCACCATTAAAATCCTCCTATGGGATAATTAAGCTAAAGCAGTAGATTTTTCGCGTTGGCATTCAATCACGCTTGGCGTAAAATGGATACCACATATTCGGTGATGATTTGTGGGGATCCATTTTGCCTCTCTTCGGACTGCTTCTACCCACTTTATTTTCCTTAATGAATCTACAGGACACCAGTGTCGGAAGTCTCGACATAGTTCCCTGTAAAACCACCAGGTGGCGCTCGAAGAATGCCGTAACAAAATTAGTGTTTTCGTGTATTTATTGATCGAGAAGAATTTTCGAATGAATCTTAAAAATTAGAAATATTTTTTAAGATTTATTAAACATACAAGCTACATAAGTTAAAATGATATTTGATGAATTAGAAAATCATAAAATTGAAATTGTCTATGCGAAATGTCAAAAATGTTGCATCAGACTTCGCCCGCTGAAATAATATTAAAAAGATGTATTGTCAAATATGATAATTGAAATTTGTAACAAAACTGTTGTATTTTTAAGATTACCTTAATCTACTCTCGAGTGAAACATTTTACAGATTTATTATTTTATTTTAAAATAATTTATATTAAAAATTTAATTAATGTTTATCGATATGACTTATCGACAATTGTCAAGCACAATTAAAATGAAACTGACAAGAGAACGAATGATAAACATACTACAATCCTACCGTATAAAGTATACGTTATCTTGTTGATTTTGTAGTAACTGACCACCACTTTTTTAAATGGCAAATTTACGTTTCTCTTGGAAAACACATTTCATTATTTTTATGAAAAATAACAGCTTTTTTGGGATAAAACGTTACTTACGGATGAAAATAAATATTTTGTGTCTTGCCGCTGTAATTTTTACACAAAAATAAGCCACATTTACCATTTTTTCCGTCAATGTTTCTCACTGAGCTCTATCACCGTACTGACAAGACGTCACCAGTAAGTGAGGCCAAAAAGCCCGCTTCGTGGCTAAGGAGGCACTAGCGAAATTGCCCGTCATTGCGCGTCCAGTGGTTTATTCGTCCAAGTCTTCAAGCCATAGTCAGTATTATATTTTGTGCAAAACATATCGATAAATACATACCATAACACAATAAGCACCAACGGAATCTCCTAAATTTAAACTTCCTTAGTATCTTCATCTTGACATTCACCATTTTGCTTTTTTGATATCACAATGACACACCTATACACAAATAAACAGAAGATAAATATGTCTTTGCTTTAATTTACTTATTCAAAACAAGAATATTAAGTCCACACATGTTATTTTTCCAATAGCTAGCGATATACTATCTACGGAATATTCTCAATCTTTAGTCATACCATACTGTTTATCGCATAAAATCTGATAACATAGGTTTCCTATTTTGGAATAGATGTCTCATCGAGTTTTCGGAAACCAATTACGAATACTAGGAATTTTGCTGATTAATTACAAAAGGCTATTACGTCATTGAAACATGAACGAGCTTCGTTAAAGAAACGCTTTATGTGAAGTGCAATAAAGTTTAATTTGCAAAAATTGATAAACCGTAACAGCCATATAAGAGATGAATGGTATCCACCATACTTTTTACCTAAAACCTTATCATCGAGATATGATAAAGACCTTGTGAGCTAAACGGTGTTATATCATAGATACTAGTTAAGAATATGCATTTAAATTGAAGCCTTAATTCAAGCGTGATATAGATTTAATTGCCATTTTTATATCTTGGTCAAGGAAAATTAATGTTGACAATGTTTACAGGTATTATCTAGTAAATATTGACACTGTAATGGTTTACCGTGAGTCAGGAAATAGGTGCTTTTGAAAAGATAAACAGATTGAAGTGTTTTTGTGTGATATAAGTTTATTAGATAAACATAAAAACGTGCCTCTAATACTCAACTCTACCAAGGCAAAACCTAATAGCGAGCCGTATAACTTAGCATCTTAATAATTTTAGTTCTTATAACGAATCGAATATTTAGTAACGAAAATATTAACCCTTACCAGATAGTCAAGTAATAGATGGTACAGCATATTTAGTAAATGTATCCAATCTGTTTAATCCCATCAAATCTCACCTCCTCTCGAAGCTGTACACGCTTGAAATCCTAAATCAACAATATAAACCATGCATCTGATGGAAATGGAACTGAATAGTATTCTTAATATCTACCCGAAGTCACGATGTATCAAAATAATCTACGCTTGTTGTAAAAAAAATGACCCATGCCTCCTTTGGTTCTATTAAAGGATAATTTACTTTACATTGTCATCGGTTTAGATAAGCAAAGTAGGGATACGCCTTTAGTCAAAGTTAGATGGAGTTGTTTATGTGTTTTGTTAATGGTTGTTTGAATGTGAGTTCGGTTAATGAGCTGTTTGCTGGTCCAGTGTTGTAAATAAAGTTAAAAAACACTCGGTTTTTATAAACAATTAATTGATAGTCTGTTGACACAATATTACGAGTATAGTTTCCATAAGACTAACTGATATCCGACCACAGTGTATATATAGGAAAAGACTTGCGGAATTTGAACTTAATTTCACCCATGGCTCCGTCCACGCAATTTAAAAAGTACTATCCTTTTCAGAGCAAAGTGGAATTCAACAAAATAAAAATCATTAATTAACAACGATCCACTCGTTTTTGAGTGGTGTAACTGGCAAGACTTCCTTTGATATGTGTAAAGATTAGCCTGCTTCAAACATACTCGTATAATGTCATTATTCTCCGGACATTAAGTTTTTTTTTTTGTAATTTCAAGCTACAAAAAAATAGACACAAACCCAGTACCCAACCCCGAGACCTATTGGGCTGAGGTCCAAAAACGGAACACATTAGAACAATGAGCAAGAAATAATTTAAAAGTAAATCATGTTTGTTTTCATAAGATCATATGAAATAAGATAATATTTAAGAAACTATATCCACACTAGTCTGTCTCCAGGATACAAGAGCTAACGGTCGATTGAAAGGTAGGATTTGCCTCATACGCCCCGTGAAACTTCGTTACTGGCCTGATACACAGCTAGTTCGATTTTGTTAAGTTTTCCTTTTTGTAAATGTTTTCAAATTGCCTACTAAATGAATATTTTGGTGTGTTGTGGTATCACCGTTGTGTCTGATTTCCATAACACAAGTGCATTGGCTACTTACTTTGGGATCAGAGCAATGTATGTGATTGGTGTATAATATTTATTTATTATTTTGCTCAAGCAATAGCCTACATTTGCACTAATTGGTTTAGGTCATAATTGGAAATGGCCTAAGTGTCACCTTACTAAAAGCAAAAACATGCATTCTGGAATCACAATCAAAACGTGATACTGTAACTTGATAAGATAGCTGCCTTTTACATAACTTATTATACATAATAATCCAAATATCCAACGTTTTTTAGAACACCATGTATCAACATATGGGACAAGCCTTCCCTGATGTAAAATATGATTAATCTAACGTTGGGACAGGTCGGGCGTCTAGATTGTAAAGGGCAATCCTTATGGCGTATTGATGGTGTCTGCCTACGTAAGTGGGGCTTACAGGATTATGGTGTTGTCAGGTTGAAGTAGTTTTGCTTGGATTTAGTTGAAAATGTTTTTAAAGGTATTGAGGTTGCCACGTATTATGTTTGGTGCAACTATACCGATATAAATCGACCCGGTCTTCAAGGCAAAATCGGATTTGATTATGGAGCATTTTTAAAATTTTGATTTAATAGGTGGATTTGCGTGTTGCAATATTTTTCAAGTAGGACTGATTTCGGAGACATGGATCGTAAAAAAGACTGTCAAACTGCACACAAAAAACTTTTTCTGACAGAATTTAATCAAACCATATTCTACAGTGGTTTAGAATGCTTTTACCACTCACAGTGTCATATTTTAAATTCTTAAAGATGAAAATAAGAAACCAAAATTTGCGGACGGGCGGGCTGTCAGCACGGTGGCTCAATTCGTAGAGCATTCGTAGGCCAAGAATATGCTGGTTTGAGTCCCGCCCGTGCAATTTTTTTGTTTTATATTTTCATCGTTAATACTACAGTCTTAAAATATCTCCCCTTCATGTGGCGAATTCCCGCAGAGGGACTTAAAATCTTTAAAAAAATTGCGCCGACTACAAACCTTAAGATGGGCTTAAGCTTGTTGTTTCAGAAACTATTAGAATGTTATAGCTAGAGAAAAAATGACACCCACTTAGGTACAAACCCTTGAGCTAGGCCTAAGCCTGTTATTTAAAAATTACTGTTTAGAAATATTATAGCCAGGTAAATATAATTGACGACCCGTCTCAATGTAGTGGTCGAGAAATCGCCTACTGCGCAACTGGTTTCGGGTTCAATCCCCGCACAATACAAACATTTGTGTGCATGAACATGTCTGTTTGTATTGGTCTGGGTGTTTTCTATGTATATCATGTATGTATTTACAAACAAAAAGTATTTAAGTATTATATCCGTTGTCTGGCACCCATAACACAAGCTTTGAGTAGGTTACTTTGGGACTAGATGGCGATGTGTGGGAATGTCCAAAGGAAAGGATAATTTTCGACTTACCCTCGTACATCTGCGCGTACTGCGGGAAGCCGGCGGCTCTCAACCATTTGCAAGCCTCCGCCGCTTCGATCTCTGAAAAAAAAAGAAACACTTTTAACTCCAACTGTACATAAACCAACTTTTACACTCTGCGCCCCTAAGCAGCGATATTAAACTGTTTTTTGCGTGAGTCAAGATTCTGAAGCGCGTTTTCTAAACTCGCGACTGCATCGATGCTAAATTAAACTGTTCATTGCGTGAGTCGCGATGCTGGAGCGGGTTTTCAAAACTTGCTACTGCATCAAAGGGATCTAATATACAAAAAGGTATAGTTATTGACATACATGCGGCTATTTGCCGTCAGCACTGTAACTGCCACCAGTAAGAAACGACAACTGACGTCGAAGCACCGTCAATATGACGATTTACACTACGAACACTCAGTGTTATTTTGTATTTTTAAAAGAGGAAATAAGAAAACGTATAAAAATTGCGGGTGGGATTTGAACCTGCAATCTCTGGCAAACCGGGCAAACACTCTTTCCAATAGAGCTACCGTTCCGTCTATTCGAACACGCGGAATTCCTGGTCTCTCATGGATACGTCAGCGCCATATACCTACCGACGTTCGAGTTCGAATCCCGCCCGTGCGAAATTTTGGGTTTTTTATTTCATCTTTTAAGAGTATACCATACTACTATGTCTTTCTGATTTTATTTTAGGACTGTTATCAGAAGTCCACAAAATTAATGATCTTAACTATACGTGGAAGCTTTTTAAACGACACCAGATTAAAGTAAAACAATTAATAACCGTCGTAAGGGCCGGAAAACTATCGCTTTCACTGAGAAGCCCGAGGCGCTTACGCACATTGGAGAGCGACGAAAATTAGAAGCTAATTTATATTCCAATAAGTTGAAAACTTTGTTGAAGCGTTCCGTAGGTCATAAAACTTTAACTTACTCATATTAATACGAGAAAAGAGAAAATGCTGCGAAGGTGGCTTGGACATATATTCGTTCGTTTTGTTTTTTATTATCACAATTCCTAAGCTTCCCCCTGGATAATTATAAGTATTTCATCTGTTTAGACCTATGATTGACTGGAAGATATTGCTTTTAACATAAAGTCCGCCAAATGTACGATATTTTACACTACGAAAAAAGCAGCAGTTTTGCAGTTAAAAAAAAAACGCGTATTCAATAACAAAGGAAACAAAAACGACAATTTCTTAATTGGCGTAAACAATAATTGAGCTGCAAGGAATCAACAATCTCATTTACGTCGAAAAACATGATACTCATTTCATTTAATCAACAATAATATTGATTGCAGCATTTTTTAGTAGTTTACTGATTGAATTTCGATAACCTCCGATGTGTAGTTGCCAAGCACGCTGAGTTTCAAGGCATTGCCACTCTGGATCCAGGGTTCGATTCCCGGTCGTGTCAATGACGAAACCATAATTTTCTATATTGTCTCGGGTCTGGGTATTGTGATACCGCCGTTGTGTCTGATTACCATAACAAGTGTATTAGCTACTTACTTTGGGATCAGAGCAATGTAGGTAGGTGTCCATTTATTTAAAAAATCTTATAAATTAATAATTTGCTGTAAGATTTTTTACTTTCGCCTTATCTTATTTATCAATGATAACATTGTTTTCATAAGAACGGTACTCCAAAACATTACAACTTAGCCCGTAAAAACCACTTAGACAATCATCAAAAGAAAATAGGCTTTCACCTTATAAATATTAATCAGTAGCCAGTGTTACAGATCTGTGAATTCAAAACACTTTACTATTCATTTATATGAAGATGAGAGGTCTTCTTAAATTGGTTAGGTTTAGTAGGGCGAAGGGCCAATCAGTGCTATTGTGGGCTTGACGCGAACTAATGTTTAAATAATGTAGAGTTAAGCAGATGTAACCCGAAGATCTCTGAGAGAATTGGACACGGCAGTTTGTAATGCACAAAGACTTTACACAGTCAAGTGCATAATTTGTTACTTTAGCAATTCTGAAAAGAACAAGGAAGTAACAAGTAATAGAGAAAGTGTAATATATATATATATATATATATATGCGCCAGATAACACACCATTTGTCGTGATTTCAAAGTAAGAAATTTTCTTCCTCG
Organism: Pyrausta purpuralis; assembly: GCA_963924145.1. Lineage (NCBI taxonomy): Eukaryota > Metazoa > Arthropoda > Insecta > Lepidoptera > Crambidae > Pyrausta > Pyrausta purpuralis. The sequence goes on along the minus strand of OZ001662.1, from coordinate 677,268 downwards.
TGTTATCAAATCAAATCAAATCAACATTTATTTATTACAGACTACATAGGTCCATGGGTTAGTAGAAGTAGCATTATAAAATAGGGTGTTATGAACACCAGACAACGATTATGACAACGTCTACCATAAATACTTAAATACGTATTAAACATCCATTACTCAGGTAAAAATATTCGTGCTCATCGCACTAACATTTGCCCCATGCGGGATTCAAACCCACGACGGTCGGCGTAATAGTCAGGAGCTAACCAATAAACGCGTCGTCGATGAAGAGATAGTTTGTCTCCGTAATGAAGAGATAGTTTGTCCTGCAGATTTTCTAATAATCTGAATGATACCATGATCATACAGAAAATGATGACAGAATTGGGGGTGGTTGTGTCAAATTTTTGCTTTGGCACATATGTTTTCTTTTATCTAATATCCATTGTTTTAAGGAGACCCTGTTTTCAGTTGAAGATCCTGTATTCAATCAGTATTAAAAGTAAAAGTCAGTAAAAGCGTGTCAATTACAAATTGAGAACCTTTAATTAATTTATTAATGTTTTGTACTCTATTTAGAATCAATTATTTTGTGCTCTATTTAGAACCCTATCATTTTATTCATTAATTTTTATTTATTTGTTGCACAAACAAACCGGTTTCAATAAATGGAGGTTCTCAGTTTAACCTATGTTTGTAGTTATGTTTTTTTGTGAATATCTTGCGTTTTGATACCGATTTTGATGCGGTGGTGACTAAAGTATTTGTTACACTAAGGAAAAGGTTTTAGTTACTATTTTAGTTCAATCAAGTACATTGTTACTTATACTCGTACAATAATTAAAAAGGTACTTTTTTAACCAAAAATTTAATATTCGAAGTTAGAACGTTACTGCTGCTGTCCGTTAAGGTTGACTTCATGTACCGACTTTAAATGACGACCTCCGTCGTGTAGTGGCTAAGCACGCTGGTTTCATGGCGTTCCGAGTTCGATTCCCAGGCGGGTCAATAAAGAAATCAAAATTTTCTATATTGTCTCGGGTCTGGGTGTTGTGTGTCTGATTTCCATAATACAAGTGCAATTAGCTACTTACTTTGGGATCAGACCAATGTATGTGTTTGGTGTCCAATATTCTATTCTATCAAACAAACAAAAAATGAGTTTTTTTCCCCTATTGGCGTTATTTTAATCTGTTTTTTTAAGGCGGTTTAATTTTTGTGTTCCTTTTTGTCATACCGCATCAAACAATTCCCTTCATTACTCCTTCCCAAAAATACAGTCGCGTGGGTCAACCAAGCTAGCATTAGATATATTTCATTGAAATGCCGCTTTATCTGTCTTTCCAATGGTTTCTTGTGATGTTTAGCGAATAAACGTTTTGATAATGTTAGAGGTTATTTATTACGTGATAATGGGTCACTTTAGATTGCGGGGTACAAATTGGGGGCTTTTATTATTGTCTTGTTACCTATAAGGGTGGGGCTTACTGTTTGTGAGAACGGGAAAGTTAAATAAGTTCTCATGTTAGTAATACTTGTTTAAAATGTAATTGACTAAGGTGTAAATAATCTTTGAACTAATGTGGTTTATTGCCTTTTATTGCATAGTTAATATTGTTCCTTGATAATTTAAAGAAAGTACCTACCACGTGTTTTGTTTTTTAAGCTAATGTGACTTAAACTTAGTAATATCAATAACAATAATAAAAAACACATGAAATCCTTGTTTTCCCTTATTTCATTTTTTCACACCAATCACATAAGTACATTGCTCTGATCCCAAAGTAAGTAGCCAACGCATTCGTGTTATGTAAATCAAACTCTACAGTGGAAACACAAAACCCAGACCCGAGACAATAAAAATAAATATGATTTCCACATTGATCCGACCGGGAATCGAACCCGGGAACTCGGAGCGGCATCGCCTTGAAACTCAGCGTGCTTAGCCACCATACCACGGAGGCCGTCACTTTATTGCTTACTAAAGTACGTAAGATAAAGTGTTTAGAATTTTAGAGCCAGTCATCAACCTCATTAGAGTAATTACCTTTAATGATGGAGTTTTTCTAATTGTCAGCAGACTATCAGTAAGTTTTGCCTGTCATTCAAATACCCAAAAGAAATTGGTAACAGTTTGCACTCACTGTAAAAATCATGACAACTCCACAGTTACATCGCAAATGTTAAAAAATATTTAAAATGAAGGATTTTTCAGATGTAACAGCTAAATGTACAAGTGTTTCAAAATAAACTTTTGCTGATAGGCATGTTTGTAAATTTGTTTCTTATTTCCAAAATCACCTTGTAAATTAAATATAATGTTTTCGTAAACTTCACAACAAAGCCACGCTAACTATTAAATCGGAATCAAACGAATCACATTATCTATTCGGAAGTGACTACTAACATAAATAAAAGTGCGTATCCGAATCTAGTCACGTAGTATAAATAACTGGCACGTCTTATCAGTCAACTTTGTTTAATCAAAAACAATCGTACCTGTTATCTGATCGATGCTCAAATTCGGAACACTCACACTCCCCATCACTTCACTTGCAAACAAACACGCGCGCGAAACGCGGCCCGATTCACCAGGCTTCATAATTCTCACTTAACAACCAGCCAATTCAATTAACACGCGTCTAAACGTTTGAAATGTAAAAAAAACTATGCTACTGGCGATAATTCAACCGACCAATGCATTCGAATTAGCCGCCATTAATATTTCGATATTCAAATATTTACGAACCATAACTGGCAGCTAAAAAAAACAACCTGCCATTTTATAGAACTGAAAAACTGAACGTTTCGAATACAAGTCGAATGCTCACTGGCAGGTAGTAAAATACATTCGATTTGAAAAATTAGGAAATTCAAAAATAGAACGACCACGGTTGTATGCGTGCGCTCGCAAAGAGCGGGCATGGAATGAGATTAGTTATCGTTCGTTATCATACGGTCGTTACGCCCTTTAATCGCTGGACTAGCGATAGTACGTCTTGAGACTGGATGTTTGAAGACGACTTTGGATGTGGCAATTATTTTGATTTCCAAAAAAACTAAGATAAACTCAAAACGATCAAACATCGATAACTTAATCCTACCTACGCATTTTGAATATAGAAAAAGAAGAAATCTTTCAGGTCATCCGATGAAATACTGTTATAAAAAAATATATTGAAAGACGTAAGTGTAAATTATGATGTGTTATTCATGAGTAAAATAAAAAGTCTTCAAAGTATTTTATTTTTCATATAGTTCCACTGAGGATACTGATACACGTCTTATATAAACCCCATCACTGCTTCGGGACAATTGTGGGCTATTGAGGACATTTTGCTACGTCTTTAATCAGGACTTATTAGGGACTGAAAGAAAAAAGTATTGCCAGAAAAGATTGCAAATCTACTTATCATTGCTTTTTATTATTATTATTGGTTGTTGGGCTCTATTGTTGCCAGCTCGACCAGGTATGATCTATTGTGGCGCCTTTTTATTTAAATTTCACTGCTTAGTCCCGTTGACTCTATAAATTATTATTGACAGATTCTTTGGAGCGTGATATCTACTAGCTCATCCGGGTGCATGATATACCGCCCGAGATGGATACTTCTTTTGCTCAAAAGCGGTCCGCATGAACAGAGGATATGCATGGCCGTTTCTTCTTCTGTATTACAAAATCTACATAGCGCGTCTTCGGTCATGTTCATATTGGCCAAATGTTTTTTCAGTTTGCAATGGCCAGTTAGTATTCTGGTCACTGCACAAGCTTTGTATCTTTCGAACTTTAACAGTTCTTTCGCTACTTTGTTGTTGTAACCTCGAATTAGTGCTTTTGAGTGTTCTTGTCCTTGTGTAGACTTCCACGACTCCATAGCCTCTTGCTTACAACGGGTGGTTAGAGGCGTAGTGGCGCGTTGTTTGGTGATGCCACAGAATGGTTCTACGCCGATTTGAGGGTAATCGGCTCCTTCTCTAGCTAGTTCATCTGCTACTTCGTTTTCTTTAATCTTTGAATGCCCTGGTACCCATGTAAATGGTACCAATGTTTGTTGGTGTTTCCCAGTTCATTCAATGTCTCAGTGCATGTTTGCACAAGTTTTGACATTTGTTCGAAGGATTTTAGAGCCAGCAATGCAGCTTGGCTATCTGAGTTGATGTAGATGTGTTGGTTCCGGAGTTTCTTTTCAAGGTTTATCTCTGCACATTTGTTTATGGCAAAGACCTCGGCTTGGAAGATGGAGGTTTCAGTCCCCGTGTTTACACTTACTTTGAGCTTAAGCCTCTCTCCATAGACCCCACAACCTAAGTCATTTCCAATCATTGCTTCATTACGTAATGTAGTTGCGATTGAACAAGTTAATGCAATACTTTCTGACTTGTGAGTGTGACGCTACTGATTTTGTTGATGCCACCTCCTCTTATTTCTTCATTCGCACATCCGTACCGTCAACTAACGAATGAGTTTAAAAATTAGGGAAAATATTTAGTGCTGTTATCTTGCTGTCATTCAAAGAGTTATAATAACGTTATCGGTAATTACTACGAGTAGCATGTGTCGTCCTAATGTCTCCCTGTTTATGTCGAAATGAGGCCTCGCGATAATAACTGTGTTATTTGTCATAACTTATTTTGCGGTTTATCTCGATGTAGTCAGAGTATATCAAACGCTACAAATATAAAAAAACAATATTATTTACATTTTAATATATTAACAATTCTTAACCGACTTCAAAAAAGGAGAAGGTTATCAATTTGACTGTATGGTTTTATTCCTTCTTTGTTACCTCGTATCTCAGTAGTTTGTCGACAGATTCGAAATTTTTTTTCGCCTACTTAGAGGTTCTACCTTCTAGTTGGTCCCATTGTTGCCAATTTGGGATCTGATGATGGAATCGTGGTGTAATCGAATCTTAATGTTGACGTGTTGTTACGTCTGATAGTCAACATCTTGTGGGGCTGAGCTGATGGTGGAACCCTTTACGCTTAGAAGTTCAGTATTTATAATTATGATATATGATGACAGAACTTATGATAGGTGGTTTGAGCTTCTTAAAGAACAGAGTCATAGGGTGCTACTCCCCCCCCCCCCCCACACACACTCTGGTAATCTGTAAAAATGAAGAAATAAAATTAACTTTAAAAAGAGTAAAAATTGATTTCAAAACCAAAAAAGTCTAAAATAAACTGCACTTAAAATGCACTTAAAAGTCTAAAATAAACTGTTGACCATTGAGAGAAAAGGAATCCATTTTAGGGAAACAATTTCTTTTTGGAGTCGGTGCCATCACTTTGACCATCAAGCATCAGCTATCACAGCACCGACTCCAAAATTAAATTGTTTGCCTAAAACGGATTCCTTTCCTTTCAATCGTCAAGAGTTTATTTTAGACTTTTTAGTGCATTGTAGTTTTGAAGTTGGGTTTTGTATATAGTAAATATATTTTTCAAGCCTACCTTATTTTGGTACCTAAATTATTTTGTACCTTACACAAAAGTCTGACTGTTTACAAACACGTGACGTGGACTTCAGGAAAACGGTTCATTATTCAACATTAATTCCTGCAAGAGTCAAGTCATGGTAAATGAAATTAAACTGCAGTGCAGTTAAATCGATGGCTATCGATTCCGAGAATTGATGACTCAGGACTCTTGAAAATTTCCACTTTAACCACAGACTAGATGGAAACAGTCTGCATTCTTGAGAAGTGGTTTGTGATATACGCAGAAGTGGACTATTTAGTGTACGTAATATGAATACATGTCTAAGCAAATCAAACTGATTCAATTATTTTGTTCAACATCCATCATGTTTTTATATTGCTTACTTTATTTGCTGCGTTTTAGGTGAGCATTTGACTGCTAGCGAGTATAGTTTGTAGCAACATTTTTGACATTTCGCGTAGACAACGCTGAGACGAAATTGTTGTTTATGAATTTACTGCTTGAGAAGAATTTTTCAATGAAGCTAAAAATACTTTTTTTTAGATTTATTAAAGATATAGCTACGTAAGCAAAAATGATGATGATGAAATAGAAAATCAGAAAATTCAAAAAGGCGACGCGAATATTTATTTTTTGGTTTTAGTATTCAACCGCAGGAAAACCAACAAATATTGTTACTAAAAGATGAAATAAGAAACAAAAAATTGCGCACGCGTGTGACTCGAACCTGTAACTTCTGGCTAACTGGGCCAAACGCTGTTCCAATTGAGCTACCGTGCTGCCGCAACCTTTGCGCAAATTTTGTTTTCTTATTTCATCTTTAAGAATTTACAATATGATACTGTGAGTTTTAAAAACATTCTAAACCGTGTTTGAGTGGCTAGCACGCCAGTTTCCACGGTACCATCCTTTAGGCCAATTTTTCCAATTCACTAGATCATTTTTTTAAAACCATTTTTTTTTTACATAGCTTGGGCTTTAATGTCCAACTTCCTTATTTTGATACAATAGTTTCTCATTTCCACCAATCTGACAATGTAACATTCATAAAATTCGGTCCACACGCTCAATTCCCTATTTTTTTATTACATAAGAAACTTCTTCTGACAATATCAATCACAACAAAAAAAGAATTACCGAAATCGGTCAAGCCGATCACGCGTGAGTCCGTGACTAAGCGAAATATCGTTTAATTTGTATATATAAACAAAAGTTTATTATTATAAATCGGAAATATTTTCAGTCTTTCCGACGTAGTGAGCTTTAAGTCATCGAGTTCATGAACCAGAACCAAACAGTCTGCGGTTTCTCTGTTTAGATTACACTTACTCAGAATCGCAACATGTGTTTTGCCAAATAAAGAACGAGGCCACGACCCACATTTTCAGTCTTATGCCTCAGCAATAAAGTTGACATTCTGGCGTTCTAAAAGTTTCGGGACAATCTCGATGAAAGCTTAATGTTCCCAGAAAATTACAAGTGTAAAGTTAAATTACATATTAATTGAGTTGCTGTTTCAATGGCGTCGTTTATTAAACATTTATGTTGTTTCATTTAAGAGATTTGAGATTAAAGTCAAAGCATAAGCATTATTAACAGTTAAATAATATTACTTTTGCCTCAAACAATTTACTTTAATGCTCTTAAAAATCCATATCTGATATCTGGCTAACTTGAGAACAAGTTGAAGTTAAAAACAGAAACCCTTATAGGTTCGTCAAGTCTGTCTGTCTGTCTGTCTGTCATTCCGTATATCAGAACCACTTTATTCTGAAACTATTATAATTACACAGTTGAAACTTGTTAGGTAGATGTATTCTCTTAACTGCTTAACTATTCTCATACAAAAAATAAAGATATTTGATAGGGGGCTCCCATATATGGAACTACAACAAACAAAAAAATCTTGATTTGACAAAGTCACTTATTAAACTCTCTTATTGAATTATCCTATTAAGCTACTGATTAAACTCCATGCATTACAAAGTGGTTGACTAGTAGAGAATGCCACAAGGCATTTAAAGTCCGCCTATTATACAACTTAAAATGCAATAAACTTTCAAAAAGTCACGACCAAAATAAGTTACCTATATATTCATGCATTAGCAATAAAGTTAATTAAGTATCTAACACGAAATTATGAACCAGCTACCAAATTGCATTTGATACAATCATTAATCGTACAAAAATATCCGATAATGATTAAAAAAAACCGTTACCTCATTTACTAGTTATGACAAATCACTTCTAAATGTTATACATTTATCTTGAATAATGATGACATCCGCTAATTTGAAGCGATAGAGGTAGCCGTTTTTATTTTAATACATAATTATCGCCTGTTATTACATCATTAATTATTAAAACTAGACTTCTGGAATTTCAAGCATGTTTATTGATCAAAATTAAGTTAGTATAAAGTTGAAACCATTAATAATATTTGGCAGATTTAAGAATTATTTTCAGACTGCTTATACTTTACTATAACCGAAATGTACTATGGTTTAGAATGTTGAATGTTTTAACATTCCTGTTATCTTTGAATCTTATAAGTTGAAATACGAAATCAATATTTCACATGGGTGGGACTCGAATCTACATCTTTAGGTAGATGGTGCTGACGTCATGCGTTATGACGTATTCATAAGAGGTCAGAAATTTCCTAGCACGGTAGCTCAATTGGAAAGAGCTTTGGCTCAGTTAGCCAGATAGATACAGGGTAGAGTCTCACCCGTGCGCAATTTTTGATTCCTTATTTTCTCTTACTTAAGGCGCTACCCGGATTTTCAACGCGCACACTAGCGCCACTTTAGTAAAAATTATAACTCGTTAAATAAAAAACCAATCAAAAATCTGGTAAACACGATTGTTGTACAGGTTCTATAGTTTATTTAGTACGTTTAAATTGTTTCTAAAGTAGTTTACTGTAGTAAGAGTTAGAAAAACTGCTCAATATGGCCACTTTTGTCAATTTTTCTAACTGTACCTAACTGTCGTCAATTTATAGAGCAAGAAATTAATTGTTAGTGGTGTCATTTTCATGCGTTAGTAATAGTAGTTAAATATCAAAAACAAACCTGCAGCGTTGCCACCAAGTTGACGATCGTGAGAAACGATTCCATAGAAGCCTAGGAATAACAATAAATATTTCAAAAAGTTGTAAAATAATGATAAAAGACCTGCCTGTTGCCATAAGGAAACGTCACTCATGTGATATAATGGAAATAGATTCAGTATCACTGCTTAATATGTGTTTTTATAGCATGGAATGACTTAAATAAGGAACAAATTGATTTAAATTATAAAGTCAAAATTTATTCATTACCTACATAAGGAAATCGGAATCTGTTTTACATTCTGAAAAGCTAGGTTGCACTTGAAGTTTTGTATAAATTTTATGAAACGCAATGTGAACACAGTGCCGTTACCATGAGTTTACTCGCTAGCGACGACGTAGGTTTATTTTTTTGTATGGAAAAAATAGTTCTGTCAGTTACTGCTAGAAACGCTGTGCAATTTTTTATAGACTTTTTTTACGTCGTTCTAGCGAGTAATACCGTCGTTACTTATGGTAGCGGTACAGACCTATTGAAGCCACATTTTCAGAGATTTTTCTCTGGCCTTATAGTTGCCATTAGATTCAGCTGTACAAGAACTTACTATATCTATTTCAGCTATACATAAACTCCTAACATGACCACCCCATGTCCTGCCATAAACATAAGACATTAACGACGCGTCGAGCTCTTTACGTGCCGTTTAAAATTCCCGACTTTGGGAGATGAAATGTTTAGTGGTTGCGTGGACCATAGACATGCGACTTGCAACTCGTTGCGTTTAGTCGCAAATCATTAAATCCTTGCAAAGAGTTGCAAGTCGCATGGGTCACAAACTAGTAATAAATAATGTAGGTACATATGTTGCTGATTTTAGAAATGTTTAAGTAAGAAGGTAGTCCTCAATTCAACTGTTTTTATTGTTTTATAGTAATAAACAATAAGAATAGTAAAATTGGCGGATACGATTGATGTACAGTGGCCAGCACATCAGGTTCCACACTTTTGTTGCAAATTAGCCCTTATTACGATACCGCACTAAAAAAAATTCGAATCGGTTGACAAATGATCGAGGTATGAAGTAACATAGATAAAAAAAAACATACAGTCGAATTGATAACCTCCTCCTTTTTTGAAGTTGGTCAAAAAGAGAAACCATTTTTGAACTTGGTGCAATTTTAAAATATCTTGATTTAAGGATCGCAATAACATTTCAAATTCTAAATTAATGCATCTCTGTGGCGCACACACAAAAGAATAAAGACGACACTCTTACAAAATGTCCACGCAACAGCCAAGAAAAGCGAAGATGGGTTTATAGATTCTATGTTGAGGTTATTTACGACAAGAGCATCTATTAAACGTGTTATGACGCCGAAGATATACTTTTATTGTACACTTTTAAATTGTTCAGGTCAAAGTGCCTACATTAGTAGTTTAAATAATGGGCTGTTAGGATGTAAACATGTTATTAGGTTTTCGACAGAATAGTTTGAAAAATAATGATACTTTCTCTCACTTATTTTCTTGCATATTACTTTTATATTACATATTAATACCTATAACCACCATATGAATCCTATTATCATGAACCACGCGTCATCTTTTATTTAAGTGACGTCCGTGTGTCGTCTGTTCAAGGGGTTTTCGTTAAAAAGTGGTCAACTCAACCTTGACTACGTTTTCTTTATTATAGGTATCAGTTTAGGGTATTTATAAATTTTAATGGCTACCATTATTGCCAATATAAAATAACTTTAAAATAAAGTAACACAACAGCCAAAGATGCCACGAAATATTGCCTATCAATAAACAATAGAGTCGGATCCTTCGATAATTACTAGTCAACTCAGAGTTATTGCAAAATTGACTGGTGTATTACTGTCATTTTTACGACAAACTAAACAGAACAGCTAGTACACTGCAAACGACATTGGGTGATACGTTTATAAAAAACATCGGTCCCATTCGCACTTCGTCCCGTTTGCACTTAGTCCCATTTTGCACATTGCCCTAATATGATGTAACTATATTAACTGCCTCGAAGGCGCTGCGGTAAGAGGATCGCACTTTAAACGACGGCTGCGCTTGAGGTCCCGGGTTCAATTCCCGGGTAGGACCAAAAATTGGTTTGTCTGTTCAAAAATTCTCAGGGTAGCCCGGAGTTTGAAAGTTGGCGGTGTTTTACCCCCGTGCCTCGGAAAGCACGTAAAGCCATTGGTCCTGCGCCTAATCTCTCTCCGGTCGTGCCAGATTGCTATCTCATCGGGCTATTAGAGTGAGAGGAATAGAGAGTGCACCTTGTTCACACACTTGTGTACTATAATATGTCCTGCGCAGTCGGTTGATCGTTGTAACTGGCCACCGTGCTCGAAATTGGCTAGTGGGACTATTATTATTATTATGATGTATTTAGTGTTCTTCGGAAATGGTCACACTAAAATATTATATTTTCAAAATTGCAAATTCTCAAAATGTTGGCTCTGTTTCAAAATGTCCGCGTAAGTTCCTGTTACCACTATCTGCCCACACATCATACTTAATGACGTTTTTATCGTTCCGTAGCCGAATAGCAAAAACCGGAACTCTTATAGTTTCTTCAAGACTGTCTGGCCTTCCGTACGTCACAGCAATTTTAATCTGAAACTAATAGCGTCACACAGTTGAAACTTGTTACTAGCTTCAGTAAATACAGAACCAAAACTTACCTAAGTAAAAACTGGCCAAGTGCGCGTCGGACTCGGTTCCGTGCCAACTTTATTTGAATTAGGGAATCCACTTACTTCTACTTACTAAAATACCACAATATTTTGTTGACAGCAAATATAACTTTGTTTTTCATAGTTGATCCCGTCCAAACCAATTTTTGTTGAAAGTATTTGTTAAGGTCTACATTATATATTTTTTTCAAAATTTACACTTGCTTTGTTTAGAAGTTAGATGGGGGGGAGGACGCCCATTTAACCACTTAGAAAGCGTCTAGCTATGAAACGTTAGACTTGATAAGAAAATGGTTTTAGGAACCTCTATGTCATTTTTAAACACCTATCCGTAGATACTCCACACGCATAGGATTGACTAAAAAAATTCTCGGGCCCCTTAAATGTAATATTTTTTTATTTCTTGTATAAGAATCGTAAAGCGTTTAACAGGATACATCTTTCTACTAAAGTTCAACAGTGTGATGCTTATAGTTACAGAATAAAGTGGCTGTGACATACGGACGGACAGACAGACAGACAGACGGACAGACAGACTTAACGAAACTATAAGGGTTCCGTTTTTTGCCATTCGGCTACGGAACTCTAAAAATGACATGGCTTATCACTCTCACCTATGTCAGAGCCCAGCGCATCTGTTATGAATTAGTACCGGCCCACGTGGATCTGCGCGCGCGCTGCTTTACGAGCACTTAGCGCTCGCCAAGGTTAGGCAATGTATGGGTGGATGAGAATGAGTTTATGCCTATTTCGGTGATTGGATTTTGCAATAGGTTTTATGATGCTAAAACCTATTGCAATATTCAATAGTAAAAGATATACAATAGTGAATTAAACATCTACCTCGAAATTTACTTTCTAGAGGGCATTGCGAACGCTTTACAGAGACGAACTCACTGTCCCGTCTCATAGACATTATTTATCTTTGCGTGCCATATTATGCATATTCAAATGATGTGTATATTTATAAAATAAATACATATTTATTTATTTTCATATAAGCAATGAGCAGTATGTATGATTATCATCGTATTATAGTCATCTTTATCGCTATTCTCTCCTATTTTCTTGCCTCTATAACTTAACTTGCACCGCCTGTTTATATTTTTTTTCCTGTTCTGACCTATAGTTGACTGGTAGAGAATGATTTTGGCATTATGTCCGCCATATGTACATTTTATGTTTTGTGCATGAAGTTTTAAATAAATAAATAGTGCGCTAGTATAAGAAGACTATAATCTGCAGCACAGCCTGTAATATTTTTGCAGGTCTAGGCAATGAATTTCGGTAATTTGACCATCATAGTGTTGACTCTGGTGAATAAAGACTTTTGTTGACTTCATTATTTATTAACACATAACTTGATAATCACCTTAGTATCACTAATCAACTGGCTTATATAAATTGAACTTTTTATCTCACGACATTCACAATAAGTTATATTTTACTAATACGATTGTAACCAACTCAAGGCTCACCTCCGAATGCCGTCAGAATTCGGTCTCTGATTTCATTCCATTCATTTAATTTATTCATGCATGCATACTAGGTGTTACAAACTTACATAGGTGATATATATGTGTTCATAAAGTGTACTTATAACCTACTTACTCAGAAGGTATAGCACTTTGAGGGCAGCTTAAAAGTGAAGGTATATAAATTATACTACATATTATAAAAATCTAATATAGGTAATAAACTAAAGAATTTAAATATAGAGCAGATTTTTTATTTTCTTTTTCGGTTATTTAAATATTCATTTAATGAGTAGTAGCATTTCGTTGTCGGGTATTTTTGCAGGGGCTTTGAAAAAGATTTAATGTCAGGCTTTATTGGATATGGCATGGCAATTTATTAAATATTATGACTGCCGTGTAATACGGGCTAGTATTTTAAATTTTTATTCGTGAGGGTGGCATGTGATCTCTATTTCCCTCCCGCGCTGCATACAAGGGCGCATTAAATAACATCACATCTTATGTATCACTGGGCTATAATGCTGAATGCTAACAATAGCAACGGTTGCTCTCAGACTACTTAGTACTCAATGACGTTCAAATCTAAGTTAGCACTTCCCAAGGTTCGACATGGATGGCTATGGAGGAGTCAAGTGGTTAACTGAATTTGAAATAATAAACGTTTCTTTAAAGACTAGGTATTAAATAATAAGGTTATGATAGAGTCAAAAACGAACATGCCAGTAACTGTAGTTTGCTCCGATAGAAATCTTATTAAAAATGATGATCGCTACTTATTTGCGATCACAGTTGCAGTCTCCATACTGTATGACTCTCGTAGTTTGTGAAATACTCGTATCGCATTGTAATAAATAATAATATGGTACACATACAAACGATATTCATATATTATAAAATATTATATACATAAAATATTCATGATCTAATAATATGATTGTGTTTAGTATTGCTGCAAACAAATGCATTCATAATGAACACAGATGTCAGAAATCCCATGATTCTACATAGTATTATATTATCCGGGATTCTACAATTCAATTACTCTTTACATAGATTAAAGTAGCATATTTTAAACAACTACGCTTGCTTTTTTGGTAAATCAAACTTACAGATCAACGGATTAATAGTCAGCTTCATAATAGTCATTTTTTGCAATAGTTTTGCTCGTTATTTTTAAAGGATTCGTTGAATAAATCTGTATGTAACTTAAAGGCTTCTATTATTACTTTGTACCTACTATGTGTGCATTGAAAATCGAATATGGTACCTAAATGTTGTTGTTTCGGAAATTCGAAATGATAATTTAATATGATCAGATGGTGCACGATAGTTTCGTGTCAAGGAGAATTGTAATTAGATTCTGCATAATAATGGTATCATTGCTCAAGTAATGCTGATCGACAGTGATTCATACTACATTAGTTAGGGTTGATGGTTAAATAATTTATTTACAAGTAAAAATATAATCTATATGTATTATTTCAAGAAATATATATTTTTAAAATAATATCTTGGGAAGATCCGTATTTCAAACGTAAGTATTTCGTTTGTGAATTTTCCCGGACGGAAACTAAACAAACCTGAACAAACAAGATTCAGCTGAATCCGAAAGCGACTATTCACATCCATTATTATTTGGGCGGCTAATTCAGACAAATAATTCAAAACAACGAGCCTCATACAGATTAATTCTATGGTAATAGGTTTTTTCACTCTCAGTGTTATTTTTGTAGTCTTATAAGATGAAAATACGATAACCAAAAATTGTGCACGGGCGGGACTCGAACCTGCATCTTTCTGGCAAACCAGGTCAATGCTCTTTCCGATTGAGCTACCGTGCTGATCGGTCCAACCGCGCAAAACTTCTGGTCTCAAAAGGATACGTCATAAGGCGTAACGTCTGCGCTATCTACCCGTCTATTATTCAAGAGTGGGCCAAGTAGTTATTAAATGCATAATAAATTCAACTTGGAAATTGATCGCTTCACTATTCAATGAATTCAATATTCGCCAGAAAAATGCAGGTTCAAGTCCCGCGCAATTTTTGATTTCTTTTTTTTTTCTTATAATATCAATGCTACCCTGCAATACTCCTCTAGAGACTTACGAAATGTATTCATAATATTACACCACACATTGCCCTTAATATGACCATCAGACCGTCACGCCTTATCTTAGCACATGAGGCTTTCGGTCAGTTTATTTCGTCATCACTCCTACAAGTTAATTCGTTGCACAAAGCAAACGAACATAAACCATAGATAAACACTTGAATAAGACTGAGTGATGTCATCTTGGTGATCTTTTCAAGTTTGTTACAAAAATAGCACATTGTGTTATGAAGTAATATTTGAAAACTATGTATTAAATTATTTTGACAGATTTTAAAGTGCTGGTATTTTATTTATTTAATGTATATTGTATTATTAACAAAGATATAAAAAGGTTTTTACAACTTTCTACTGCCTTTATTACAATGTTTCTGCATGGTCAAAGGTATGACTGGGGAGTATGCTTACACCATTAAGTCTGAATTTAGTTAAGTGTGTTTATTTATTTATTTGTGAAATAAAGTTTTTAAATAAAGATAATAATAATGATGGAACATCAGTAACATCTATTTCACCGAATTTTAAATTTAAGATTTTATTTCATTAAACATGTTCTAAACTTTGAATGGGTATCAAACTTCTTTATATAGAGAAATTTATTTTTACTAAAATGTTTACAATCTGAAAATACTTTGAAAACTCTAAGCTCTTTAAAATAGTTTTACCTAGCCACAAACAAAACTCTAAAAATAGCTCTTTAGTTACTAATATGAGGCAAAATAAATTTCGTTTTTTTTTCTGATGAGCTTAGTACAAAAATGAGAAACTTAATTACATTATGATATAGTATTATGTATGTGTTATCTTTTACTTTGTATTCTTTATAACATTTAAGTTTCCATCACATTTTGATCTCTGATTATTGTGCAATATGGATGGTGAAATTCGTGTTATTTGTAGTATGTACTATCAAATTATATGAGACTTGAAACAAAATAAACTATCGTTTAACTATTAGTTCTGGAATTAGGTAATGCGGCATTTGTAGTATCGATTAAGTGGTTTGCTTCAGGATAAAATAATGAAAAAGAAAGGAAATATTATTCCTAATATATCACAAAAATGAAAAGCAAGATGATTTCATATTGAAATTTACATGCGCATCGACATTACCTACGATTTGAATAATTCAATTAATTGACTTTTTTCTTGTAAGATATTAGGACTATTTTCTTTTTCAGGTACTTTTATTTTAATTAAATAAAGGTCTTTCTAATAATGTAAAAGATTATTAAAACACGTTTCAATATTGGTTCGCTGGCCCCTAAAACGGTACTCGATGCATTGTCGCGTCGCTTCTCACGGAAGTGCATTAAGCTGCGATGCGCGTACGCAGTGACCACTACCTACTACGAACTTTGGTGATATAGGGGAGACAAAAAACGGTGTACATTTTTGAAACAACGAAAGAAACGTTTATTGTTTAAGGAAATCAGAAACACCAACAATAATTTAATGATTCTGAATTCTTATTTTTTCTACAGATAAATGAAAAATCTCCTTTATATCCGCTAATGATGCTATTCAAACGAGTTATGATACTATTACGGTGTTTAAAATAGTGTAGTTTTAGTTTTATATGATAAAGATATGTACGTTGGATGTAACGGTAGCTATGAAATAATATCTGAATTAATGAGTAAACTTAGCAGGTATGGAAAACCGACAAAATAGAACGGGGCGCGGTTTTTCCAAATAGACTGACTGGGTAGTAAAGTTAGCCTGTAACGTCCCACTGCTGGGCAAAGGCCTTACCTCAACAGCTATGAGTACGAGCCAAGGTGGTCGAGTTCGAGGTGGAGGGGTGTTTACAAGGCAGGCGACTAACCCTGCTTTCAGATGTTCTCAAGCCACCCATAAGGTCTCTGACTAGACTTAACGACTAATATCGACTGATATTAGCCGGAACTAACGGCTGGGTATTGTTTAAAAAAAAAGAGCATTAAAGTAGACCTATGCTGAACAACAGAAAAAAGGAAAACTGTATAAATAACATACATTTTCATTCGAGAACTAATCGCCCGATTATATCTTGCCCCGTGGTACGGGCTCCTTAAAACAATAGCCATGACAAATGCACTGTGGGTGTGATTTGTCAACGGGTGTTCATGATTTGTCAAATTTGTACGATAACGCAACAAGACCACCTCCAGAGATGCATTCTGTTTGTTACTTGATTGCAACTGACAGGACATTAATTATAATGACCTGATGAGAAGACTCAACATGATTATTTGACATGACAACACTTTTTATTTGTACGAGAATCATGAGTAATCACTTGAGATAGATTACAGTTTGGTTTAAATAATTATAAATCACTATGCCACTGTAAGTGGGCCTTACAGTTTTTTATTTCGTTACAAGGGTGAAACAACATAGCTGTGATTTTTCGGTTGAAATATCTGTAGGCACTTATGGACTGATAATGAATTTGTATGCACAACAAAGCCGTAATATTCAATCTTTTGACTCAAAGAATAAAATGACTTTAAAACTTCAAATCTAATACATTATTAGCTAGAAGAGAATTAAGGTACCTACGTATAAATTGTTTATTTTTATGTTGCATGTCTTAGGTTCTTTTGTTTTTTATTAATCAACTTTCATTTTGTAAAACTACCTACCTAAAATTATTATGATTATGATATAGAACATTTAGTTCACTTTGCCAAAAATTCATACGACTTTAATTGTGATTTCACAGTATCAACCTTAGGTCGCGCTGCTCTGCAATCCATTGCAGTTATTTATTGATCAGCTATAAGAACGGCTCTATTGTATACATTTTTTAAAACTACTGGCTCGATTTTGATGAAACTTAAACTGTAACCTAAGGTGCCTTATACTGGATTAAACTAAAAAACTTATCTTTTTCGAGAAATCCTGAGAAAAACGTACAAATATACAACATAAGTCTTGGTGTTTTCTATGTATATCATGAATGTATTTACAAACAAAAAGTATTTAAGTATTATATCCGTTGTCTGGCACCCATAACACAAGCTTTGAGTAGCTTACCTTGGGACTAGATGGCGATGTGTGGGAATGTCCAAAGGATATTAAAGGATATTTATAAGTACATACACCTACGAAATTTTGCACACGTGTTAGGAAACCTTACTGGTTACTAAATCAACATGCTTATATTTTATCCAATTCTGCAGTATCACATTCATACATGTCCAATTGATTACCCCCTTTTTTACGTCTGCAAAAATGTAAGTAAAATCTAGATTGAACAAATTAAATCAAATCAAACATGTATTTGCTGAGCAAAATATTGAATATTCCTTGTCTGTCGTTGGAAAAATCAAGCCTGAGTTAGTATTTAGTAGTAGAGATAACTAGTGTCTATAACTAGCTATTTAGCCCATATTGACTATGTACCTAAATAAACTTAAGTAAGTTTGTTTCTTGTTGTGGAAATAAATTGTTTTTGAAATTGAAATTGAAAATTGAAATTAATAAGGTGTTTAATAACAAACAAGAAAAAATAAAACTAAGACATGCAACATAAAAAAATATACTTTACCGATTCAAAAACGAAACCATTTCCTTGACTGCGTTGCCGCGTTGGATAGCTATGCTAATCCTTTGAGCTAGTAACCAGACAGTTTTATTATTTGCTTTTACAGAGCTTACTTTTGGCGCAATTTTAAATTGGAATTAATTGAAATTGAAATAAATAACTGCCCTAAATAAATATTCAACAGCCCAATCTAACAGCATACGAGCGAATCTAACATAACTCCGCCTACGCGCCGCGAAATGTATCATTACTATTGCATAAAAACGCATTCGGAACTATGTATTATTCATGGCAAATAAATATGCGTTGTTTCATTGTATTCAAATGCGGTCGCTTTCGCCAATCTCAATGATGCAGGAGCTGTGTTGGAGCTTTCGAAATTTTATACAGCTGACGTGATCGGGTCCTGGTAGAAAGCAGGCTTATAGAATAAATGCCTATTGTATTTTATATTCTATAAAAGAGGAAGAAAGATACCCTGAATCATAGAAGCTGAGCGATTGGTTATTCGCCTGATCTGTCTCCGGTCATGTTCGATTCATCTGATAGAAGTATGAGAGTGAAGGAAAGAGTGCCCTCTCTTGCGCAAACACGTAAAGACAAAAATATAGTAAAGAGAGTCGTTGTGTGATTTTGATTTGACATATTGTTGAATTTAGACAAATGACAGTATCGCTTTACCTATTTAAAACTACAATAATTAGGAATAATGCATCACACCGAAATCTCAATACATACGTGTTAAAATGATTAAGCGTATTTAAAATGTATACCTTTGAATGAATATTTGAACAGTTTTAAGAACCTCTATGTTATGCACGCTACACGCATAGGTTTGACAAATATTTTTTTTTAGGATTAAGTTTCATGTAACCCCCTTAAATATCTTTTTTTTTTGTAAGAGTAAAGCGTATACGTAAAGCGGTTAACAGGATACATCTTCCTACTAAGTTTCAACTGTGTAATACAACTAGTTTCAGAATATGTGGCTCTGACATACGGACGGACAGACAGACAGACCGACTTGACGAAACTATAAGGGTTCCGTTTTTTGCTATTCGTTTACAGAACCCTAAAAATTACTTATACTTCCTTTGTACGATATGTTTAACAAGCGCTGAAGAAGTATTATTCAAATTTAATGTATACCCTCAGGAACACGGTGTATATTGGAAAATAGCTCTAAAAAAGGAAACAAGAGCTCAGTTTAATGGAAATAGTGCATTGCTTTGCGCTGCCGTTTGATCTTAATCAAAGAGCTTTCAGTATTATAAATTTGCATGTTTTAAACAGCAAATTGATTCTCAAAAAGAAAAATGCAGTTCTAGTCTTGGACACTAATTAAAAACCTGCAAATAAAAACGTGACCTGCATATCGAGTTTTACTAAAGTCATTCAACATAAGGACTTACTGCTTCATCCACCAGCAATTAATCATCATTACGGCAATTGGAACTCAAAAAATAGTACCTGAAACAAAAACATAATTACCTTTAAACATTTTCTCACAATCGAATCGGTCTGAATACTTGCCGAAGTATGGGACTTGTTTGGGTCAAGCTTTTTGTTGCTACGAATAGTAGCTACTTATATGTTGCTATGTTGCCAATGATCTGTGGAGGAGTATGTTATGGAAAGCTGGTGGAGCAAATATAAATGAAACGTAACTAGAAATCATTGCGGACTACCGAGCCCCTGAAGTTGTTTTCGAGCAAATATTAGATTTTCCATGCGAGACATATTTTTATCGAGATGACTTATAGTAATAAAACAATTTTATATCCTTTATCGGTTATCTTAATCAACAGTTGGTACTTGATATGGTAGCTGATAACGGTGATAACACAGATATACTTTCGCATTTTTATTAGAACTAAATAATAATGATCGTAAGAAACACATAGCCATATAATTAACAAGATTGCATTACATTGGTAATGATTTATGAAATAAAAGTTTGATGTAAAAAATAGGTAACTCTTGTGTCCTATTATGAAACGTTTGCTGATTAATTTCGAGGATTGTGAAAAGGTAATGCTGATAAACACACCGTATTAAAAAAGCTTCAGCTTTTAGATCTTAAGATAATAATCACCATACAGATCAATTTGTTTATTTATCTGATTGTTTGTTCATTTAAATCAAACACTTACAAGTTTACAGAGCTAGTCCAACACACTTCCAATTTAAATTACAATAATAATATAACTGTCATGGAATAGGATTGCAACATAAAATTAATTCAAATTTCAACAAATCTGATCAAAATTAGCAATACGAAGTAATATACTATTTTATTATATATTTTTTTACATTAAACTCTTTTGCAATCTACTCTACCATGCTCTCCGGCTCTGAAATCGGGTAGCATTTCTTGTCACGTCCACCTTCAGAGCTCATTAATTATTTATTTATTACTTGTACCAATTCATTGACCGACGATGGATTGATAAAAACGACTTTCATTTAAAATTCGTCATACGTTTCGTAATGCAAGATATGTATTTATAATTTTAATTGTTTTACCAAGTACCACATATGATTTGTAAGCTCTGATAAATATAGTAGATTATTCCATACTATTTAATCTATGTCAGGTTATAGTAGGTATATTTCTATTGCTTTTTTACATTACTTTAGTTATCATAACTTATAGGTACAATATTTTGGTAACGAACATCAACTTAACAGTCAAATCATAAAATATCATTATAAAGAGCATTTATTTTATCATTGGACGTATGGCTTTCGTCGAAAAAAAACACTTTCTTCAGCAAAAAAAGACTCAAATTTATTCGAAGTCAGTCCTGGTTTATTCATCACGTGCTCTGTTTTAATTCGTTGTCCGATCTCATTCACTGCAAATAATTGCTCGTAGAGTTTATGAAATCTGATAAAAACCTACTTTAAAAGTCGGCTCACGAAATTTCTTTTCCGAAACCCATAAACGTATCGTGATTTCTCGAAAACGGGACCCAGCAGCGGAACGCCATCAAATTCGGTCGACGTCTGAATGGACCTAAAAAACAGTCAACGTTTCCCGTTGGTCCTTGTTAAGATTTAAGTACATTTCAAGTGTCTCAATGGAAATACAAGCGGCATTTTTCTTTCGTCGATCAACTGGTAAATTCGCGTTTCTTAAATTCATCAGAGGCTTTATTCAGGCATCTCACGTTGTTCGTAATGAGATAACATAGACTCTGGTCGAAAATTTTCTTTCTTATCTTGGGGCTAAAATATAAATATATTCGTGTTGATAATATTTACTTTATTTAAACAATAAAACAACGATGACATCTATATTTTTTAAAATTGCACAAGTTGTGTACATAATAACATGATGGAATAATGATAAGGCTTTTCTCTCAAGCAAGAACAAACAAAGAGAAAACAAGAAACAGCCATACAATAAAATATTTGAACAACTCAAAATGGCCTGGGAGGATATCGAAAAATTTTCAACCAAGCCTTTTACAGTTAAATACATTCGAATACTTAGGCGCTATTGTTTTTATCGGAGACAAAAATAACACTGTGAATGCATTTTTGCGTTTGTCTTATACAACTTCGTGCAACGAGTTTGATAATCTTATATGAACTAAGAAGACCACTCATGGAATTTAAAGGGCGCTCGATTCTTTTTGAAACAGAAGAAATGTGGTACAATTGCTTTTTAAGAGCTTTTAAATTCTTCATTCAGTATTGTTTTTTGTTGAGCTATAAATATTTGATGAGACAGGAAAACTGTTAGTTGATTATGCGAATACTCCTCAATGACTTCCATACATAACCATTACTCGTTTCTTTCAATGGAAGTTTTTGTGAGACCATTCGGATTGCTGGACGCTTTTGAACTACCATTTTTGGATGAATGGTGTTTAAGTATTTATTAACAACATTTACATCGGAATGTCGGCTTATTAGCATTGGCGATAGCATCTGCAGGTGCGCTGGACAACAATACTTGTGAAAATATAAGAGATTGGTTTAGAATGTTTTTAACACTCACAGTGTCATATTTTGTTTTCATAAAGATGAATTAAGAAACCAAAAATTTGCGCACGAGCGGGAGGGAGCAACCTCTTGGCTGTCCGGGCCAAATTTTTCCTGGTCAGCCAAGAGGTTGCTGGTTCAAGTCCCGCCCGTGCGCAAATTTTTGGTTTCTTATTTCATCTTTATGAATATAAGAGATTGTTTCGATGAAACAAATACCTATGCAGTGTCATGAATAGAGGCCATGAACTTAATCAATAGGGCATCGAAAGCAAAATTTTATATTGGAATTTAGGTAAGAAGGATTACTTATCATCATCATCATTAATTTCAGCCAAAGAACGACCACTGCTGAACATAGGCTTTCCACAGCGACCAATCACAAACGGTCTGCATCCAGTTTGATTCTGCAATATATACAAGATTGTTTGTCCTACGCTGCGTTTTTGGCCAAAGACTCTTTGTTAGTAATAAAAGAATAATTACTGATATTTTTTTATTAACTACTCAACATTATTTAGTAATTTTATTTTATTTTTTATTTTAGCGACTTTTACGAATTTATTATTGCAGCGACGATTTAATTAATCTTTTTTTATTATTATTATTACGAAAACGCAAATTTATTTATTTATTATTTATTTATACTTTATTGCACTGTTAATGGTACAATTGGTGGACCTAATGCCTTACGGCATTCTCTACCAGTCAGCCGCTTGTTTATTTATAAAATTTATTGCTTATCATACTCACATTATACATATGTATATTAATATACGAGTATCATCATTATTCTCTTGCCCTGTTCCCAGTTTATCTGGGATCGGCGCAGAATGTTTTCCTCTTCCACACTATTTTATCACCCGTCACTAAATCATCCACACCTTTCACACTCATATCTTGATTTACACAATCCATCCATCTCTTTTTTGGTCGGCATCTTCCCTTCCATCTATTAACGTTCATACTCATCACTCTTTTAGTTATGACTTTCTTCCCTCCTCATTACATGACGATGTCCCACCATCTTCTCGGTTATCAGTGCCACTTCCAAACTTCCTCGTATATAATCATAAATCACAATCAATCAATCATCAATCAATGAAAATATATCTACTTTGTTCAGAATTCATCACATAAATAGTTAGGATATTAATCATAAAAATAAACCAGGTACACACTTTTACCTCCAATCAATACCACCAGCTACCTTTCTTGCTACGTTTTTTATCATCCTTTCTTTTTAATCTGATGGCAGATGAACTTGACAGGCAGGCCTCAATGGGTGACGTCTCGTCTCATTGTCAAGAGATGCGATGCATTATTCATAGCATGCCGCACGTTGGTTACAAAGCTGCAAGAGATCCAAGGTTTGGTTGAGATTCAACGACAATGTTGAATGCAAGAATTGCATACTCGTATATGGATGATTTCGTAATTTGAGTTCTTAATGGTTTAATTATATATTTTATGACCTCCGTGGTGTAGTGGCTAAGCACGCTGGTGTCAAGGCGCTGCCGCTCCGAGGTCCCAAGGAAGGTTAGATTCTTGGTCTGGACAAAAAAAAAAACATATTGTCTCGGGTCTGGGTGTTGTGGTACCACCGTTGTGTCTGATTTCCATAACACGAGTGCATAAGCTACTTACTTTGGGATCAGAGTAATGTATGTGATTAGTGTCCAATATAAAAAAAATGCAATTGTGTTTCAGCTATAACTACAAATTGGTTCGCATAAGCAGACGCAGGATGTTCACAACTGATTGTTACTACCCTTTTTTAGTTACAATCATTACTGCTGAACGATGGACACTATCACAAATTTGAAAGTTTCAATCATTACAAAATGATGAAGAGCAAGGCAGCCCAATAGAAACATCTTATAGGTCCATAATAATAATCTCAAGACTATAATCTGAGGGCAAAGTTTGAAGTTTCTCACATAAACAAGCTTAATGTCAGGTTCTGAACAATTGAACTATTTCCAACTACTGGCGTGTGACCAATTGCTTTTAAGTATGATTTAGAGTCTGCACCTGGGTTTAAGTGATGTACAGGTTTCGATTATTTATGAAAGTAATTATCGATAATTTTGACTTATCAATTTTCATATTCTTGCCATATTCTTTTATATATTCATATTCTTGTTTTAAAACATTTTTAAAACTATTTTGTCATGTCAAACCAAAATAATACGGATGGAGATAATTTTGACTTCAATTGTAAGAAGTAATAGTGTTCGAGAGTTTCATCTTATGAAAAGTATTTATTAAATAATTTACATAATTGGTGAAACAATAGGTGAAAAATCTATACCAAAAATACGATAAAAAATTTATATCAAACCAATTTTGCTTTCATTTTTGTTAACAAACTTAAAAAGTTTAAGTTTCAATTATAATTTTGGTCAGTCTTTCGATTATCAGAATATTTTTTTTAATAAGTAATAAATAATCTTGGAAAATAAACGATGTCGATAAATTTGATTATCCATATAATTAATTTTTGATCTGACTGTTTAATGTGAATTATTTTGTATTTATTTTTAAATTCAATGATTTTAGTATGTATTGTATTGATTTTTTGTGTTATGAGATAGATGGAGGTTATGAGAGATCTTGCGATTTAATTTCTTATGTGAACATTTATCGATTTGGATTTTTCTGTAAGGACAGGTGTATGTAGAAAATAAATAATAATAATAAGCTTCGCAGCACTATAACATGCAGTGAGTGAGCATTAAATCATGTAATACCCGATAAAATTCGTGTAGAGAGAACGCGAGCATTCCCAAGGATTTAGATGCCCTCCATATTTATTAGGATAAGCTGATGCAGTTCGACTACTGTGCTTTTTCGTCGCAGCTTAGCATACAGGGTGTATAGAATTAAAAATCATAATTTTACTGAAATTAAAATTATGATTTTTAATTCTATACACATAAAAAAATATTAATTAATCATACATTTTTGATTGGATTTATACTTGAGTTAATAAGTAGGTTAGTAAGTATGTAGTTGAATTAAGTGCCTGGTGTATGTATTTAACTGTAAAAGTTTTTATCCAATGCTAAAAAAAAATTATCAATACAATAGTTAGTGTAAGAAGCAGGTTTAGTGTCGGAGAAAATTTTTGCATCGTACTCCTTTTAAAGATCCGGATGATTTCGGAAAATTCAAGGGTGCATAACAATAAGAATACTAAATTCATACAATTAACATGGACTTTACCTTTATAAATAAAAAAAAATATTTAAATATTTTTAACGGATGACGAAAACGTAATACAGCTTATTTTGCGGTTTCTGACATTGATAGACGTTATTCTAAAACTTTTTGTTCGTATTATTGCTACATTCATAGCTAACAAATGCGATAAAAACAAAAACAGGGACCCCAATCATACCCCTGTCAAACGTCAATGTTGTAAGTCTGTTGAAAATTGTGTTTTATACCCAATTTTGACCAGTTTACTGCTTCGTATAAACATTAATTTTTTATGATAACAATGTGTATAAAAAGAAATACAAAAGTCCTTAAAAAGATAATAAGATATATTCTAGTCGTGACACATTTTTTATTAAATATAAAACTTTTCAGCTCGAATATGTCAATCATCACAGAACTTAGTTTTTGTGACGGTGCCGTCAAATAAAGCGTTATTTGTAACCAACTACACCAAATTTATTATTTTAACAGCTCTTATACAATATATAGGCGATAATAAGTGCTCCGTATTTTTCCGAACACACCAAAATTTTATTAAAGAGAGAAAATTAATATTTCGCCTTTATTACGGTCCCTTGAGGTTCTCACAAACAAAAAGTAATTTATTAAGTAATCGCTGCTTGTTTATAAAGAGCTCTAAATTTCAATGCCCTGTATAAAAGACTTGGATTGAATACTTTTTAAATCACTTTTATTTTGGAGTAAAGATTGTGTCCAATGTAAGTTATACAAGACGCTAAAATGTAAAATCAGTTTTTTTATAATTACATTTACTAAAATTTACAGGAGAGACATAAAAAGATTAACATTGACTCATAAATAGAGATCGGATAATCGAAGTATAGATAGAATCAGTTAGCTATCATGGAAAGCACTTTTGAATCGCAAAATTCCAAGATTGCGGAGTTATCAATTTTTGTTTTTCATACTATAGAATCAGATCGGAACTATACATATTTAATTCTTTTTAGGTGTTGGATAATCAACAATGCACTTTTATGTTAAAATAAAACCCGGGATTTGTGAATCGACAAATCTAGCGCTTTTATTAAAAAACTAAATCGGTTACTTAATGTGGATGTACTGTACAGTACCGTCTTATGTCTTTGTTACATTTAACATAGTCCTAAATTAACGGGGAGCTCAAAATAAACTTCAAAAACATACATATTAATCATAATTGATCCCGGAGTCCTGTTTTTTATAAATAAAATACCACATGCTTAAGACGTTTTTGCCTTGCTATGTAACAGCTGTCTTGTTTTACATTTCCGAAGTTATTAAAATCCCGGGATGTATATTTCGTCATCACAGGAGACCGAAGAGCTGGCAGCTACCTCGGACAAAGAAATAGTCTTGCTATTCAAAGGGCTGCCAATATCTTCGGAACCTTACCTAAAGGGACTCCTTTTCATGATATATTTTAGATTTAAATTTATATTTTTAAGAAATTAATTATAACTTTATTAGTTAATGTTTTTTTCATATTATAGTCCACGTGTAGTAGAATATATATTTATTTTAATATTTCAAAATATAATTTCGTAAGAAGCCGCCCCCATAATATCACAGCTATCAATTATCTTTAGCTAAATATAATTCTAGCACCGCTCATTACATTCTAAGAACTTAGTGTATTACCCAAATTATGTTAATAGTATCATTGACTTTCGAAAACGATATTTTTTTACCATTCCTCGCATTTTTCGTGGTTCTCATTTATTTATTTATTTTAAAGCTTCGTACACAAAACATAAAAATTGTACATATGGCGGATTTAATGCTAAAAGCAATGTCTACCAGTCATTCATAAGTCTGAACAATTTATTTACAATAAATGGTGGTTTTATTCTTCAAAATTGTATGCTAGCTCTCCTCTTCCTCTGTGTGACTAGCCTAAAACCTTCTCCGGAAGAGTATTAAAAAGTCAGTAGCTAGTTTATGAAGGTTATTTGTCGGCAGGCTTCACTTTGTAGGAAAAACGACTTAGGTACAGTCAGTCCAAAAGCGTATAATATTAACGTTCCTTTTTTAAAGTTGGTGAAAGCACCCTTATTATGGTGGAGGAGATATACGCACTATGTGCTTGCATCGCTTTTTTTATTTTAGTTTTCCTAGTAAAAACCTAACAAAAAATCACTTTATATTTGTTAATGCGTAACAGCGGAAAGTTAAAAACTGTTTTCGTTTCTTAATAGAATGTGAGATTAAAATCCTTTTTGTAGATGTTTTTTTCTCTTGACTGTACCGATATTAATTCAATATTTCAACGACATTCGATATTTGAACTTCGGAGTATGATTCGATGTTTTTGATAGCATAAAGGTGGCGTGAGATTTTAGATTATCTTTGTACCTACTTAGGTTAATTAGTTTCATAATAAAATTATTTACTCAGAACGAATAATGTAAAATGTAGGTAAATGTAAATATCTTCTCTGTGCTCGAGTGAGAGCGAATTTTGATAAGTCTAAATGAATATAAAGAATTGAAGCCGACCTAATACCATAAAACAAGAAACTAAAAATTGCGCATTGGCAAGACTCGAACTCGCAACCTCTGGCTATCCGGGCTATCGCTCTTGCCAAATTTAGCGGTTAGCTAAAGGTTGCGGATTCGAGTCCTGTACGTGCGCAGTTTTTGGTTTCTTTTTTAATTTTATAAGAATACAAAAATAATACTGTGCGTGTTAAAAACATTCTAAAACATGATCTAATCAATTATATTACCTGCTGCTTACAATAAACTTTCCCAGAAGAAAAGAATATGCACAATTTAGACCCCTTACACACTGCGACTTTTAGCCTCGATGCAGACACGCGTTTTGAAAACGCGCTTCGGCATCGCGACTTACGCAATGAACAGATGTAATTTAGCATCGATGCAGTTGCACGTTAACATTGATGCAGAAGCGCGACTGCATCGATGCTAACGCACGTCAGTATCGATGCAGTCGCCAAAATTCGAATCTTGTCAATTCACAGCTTCTGCATCTTGACTGCATCGATGCTAACGCTTGTTAACATCGTGACTGCATCTCTGCTAAAAGTCGCAATGTTTAATCTTCGATCTTGTGGATGATCTTAGATCTCATCGTAATTACATCAAAAGTCTCTGTAACTATCTCTTCTAATGTTACAATTTCCAAACAAAAACAGTAATTGATCTCAGGATCGAGTTTCACTTCATTAATACGATAATAACTTAGAAACTTTTCCACTAAATTTTCAAATGATTTAATTAAGTAGGCGTAGAGACGTCTCATCGTCATTTGACTCCAAATCACTTATTAAAAGGCAATAAACGAAAATGTAGCACGGAAGTGGAACATCAGTGCATCATAATTCTGTGTAGATTAATTTTATTAACTTTATTTTATTCGTAAACAATCAATATAACTAAAAAGGAAGCATCGCGTCATTTAGGACTGACAAAATTAAAATGGGATATTTTATCATTGTAATATTTTTAAATGTCTTTTAAAATATTTATAGCATTACGATAATAAATAAGTTAATAAATATTGGACACCAATCACATACGAGTAGATTGCTCTGACCCCAAAGTAAGTAGCCAATGCACTTGTGTTATGGAAATCAGACACAACGGTGGTACCACAGCACAAAAGATCGTCTTCTACAGTGACCCAACCGGGAATCGAACCCAAACGCTTCATTACAAGGTTTTAATGGTACTTCCACTATTTATAATAATACTACAGGTATAACAAGCCGCCAACGCGTATTCCTTCACGCACTGAATTAATTATTCCTGATTTTGTACTGATAAACGTCGTAAGACTAGTAGGTAACGTTACTATCATCACAATTTTTGAATGAGAGTTTATTTTTATTATGAACTGTACAAAAGAAAATTGGTTTAATAACAATAGGCTGTTTTATTTTCTAGGGATGTATGATCCGAACTTCCAGATTCGTCGATTGACAGATTGGTCCAATAGACCAATGAAACACAGGATACAAACAATACATCCTATAAAAACTTACCTCCCTTTTTCACCCCTTTCAAAAAATTAAAGTACCGAATTTTGAGAAAAAAAACTTTAGGATACCTTGAAATAAAACAACTTTTTCACGGAATAACTTTTCGCGAGTTTATTAATATTATCCCGAAAAGTTAATCCGTAAGAAAGTTGTTTTATTTCGATGAGTTACAATCGCTTAAACTTCAGAAACAAGTTTTTAGGAATCCTACGTTATAGAAAGAGTACACCTTCCAAGTTTTCAGTCTGTAGTAGTTTAAATAAGCCAGTCAGTCAGGATAAATCATTTTATATGTATAGAAGATAAATATAGATAATACTTATCCCGCAAATAAATTACAGTGCTAAAATTTACCAGAACGTACTTTTTATCTTTATGTATGTTGACACCGACTTGCACGAGCCAATCATCAATACATGATATTATTTTTTAACTTAAATTGGCGTTAATATATCTTGATTCTATTAAATTGATGTACTCACCCTAAGACTCTTAAGAATACCCGTAACGAAACGTTAAGTTGTAAATCATCCTATAAACCACCAAAGACTAAAAAATAATGTTGGTGTAGCAAGCATATCGATAATCGATAAACTCTTTTATTTCTGCAATATAAATTATTCATTTTTAAACGTACGCGTTGCATTATAAATACAATTACAAACGGAAACAAAACGTCAATCAAAACCTAAAATTTTTAAGTTTTTATCGCGATCGCGTTAATTCCCGTATGTAAGTGTATTAAAATTATTCATATCTAAGCAACGAAAACATTTTCGATGTTCTCATCAAAAACCGGACAAGTGCGAGTCCGGACATTTTGGGATTTGATGATGGGATCTTGGTGGAATCGATTAAACCCTCAAATTTTAAAGGCACGTATGTTTCTTTACTAGAATCTTAATGTTGACGTGTTGTTACGTCTGATAGTCAACATCTTGTGGGGCTGAGCTGATGGTGGAACTCCTTAACGCTTAGGAGTTCAGTAATTATAATGACGGAACTTATGATAGGTAATTTGTAGCTTCTAAAAAATAGAATCATAAGGTGCAACTCCTCCCCCCCCTCTTATGTAATCACTAAAAATGAAGAAATAAAATAAACTTTAAAAAAAGTAAAAACCGACTTCAAAACCAAAATGCACTAAAAAGTTTTTTAGACTTTTTAGTGCAATTTGGTTTTGAAGTCGGTTTTTACTTTTTTTTAAAAGACCTATCCATAGACCCCTTACACGCACAAGTTCGACAAATTTTTTTTTTGGTTTTAATTTCATGCATGCCCTTCAAAAATCATTATTTTTCATTTTTTTGAATAAGAATCGCGAAGCGGTTAACAGGAAACATCTTCGTCGTAACATCTTATGATGCTTATAGTTACAGAATAAAGTGACTGTGACATACGGACGGACAGACAGACAGACAGACTTGACGAAACTATAAGGGTAACGTAGCCAAATGGCGAAAAACTGAACCCTAAAAACATTTATTAATTGTGTATAAATTTAAATTGTCAATTTTTGTTGCCAATTTTGTTATTTGTCAGAATTTATTGTTTCTGGTATTACTGTACCTACCAAATTATAAATAAATATCCTTTGGACATTCCCACACATCGCCATCTAGTCCCAAAGTAAGCTAATCAAAGCTTGTGTTATGGGTGCCAGACAACGGATATAATACTTAAATACTTTTTGTTTGTAAATACATACATGATATACGTAGAAAACACCCAGACCAGTACAAACAGACATGTTCATGCACACAAATGTTTGTATTGTGCAGGGATCGAACCCGAAACCCGCTGCGTAGTAAGCGATTTCTCGACCACTACACCAGACGGGTCGTCAAATTAAATAATAAAAACGTCAATTATATTATCGATAGATACTTCCAGCCTTATGCAATCCCTATGCATCCTTTTTTACGCGACCTAACAAAGGGATACCCTCCTTTACAATTACGGCCCTATCCAATTACGGAGATATTATCATTAAACACATAAAGAAAGGTTTTTTTGCTCGTTGTTTGTATTTTAATACCGCTGACTGATGAGTTTAAAGTCGAGGTATTTGTATGACGAGTCAACATTTCATTTGAATGGTGGGAGGTCCCTTATGAATGATCAGCTGTTGATTTTTGCTATAGAGTTTGATATTATTAAATATTTACTTATTTATATTAAATATTTAAATATTTGCTATAGAGTTTGATATTATTAAATATTTACTTATTTATTTCAATTTATTGCACAGTAAATTAAATAATTGGCGGACTTAATGCCTTGCATAATATAAGATTTTTACAGTCACATACATAATACTTTTACGGTATACGCTTATTTAAATGTTACAAACAATTCATGAGTAATGAAAGGGTAAAAACTGACTTCAAAACTAAAATGCACTAATAAGCCTTGAATAAACTCCCGACCCTTTTGATGAAAAAAAAATCCATTTTAGGCGACCAATTTATTACTTCATATACTTGAGTTGGTCAAAGTGATGGCACCGACTTCAAAAATATATTGTTCGTCTAAAATGGATTCCTTTCCTTTAAAGGGTCAAGAGTTTATTTTAGACTTTTTTGGGCATTTTGGTTTTGAAATCGGTTTTTACTTTTTTTTGTAAAAGTTAATTTAATTACTATTTTTGTGACTGGAGGGTGGAGGAGGTAACGAGTCATATGGAGGGTGGAGGGGGTTTTCACCATATGACTCGTTTTTTAAGAAGCTAATGTAACAATTTTTTTCATTATTGTTTAAGAGCTTGTTTTCACCGGTCACCAGTCAAAATCAAATCAACAAATAAACGCTTATCAAGCCACTGTAACCTACCGTGTCTAGTTGAAAAAAATCAAATAAAATATATATTTGCAATTGGTGCGACATACGGATCCGAAACGTGGTCTCTTACTATGGGCCTCATAAAGAAGTTCAAAACTACACAACGAGCGATGGAGCGGGCTATGCTCGATGTTTCTCTACGAGATCGAATCAGAAACGAGGAGATACGTAGAAGAACCAAGGTAACGGACATAGCCTTGAGAATCAATAAGCTTAAGTGGCAGTGGGCAGGGCACATAGCGCGAAGAACTGATGGCCGTTGGGGCAGAAAAGTTTGCAGATTGGAGACCCTTCGACCAAAGACGCAGCGTAGGACGTCCACCAACAAGATGGACAGACGACCTTAAAAAGATCTCAGGATCAAACTGGACTCAGATCGCTAGTGATCGGTCGCTATGGAAAGCCGTGAGGGAGGCCTATGTTCAGCAGTGGACGTACTTTGGCTGATAATGATGATGATGCAATTGGTTCTAAGAATTTGTTTTTGGAAGTACAGAACCCCAAAGCATACGACCTACGCGTCGAAATAGCTTATTGTTGTCCTGCCATTGTACTAACACATTGTTTGTTGTTTGATGGCAACCCTTATTTAATTTCCTGTTGGGTAAAAAAGGACCCCCTCATTTCCAGTACCCTACAGGTATCAAGTAATGATTAGAGTCAGACCAGTAGGTACACACAAACAAAACAAAAACCGTTATTTTAAATTGCAGCTTCGTTAGTAAAACTATCTCATTTTGGACATTATTTGTTTATTTGAGAAAGACAAATAGCGGTCTAAATGTTTTAGAGCATTCTTTACATTCTTAGGCTATACATTTTCAGGTCAACATCCTTGAACTTGTAGTCGAGGAAGTAAAGTGATGTTATCAAAAATGGAAAATTTCAGTCGCCTTCAAAAAAATTATAAAATAATTACAAAATAACGTATTTGGCAACTGTTAAGGAAAAATTAATTTCGCCTGGAGTCGGTGCATGATGTGCGTAGACTATTGATGTACAGTGCCAGCACATCAGGCTATCCACTTTTGTTGCAAACTAGCCCTTATTACAACTGACACTGTTTACCTTGACATGCTGTTGTGAGTACGTCAGCTTGAGATCATGCACCGCTTTTATGACTTTTATGAGCTTTTTATTAGGTTTTATTGATGGCGGTTTATTTAAGATTTTAAGTTATACCCATATCCCAAAACTATTAAACAGAGTCCGATTCGCACTTGTTCGGTTTTTTTTCTATAATATACTCGTCAAGTTTGCAAATCAGTTCTGTATGGGATGCATCGAGTAAATCTCTCTGTGATGAGTCATTCACATTATCATGGTTTAGATTTAATTACGGACATAGATACAATAATAACTGATAAGTTTTTATCAAATTTGCATGTTTGTCTTACACTAAAGTTAAAGAAATAAAAACATTTGTAGATATTTTGACCCTAATGATATTGTATTATACAATATCATTGGCTTACTCAAATGATTTATCAGTAACCTGGCCTTGATTAAAAATAATATTTTTCATACACTCAATTAAATTGGAATGTTAGTTATTATTATATGGTCTTCAGACCAGTTTAGTTATATTTACTCATAGTTAGGATTTTTCTTGCTCATTATGACCTTGAGTTTCACGAACAAAAACTATAAACAAGTAAAATTTGCAACTTAGAATGACAATGATGTACCTATATTATATCCATTATCCATACTATTCTCAAAGTCTCGTGCTAGCTGCAAACTATTTATTAGCCTTTCAATATAACGTTTGACAACCTCTCTAGTCAAGCGGCATGACGATTTTTAAAGTGTCGCCATCTCTGAGTTTCCGGGTTCGATCCCTCGTTAAGTCAATAGAAATCAAAACTTTCTACATATATTGCTCTAGGTGAGGATGTTATGATACTGTAATTGTTTCTAATAAACAAGGGGTTCAACTTACTTTGGTACTAAAAAAATATAATATGTGATATTGAAAATAATATTTGTTTATCCGATACAACTTTACTTAGTTACTTTTAAAAGCAATGAAGTCATGAGGATGATCTCTTCATATTAAATTCGCAAGTTTTATCTTACGAGAAATATTGAGAGGTAACTAAGACTACAATTTTTTCTACCTATCTGATGCAGATGTGTAAAAATGTTTGTGGAAAACTAAATAAATATCTAAATAGAACAATTTGCGGTACTCACTTATCTTGTAATTTGAAGCTTATGTTTTGTTTTGTTATCATGATAATACATACCAAGCGAGGCAGATTTCATTGAACACATTAGTTGGTTTTCTTGAGCTGCGTACGCTACACGTGACTAACTGTAGTAAGTTTAAAAAAAATGATAGCTTTAGTAATAGCCGCATTAGCGGTTCTACTTTTTTATTTATATCATGTTAGAAATTTCAACTACTGGGCCAAAAGAGGCATAAAGAGTGACAAACCAGTGATAGTATTCGGAACCAATGCCAAAAATTTCCTGTTGAAGCAAAGCAGGAGTGAAGCAGCCGAAGAAATGTACTTTAAATATCCTAATGAAAAGGTCGTCGGCTCTTACAGATCATCTACGCCAGAGTTGATACTACGAGATCCAGAAATCATTAAGAAAGTGTTGATATCTGACTATGTATACTTTTACGCGCGCGGTTTCCATCCGTATCCCAAAAATATTGAACGTACGATCAACAATCTATTTATGATGGAAGGTGATCTGTGGAAAATGGTGAGGCAAAAAATGACACCAGCGTTTACTAGTGGTAAACTGCGACACATGTTCCCTTTGATCACGGAAAGGGCAGAAAAACTCCAAAGTAGAACGTTAACAGCCGCCAAAAAGGGTGTGCCAATTGATGCTAGAGACCTTATGGCTCGATACACTATTGATTTTATTGGGTGCTGTGGCTTCGGCCTCGATGCTGATACTCTAAACGAAGAGGACTCCGAATTTCGTAAGTTAGCTTACGACACATTCAATGCAGGTTTCAAAGATCTTCTCATCTACAATTTAAAAGAAATGTACCCTACACTTACCAAGAACTGGAAGTTCTTCGGTAGAATTGAAGATAGAGTGTTTGGAATAATAAACCAAATTATAAAAGACAAACGTCACAAACCATCAGAAAGAGGTGATTTTCTGGACTTAATGTTAGAATACCAGCAAAAGGGACCAATAGAAGTGGAATCGCTTGAAAAATTCTTACCTTGCGGGACTCCTGAAAAAGTTACGATGGAACTCACGGACGCGTTGGTTGTGGCACAAACATTTTTGTTTTTCGGCGCTGGTTTTGAGACATCTTCTTCTACGACTAGCACTACTCTTCACCACTTAGCGTTCAATCCAGATAAACAAAGGAAGGTTCACCAAGAAATTGATGAAGTTCTGTCTAGACACAATAACAAATTGACTTATGATGCCATTAAAGAGATGACGTATCTGGAGTGGGCGTTCAAAGAGGGTTTACGTATTTTCCCTGCGTTGGGGCATCTGATGAGAAGATGTACGAATAGTTATACTTTCGAGGATATCAATTTGACTATTGACTCTGGGGTGAAAATAATGATACCAGTTAGAGCGTTGCATAATGATCCTAAATACTGGGATAATCCTAAGGAGTTCCGACCAGAGAGGTTTAGCCCGGAAGAGTTTACTAATAAACAAAAAGCTGTGTACTTACCATTCGGCGACGGACCACGAAATTGTATTGGTAAGTGTAATAGATAAAAAAAGACAAAAAAAGTAGAGTTTCCTAAGACATTTTTTCCCAAAAATCTAACATTTGGAAAAAAAAATGAACGAGATCGACCGATTTTCAAAATTACATTTTAACAACCAACTGCAAATATAACTTGGTCTTTCATACAAATTATTTTTGCAGTAAATAAATAATGTGGTATTTTGGCTAAGTGGAAGTAAGTGGACCCCTAATTCAGTTAAAGTAGGTTCGAAACCCTCAGTGTATGAGTCCGGCTCGCACTTGGCCGGTATTTTCTTACTCTTTTTTACAACTATTGTAACTTCCAGGTGCCCGCCTGGGTCTTATGCAGTCACTGGCTGGTTTGGCAGCGGTTCTCTCTCGCTTTACGGTGGAGCCTGCTCCGAACAGCGTGAGATTCCCTGATGCTGATCCCTGTTCTGATATCGTACAGAGCCCTAAGGGCGGGAAACTGCCACTGATCTTTAAGGAGAGGAAGACTTTGTTCAATTGAAAAATTTGGTGTAAAGTTACCTTAACGAATGAATACTGATTTGTTGGAATGCTACAAAACAATTGTTATACATGAGTTTTTTGCGAAGTTTATCTTCTGTACATAGTTAATAAGACTAAAGAACGTTGAAGTCTATACAATGAGTCAAAAAATTAATAACTTCAATAGGTAAAATCGAAGATTGCATGTAAATAAATTAAAATTATACTGTATGTATGTACATATACTAATATGTAAATAATTGTAAGGGGTCATTGGAGGTATTGCATTATGGTAATATGTAGCCTACTAGAATTAAATAATATTGTCCCAATATGACTGTGTATTGAATTACTTTTTTGGTAGTTTAAGTTTGTTTAAATCAGGTTATTTACCAGTGATTTCAAAGTTTGACACTTAAACTTTTATCGTTTTACAGTACTATCCCCGATAAAGCCGTCATAAGGTCAGATGAGGTATTGTCTTAAGTTTTTTTTTTTGATTAGGATTAAATCACGTTTTCTATCAGGCTAATGATTTATGTTATTCAAATAGATGTGCCGTGTCGAGAGCAAACATTAATTACTTTGTTCAGTTTTTCACCTTAGTTTCTTGCTTATCCAAATTAAGAAAAGACTTTAGAATTCATAATAAATAATATTGTTTCACATTTTTGAAATCAAAAACAATGTGAAGTATCAATCAATAATTACTTGCGTATAAATATATAATTTTCATAAAAACAAATAACATTATCCGTGATAAGGTGCCACTATCGGAAGAACCGAGCGATATTGGAACGATAATGATGTCCTTGAACAATTCGATGTTTCGTTATGTCACAATGACTTAACGAAAAACTATCGTGGAGTATGTACTGCTGTGATGTAATACGTGTTTTTTTTTTAAATATCATTACACAACATCGTAGTCATCTCAGGGAATAGATCTTTTTGAAATTTGTAGGTATAATATAGTGTTGGCGCATGGTAAGTTACATTTTTGCAACGGGGTTGAAGAGGCACTCGGAGTAGTTTTTTCCACAAAATAATGAAAAATAATAAAATAATATTTGTTACAGTATGAAACAAGATCAACTACACAGTCACGAGGTCTACATTTATAAAAGAAAGTCGTGTTAGTTACACTATTTATAACTCAGGAACGGCTGAACTGATTTGGCTAAAAATTGGTGGAGAGGTAGCTTAGAACCAGGTGAAGGACATAGAATACTTTTTATCTCGTCGTACGGGGCCGGGGCTGGAGAGGGACGGGGCCGGGGCGAAACGTCGGGAAGGTAGCTGAGAACCAAAAAATGTACATAGGAGACTTTTTTTTATCCAGTTCGATGGGGCTGGGGCAGGGGCAGGACAGGACGCTAGTTGAAAATATTTCAACGTAACTAAAAATAATAAATATGTAATACAAAGTGAAATTACATTTTAAAGAGGTCTCTTAAATCCAATAAATTCCCACCTGTTAATTAAATAACTACGGGATTTAAAATACGTCAAGAATTAAATGTTAGTGCTACAAATAATCAATCCGGTTGATTTACTTACAAAATGTTACATTAAAGGCGATAATTGTTTCTCACGACGCTTCTCTTTGAAAAATCTGGACACAGTACAAACTTATAAGACAGATAAGTCAGTACCACAAAGTTTTGAATTTAATAATACACATTACTTTGATACCAAGGCAAGAAAGAATGCTGGAAATCAGTAACGATAATATTGCATTGATACCTTAATATAGATTCAACATAGATATTATGGTTTTAAATTGTGACCTTTTCGAAAGTTGATTCAGAGTCCTAAAAGATGGCAAAACATTAAAAAAATGCGTATAGTGGCCACTCGTCCACTTAGTTAAAAACTTGTCAGAAATGCAAAATTGCAAAATTCAACAGGCTTGCTAATGTGAGGGTGGCCACTATACCGGATAGCATAAGACAAGGGGTTCGATTCCTCGTCTGTCACAGGCAAATTTGCTTTTAACAAGTGCAATTTATGTTTACAAAAATATTGTAACCTAAAACTTTCCAAATTCAGTCGAATGCCGTAAAATTATGAGCAAACTCTAAAATCGTACTAATTCTGCGATAAAATAATTAAGAAATAACATGTATAATTTCAAAATGGATATAATTGAAACTAATAACAAAACCTACTATTGAGCGTGTTGACAGATCTTTTTAGTCTATGTACGATCTCATTATGATCTCGTAAGATAATTCAACTAATTTATGTCTGAGCCGTGACCCGAGTATTTTTGTGGTGTTAGTATTTATTAATACTGTACAGCGCTGTAGAAAAAAGTTCGAAAGTTTAAGTTACATTTGAAAAGTCTGGGCCATTATTGTAATTAATAGAGTCAAGGACTCGTATTAGGTATCCCCGTGACTTTGACAGTTAAATGGTAATTTTACATATAAAGTAAGTTTAAAGACGTAAATATCGTTAATATACAAAATATAATAATAGATAACGTACGTAAGTAAATACAAAGTAACAAAAACTTAGTGAAAGGAATGGTTATTGAAGCTTACTTTATCAATGTTGCACCGTCAATTATGGATATTTAAAATCAGATATCTATCTAGGTATACCCCAAAACCAAATATTTATAAATTCGTATGTAATAAAATATAGTAGGTAAGAGTTGTATTTGCGAAACGATGTAACTCATTCTTATAAACATTCCTCAATCATGTTTCGGCTTACAGTTTAGTATAATACTCCTTTATGTATAAAATTTGTTTCACCTCAACTGTAAACTGTTTTGTATTTAAATAAAATTCCATACTATGACCAAATGTTAGAGTTATTTGTTTTAGGAAGTAAACGTGAATGGTTATTATGAAAAAGTATTACCCTCCTTCAGCCGCAGTCGGGTAAATAAATACCCCTCATGACAATGGAAATGAACTGTATAATGAAATGTTAGGCAAAGAAATATGCGTAAAAGACGATAGTGTCATGAAGAGATGATGAGATGAGAGAAAAAAATATGTCGTAGGTAATCGACACCAAAGATAGAAGGCATTGATATAAATTGCACTTGTAAAAAGCAACTTTGGCTGTGACAGATGAGGAATCAACCCCCCTATCCGGGCGTATGCCTACACCACTAGGCCACCGTCACATAAGCAAGCCTGATGAATTTTGCAAGCGCTTACTTTAACGCGTAGGCTGCGTGACATCATCAATGTTGCGAGATTGCTCACACAAAACCTTCTTATTACAAGTGCAATTTATATTATTAAGTTTGTATACAAAACACTACAAAAACAAAAATGTTATTCAGGAGGCATTAATGAACATTAGAGTTGGATCGAGAATCGGTTGATACTCGATACTCAAAGTACTCTGTGGGTTTTTTGATACTCGTTCTCGGCCTAAAAAATCGGTTTTAATGCCGAGTATACTGGGTTTAAGTAAAGCAATACTTTAGGCAGACATAATAAAACAACAGAGAAAATCTTTGACAATCTCATTATTATGACGATCAATAAGTAATATGTGACAACATTAGGAAAAAAAAAACAATTTAAAAAGGTAAAGCATAATACAGGAACACAAAGCTCTCTGCACGTTCTGGTAACAGCCTTTTCATTTTTTTCGAAGACGTTATTAGCTACCTACCGAAAATAACAGCTCGCTTAACGCGTGCTGGCAGGTGCACAAAGAAACACTTGTGTCAAACGTGTCAGCTTTGGATTTGGACCTTATTTGGCACCCTGCCCACCACTAGAAAGGACTCCTTTGACTTGTCTTTTGTCAACATTTTTTTTATATACTTAGTAATCTAATTCTAAATCAATGGGACTTTAAGTTTCATCGCACTGTAGTGGATGGATGGAAGCTACTTGTGTCTCGCAAACTTGCTTGTACTTGATTGCGCGCCCGAAACAGAAATTTGATTGAACCGAGTTACTCGGCCGAGTACTTGGTTGGAAAACAAAAAATCCGAGTAATACTCGATACTCGTTATTTAGCAAAAGTGCTACTCAGCGCATCTCCAAGAAAAAAATGTGGCAAGGAATTTCCTACACCCTCAAGGCTTTCCCGTAGAGTTTGATTATCCTAATTGCTTTATCTAAGTTTGTTTATTTATTATCTGTGATAAGCTTTTATTTCGGTACTAAATTTTGTATTTAATCTTAACCCAGCTGCCAACAAACAATTCCGAATCAGGGGAATTGAGCTTATCTCTAATCTTTAGTCAGTTAGAATTTATGATACCTATCTAAATGTGAGGTGTGAATCGTTTGAGCCGTTAGGTGTGTTAAGAAGTTTGTTTACTGGTTTTCGGGGAACGTTAAGAAAATATAAGAACTCATGATAACGAAGCTTTTGATGCAGTCAAGTGACATGATAGACGTTCATTTTTTTACAAATATGTACGTACATATTCTACGTTCTCCAAAAGTAGTAATTCTTAGATCAGTAAGTTGGAGAAACGTAAAGTAAAACTAAAAAAGTTTTGGAGTTGAGGTAGAAAAAAGAAGACCTTGACTTCTATAGTTATGTCACGCTTAATCTATATGCTTCGGTCACACGTAACATCTTCAGTAAAATAGATTTTATATATTTATGGTATTTGCAATTAGCTATGGTGCGTATACGTTCGAAATAAGCATCTAATCAATATAAAGTTAGGATTATTCAGTACATAAAGAAAATTAATACAGTCTAGTAGGTTATTTAGTTAACAGTTAGACAATATAAATGTGTAACGGCGCCTGCGGTTGAAGTCTAAAGCAAAAATTTTTACATTTCGCGTCGACAATTTCAAATTTTCTAATTTTCAGTTTCATCACATATCATTTTTACTCACGTAGCTCTTTTTTATATCTATCTTTAATAAATCTTAAAAAATCAATGCGATTTTCTAAGCTTCATTAAAAAAATTAAAACACCAATTTTGTCTCGGCGTTGCCTATGCGAAAAGTCAAAAATTTTGCTTCAGACTACACTCGCTAATCTACTAATGGTAAGCCTCATTGACCACCGACACGATTCACACCCGGTTCGAGCTGTCATCGCTTCTGTGACATATCCTAATCGAGATAAAAAGCTCTTGAGCATGTCCACTCTTATTCTCACGGGTACAGCCCAAGTTGAAAGGTTTTGGCTATAAAAACAAATATCTATTCCTGAGTCGATGTTTTCAAAAACGTTTTCTTATTTTATTTATTTATTTATTATTTGGTGTACCTAACAACAACAGATTACAATTAAAACATGCACTTAATATAATACAAATTATTTACTCTTAAGACTAGACGATAATCCATAAATGGTATACACAGCATGATAATTCTAGTGATAGGTGAAAATACCTAAAATATAATTAAAGAAAATTAAGACCAGTATATTTTACTTAGGGATAACATGTAAT
The DNA here is from genome assembly GCA_963924145.1 of Pyrausta purpuralis. Classification (NCBI taxonomy): domain Eukaryota; kingdom Metazoa; phylum Arthropoda; class Insecta; order Lepidoptera; family Crambidae; genus Pyrausta; species Pyrausta purpuralis. The sequence goes on along the minus strand of OZ001662.1, from coordinate 635,295 downwards.
AAAAAGAGCACAAAACCAAGTTTTTAAGAAAATTGGTAACAGCCTTGTTGAAAACTGAAAACCTGCTATTAAATACGTCTATAGACTTAGTAGTTTTATTAGTAGTATCCAATCCAATTAAAAACACTTAATAAAATAGATACGAAAGATTGTAATAACTGAATTGTTCTTACAATAACACTATTGTCAAAGAAATTAACAAAAATAACAGCTAAACCGAGCTTGACGTATTTAAACACAATATGGGACGGATATTGGATTATCCCATACATAACTTAACATAAATTGTTTTAACTTTCACGTTAAGTGTTAATCCAAAGAATGAAAATGGGGTTGAATGTTTGCAAACATTTTTAAATTTGTGTTTTAAAATTGTGTAATTAGTACAAGTAATTCGTTTTGAAATCAAATCGCCAACTCTCATAGCACATACCAAGCCGGAAGGTGTCAATTATAACTTAACTTCAAAGCTCAATAATTATTGTAGCAAGTATCGAGTATCATGTCGGTAGTTACACTGGCTCCCTTTCCCACGAGATATCTTTGACTACAAATATTAATTATTTCAAGTGCACTCGGTCCTGTAGCGGTTTTCCCACGAAGTTTTGATAAAGCTTGTAAGTTTAAAGTAGGTCAATTTAATATACTTAGAGTGTACACAAGTTATTTTAAAATTTTGACAAATAAAGCAACAGTACAAAATTATAGTAACTTACTTATCCATTCTACTAAAATTGTATTAAAATATTTGATTGTCTTTATCCGAATTTATTACAAAAATATTTAAATATATTGGACATTTAAAATATATATATATATATATATTGGATACCAATCACATACATTGATCTGATCCCAAAGTAAGTAGCCAATGCACTTGTGTTATGGAAATCAGACACAGCGGTGGTAGTACCACAACACCCAGACCCGAGACAATATAGAAAAGATCGTTTTCTACATTGACTCGACCGGGAATCGAACCCGGAACCTCACGAGATGGCGACGCTTGAAACCAGCGTGCGAGCCACTCGACCACGGAGGTCGTCAAAATTGAAGTTCAAATATTGAAATTGAAATTGCTAAAATGTTTTGACCTAAGAATTCATTATCTGAATTTCGGAATCTTTTTATTATGTAAAATTAAAAATATTCATTTCAATTAATTCAATTGCAGCAATTAATGGGTTGTACTATTAGCGTACCTAATGCGTTAGGACATTTTCTATCAGTCAACTGCTTGTTATGCAGAAAGATGAATCGGGCAAAATTGTCATTGGTGTTCAACATAATTTAAAAGAAAAGAAACAAATAAGGTGGAGCAGGACTAATTTCAGCAGTGGACGTTTTATGTCTGATAATGATGAAACTAATTAATTTATAATTAATAATATTTAACAACACATATTTGGATCTAATATCATCAAGTTATTGTTTTCACTTTATAACGTTAGTAGACAACAAAACAAGCCTCATACAAGATTAATTTCCATTTAACATGCAAATGCTCTTACTTCAGTCTGAGGAGGCTTAAAAGCTCTCGGAGAGGACATTGCATTACCCTGTTCAGAAATTAACTTAAAATAACGTAAGTATAGTTTTTATTATATTTTTTTCTTCGTGTGACAGTATAATTCAACATTTGGTAAAATAACAAAATTGTCTTTGGTCTCAGGTCTTCCTGTCCCCGGAAAATGTTATCCCTATTTTACGCTTTTACGGCTGGATATGTTAAATTTTTGGATTAGCAGTTAAAGTGCAATCATAGACTTGTCTCTTTCTAACTATTGCTACTATTTTTAGGTACTTTAACATTCCTTCACACTTTCGAATCTAGGGCCCACTTGCGCTGACCCAAATCAGCCAACTCTGTGTTAAATCATTTTATTATTTTGCTGTCGTTTTATTTTATATTGACAAAAACTAGATGTGTAAGATTTTGATCTTGATAAGATGTTAATTCTAGTTGATGCAAATTCGTCTGGTCTTAAGGGTTGCAAACTATCCAATATGTGAAATGATCGTTTTATTCCAATATGTTTCTTTGCAACTGTTTGTAACATATTTTCAGTAAAATAACTAGGTGTGAAAACAAAGTGCTTTTTACCAAACTAGCGGACCTCCATGCCTAGTTTAATTTTCGGATTTCCCGTAAAATATTACAACGCAAAACACATAATATTTTCATTGAAAGTAAGAGGCCAGAAACTATAGAGGTTAGCGCAAGAGCGTGTTGTTTTTAAGTTGCGAACATTATTTTAGTGCGGAGTTATTTTAAAACCTGATCCGATAGCTTCGAAGATATTTATTGAAATCGAATGATGTATTCAAAATACTAAGTACTTTGTTTTTCAAATGTATGAACATAAAAAAGTTTGTAGTTACTAAACCATATCAGATAGACATATTCTATCGCGTTGTGGAACTTTCAAAGCGAAACAATCTCAATTTTTATGTGTCTTAAACAGTTTACGCAACAGAAGCTCACAGCGAAATTTTCTCCCCGTTTCTAAACTATTCTTCATTACTGCTTTGCTCTTAGAAGTTGTATTAGTGATGTTTTTAGGGTTCCGTAGCCAAATGGCAAAACACGAATATTATTATAGGTTCAACAAGTCTGTCTGTCTACTCCATTCTGAAACTATTAGTATTACACGTTGAAACTTAGTAGGTAGATGTATCCTGTTAACCGCTTTACGATTCTAATATAAAAAAAATGTCAAACCTTTTCGTGAAGGAGGCTATGGATAGGTCTTTTAAAATAACATTCCTGAAACCATTTTCTTGAATAGGCTAACGTTTTAGAGATAGACGCTTCCAAAGTAATAAAATGGGCGTAATCTAACTGTTAAACTAAGTAAGTTGAAATTATTTTGTTTTAAATTTCCGCTATACGACACTGACGCAGGCAAATTTAAAGCAAAATAATTAAATAAATAATTTGAACTTAATAACGGATTTCCGCATAGTAACGCCTGATTCCGTTAATTAACGAAGCAAGTGTAAATTTTGCAAAAAATACATTATGTAGATCTTGAAATAAAATCATCTCGAAATGAATGATCATCTCGAAATGAATTTGTTATTAACCTTTCTGGTGTGCAATAAAGAGTTATCTTATCTTATCTCGACAAAGACTTTCAACGAAAAATGGTTTGAACGAGATCAAACTAGTAGTTTTTGAGATTAAGCACATTTTCAATAACCGAAAACAAAGTTTTATTTGCTGTCAACAATATATTGCGGTATTTTGGCTAAGTGGAAGTAAGTTGATCTCCAATTCAGTAAAAGGTGGCACGGAACCCCTAGTGTGTGAGTCTGATTTGCACTTGGGCGCTTTTTTTAAGCCTTAAGCTTTCCTCGATAAATAAGCTCTTCCAATCAAATTTATAAAGTTTAGCGCGTTCAAATAAACAAACTCTTTATTTAGCTTTAAAATAATAATAATAAGAAAAGATTATTTTCAAGTGTCACTTTGACTGTGCTAGTTTCATATTAGGTTACAAAGTTTGTAGATAAGTTCGAAGCCAAATTGCATAAATAGCCGATTTTCATTTTTATTCATCTACACGTAGCGTACTTTTTGCCTTAATTAGTGCTAATGTGGGATTTTTACCAATATTGAGCACTCAAACTGTATTGCCATTTATTTTCATACATCTATTTGAATAGATAGTGGTTACAAACCATTAAATTCTTCCCTCAACCTACGTGACGGTAGCTTGACATTTTCGGGCAACGGTATACTTAATTGGGCTCCCTTTGACCCTTTATAGTACCGCCGCTGTGGGTAGATAACTTCCTATGCCAGTTCTCTCAACATCCACTATCGCAGGAATATATCGCTATAAATATGCTTAGACTTATGTGGTACTACGTTGTTTAAAAACGATAGTCAGAAGCCGTATAAGCAGATGATTGTATTGTTTAACCGACTTCAAGAAGGAGGTTCTCTGTTCCACTTGTTTGTTAGTATATATGTTTGTTTGCGAATATCTCGCGTTTGGCTGAACCGATTGCGATGCGGTTTTCAAATAAATGTTTGGTACATTAAGTAAAAGGTTTAAGTAACTATTTTAGGTAAGTTAAGTTAATTGAAACATAAACAATGACAGTATTTAAAAAACTACGAGAATTTTTTTTTTAAGTAATGGTGGGTTTGTTTAGAAAATCACCTACTTAATTTGAACTGATAGTGGATTGATAGTGACTTGATCACATAAAAAAATGGCATTATATTAATCCTCCTTTACCTACGATTTCGTGATCTTCATAGATTACTCAATATTGATCGCTTATTGAAATGAAAGACTTTGCGTATTTATTTTGCGCATATTTTATTAAAACTATAGGTAACCTGACGTTTCGAATCCTTTACAGCATCCGTAGTCACAGGCAAGACTGAGGTGTTATTTGTCATTACTTAATTATGAAAAAGAAATTACCATCCCTTATTTATATTAATTGACGTTCCTATTTGTGTGAAAGAACCAAATATATAAATCGAATATAATCAAATGGAAAGAAGTCGTCACTTAGAAACAGATTTTTTTAAAGATAAAAATAATACGCCACAATGACTTAGCACAGATGCTGACGCAGCAATTTCTATTGGATGTAAATGATGCTTGTGATATGCTAATGACGCGATGGTAATATCCGGTTAAGTACAGCCTTGGTCTTCATTAATCATAGCCCTCCACTTCCTCTTGACAAAGCGCTGGACAGGTGACGGGCGAAAACAGGGGCTGTTACCCTACCTAATTTACTGTTGGAGTTGTTCAGGTAAACACAAAAAGGTATTTCTTTATAAAATAAATTAAAACTGTTCTTTACTTATTCAAATATTACCATTTCAAAGTTTGCTTGTAATAAAATGTAAGTAAGCGCAAAGGAGCCTCAAATATAGCGAATGCGTATAAATCAATAAAGATAAAATAATTACATTGTTAATAAGTTAGATCTCATGTAGATCCAAGCTACTTACCCTACAAGCCCTAACGCGGTTACTCTTACCTTACTCAATAAATTCTACACCTCAGTCAAAATATGTGGCTTATCCGATTTGCTACCATCGCAATAACCTGAAAAAAATATTTACTAATACTCAAACACACACACATGCACACACACACATTGATTGCACAGAAAGATTGACAACATCAGTCACACGAACATTTATATGTTTTTGTTTTGTAAAATGTAAATTTTGGCTGGTAATGTTGGCTGTATGATAAGTATTGAAGAAACACGTAAAACTGTAATTTTCAAATATGTGGATATTATAATAATACAATAAAAACATAAAGCTAATATAGGCTATAACATAGGATAATATCGGCTAATATAGCCAAGGAACATATTTTGGCTGAACACTACACAGCGTTAAACAGCTCTCATCATCATCATCATTATCAGCCAAAGGACGTCCACTGCTGAACAAAGGCCTCTCCCACGGCTTTCCACAGCGACCGATCAGTAGCGGTCTGCATCCAGTTTGATCCTGCGATCTTTATAAGGTCGTCTGTCCATCTTGCCGGTAGACGTCCTACGCTGCGTCTTGCGTAAAGACCTCTCATGTGCCTTAATACAGTTAAATAGGTCTATATTATGATAAAGAGTGTTATTACGTAACGTGATTCGTCTGTAGGCTGCGGCCCGTAACGGTTGCTCCCGCGCATCTGATCGAACGATACCGCTCGTCAAGCGTGAGTTGCAATTCTGGTGTCGACCACTGTTAATATTATTTTCTATACATATCTCCGACGACCTCCTTGGTGTAGTGGTTAAAAAGGCTGGGTTTAAAGGCGTCGTCGCTCTGAGGTTCCGGGTTCGATTCCCGGTCGGGTCGATGTAGAAATCATAATTTTCTATATTGTCTCGGGTCTGGGTGTTGTGGTACCACCGTTGTGTCTGATTGTCATAACACAAGTGCATTGGCTACTTACTTTGGGATCAGAGCAATGTATGTGATTGGTGTCCAATATTTATTTATACTTTATTTATCTATAAATAAACTAACGTTTGAGATTGTTCGTATATTTCCAAAATTATAAATTATTTTAAACATCTAAATGTATTCTAAATTGATAGAGTCTAAGGTTAATAAGTCTACTTTAGAAAGTACAACTGCAGAAGGTAGTTTTATACTTAACAAAAATATTACCGAGTTACTTTGAGCTATTTCTTAAAACTGTTTGCTTTTTTTTATAGGTTAAACCAAACACCCTCCAGGACCAAAACCTCCTGGAAATCACTGCTGGCATTAAATATTATAATAATTCACTTTGAAATGTCAAAACTTTTAACTAGGTTCCTATTTTTAAAAATAGTGCTTTTGTTCATACAACAACATTAGTTTTATAACTAATGGAAAGCTTTTTATTGGCCTTAATATCTGTAAAAATATTTTTGTTAATACTAATGTAAACGCTGTTGGTTTTCATATAAATATAAATAAATAAATAAATCGCGTGCGATACCAGAATCAAACCATAGCAGCGCTTGCGCAACTAGTCGTGCGATGCGAACGCTACTCGTTTTGTTTATTTGTTGCCATAAAATGTTTTACATATTACGCTTTTCGGACGGCGCATAAATATCGTTTACTACCTGTCGAAGGGAGCTGAGTACTGTGGTACATCGGCATTGTTTATCGCCTGAGATTGGGTTTCATTTGTTTGATGCCATCTCGTATACAGCTGATCTATTGCGTCTGTCTGTGTACATAAATCTGTGCTTCTAATTTCGTAACTTATTCTCTTATGACTGGTGATTAGTTGGGAGAGAATAACGGTAGTCGGATTCCATTGTTTGTTGAAAAAAATAACAGATACCCTACGTTGTAGCCTGAATTAGGAATAAGCAGACCAAAAAAGCATCACCTTTTTAAATGGTTTCATATCTATCCAATTGTTAGTGTATAGATTGTTAGTGTCGAAATACTCGTGAGTATTATATACACAGGGTGTAACTTTTTTTTAAAAATTGATTCCTGTATTCTAGACTCGACAGCCCCTTATATTTGGCTCGTACTTTTTTACTTCTTCTTATAGAGGTACCAGCCGAATTTAAGGTTTCTGGGTCGAGTCTAGAATACAAAAAAAAAAGTTAAATTTTCTTTTTCCTGTTTTCTAAACGCGATTAAGAACCACCCCCTTGAATTTGGCTTTCACTTTTTTACACCTTGTATTTCATTATGATAATTTATCTTCAAAATGTTAGTGTTTAAAATCATTTGTTTACACTATCGGAAGACTCCGAGCTGTGAATCTCTTGATGCAATGTAACAATAATCCTTTCGTCTGTCTGTCAGTTGGACAAGAGCCGTGGGCGCCGGGTCACGATCTCTCCGTGACCTGGTCTGAGCATAGAACAAATAAATGCAAGATTTATATGAGATAATTTCCGTTGTTTGCATGGGAAACAGAACACAATGCAAGAAATATATTAAAAATGGCAGGAACAGGGAAGAGTTATATCGGCGCTATAAATGATTATCATGCGCAAACTTAGCACCAATCACAGCATTTTTGCAGTAGCTACGATTCCTATTTATGCTGTAAATGTTACTACATCTTTGACTAAAATAATAAACTTAACTGCACTGAATCGCAAAAAAAAGTATTCTTCGGAGTTTCGAGCGTACCCATTTTCTAATAAGATCTCACTTTTCTGCTTCACATTTTATAGAGGTACGATGCAGGGGACACCTCTATCTCCACCTCTAAAAAAGGTTCCAAAATGAGCCTAATTTTGACGCATTACCTTGTCAAATGAAACCCGGTGCAAAGGAAATGGCCAGGTGCAGAATCCTTATAATCCCGGTCGGATCTAGACCTTCCGTTTCCGGACTGCACGCATATGGAATTTCACGACATTTCCTGGTGCACTTCCTTGCAAATATCAATATTGCGTATCAGATGACATGTTTCCGTTGTGAAACCATTTTGTGAATTCAATCTTATGGTGCCAATATATGAAATTGGAATAGGAGGCTGAGTAAAGAAGTGGCTATCGTCACTAAATTTGATATTTACTTGATGTCCACACTAGTTACCTCGATGGCGCAGCACTTTAAAGCGAGGGCTGCACCAGAGGTTCTGGGTTCAATTCCCGAGTTGGGCCAAAAATATATTCCTAAGTTTTTCTGTTCAGAAATTGTCAAGGTAGCTCGGAGTTTGGAAGTCGGCGGTGTTTTACCGCCCGGCCTCGGAAAGGCCGTAAAACCATTGGTCCTGCGCCTGATCTCTATCCGGTCGCGAAAGGAAAAGAGCACACACTTGTGCACTATAATATGTCCCACGCAAACGGTTAGTCGTTGTGACTGGCCACTGTAGTCGAAATCAGCTAGAGGGACTTATACTATAATTATTATATCCAACATATTTTAAGATATTCATATGTTATTTTAAATGAGCTTATCAGTACTGGTGCATGTACAAAATAAGTGTTTGGTTATGTTTAAAAGCTTTTGGGCAAAACATTGGACTGACAGCTTCTAATTCATTTAAGCTTATTTATACTGTAAGTGGAATAACTTGTAGATTATAAATATTGTCATTTTTAATGCATATAATCATAATAGGATGGTTTAAAACTCAATTCATATTTTCATATGTTTACCCTACTTAATGGCAAATATTTTCATTTGTATTAAGGTTAAGATTTTCAAAGTACTATAAGCAATTGAAAATTAAATATTATCTGGTTAACTCATCATTCTAAAATAAATTCCATTATTAAGGTAAGGAACGAATAAAATTTTAGGAATTCCTTTATAAGCTTTTGATCATAATAATATGTCAACGGCTACATAAGACACAGAGATAACATTCTACTACAACCGATAACAATCTATGCTTCAAGGCAGATATTATGATAGATTTCGTACCGTGGACTTTCACATTTTACACATAATTCTCATGGTAATTTATTGACAGTAGATGACAAAAATGACACACAAATATAAAAAGCATTGGTATTTTTTTATTGTTATATAAAATTGGACCTGTTTTGACTGTTTTCATTAATAAGGTTATTAGCTGAGTGAATTTGTGGGGCATAAAATTCCGCGTATAAACTTTTAGCATGCTACTTTTATATGAAACTAGCGGTCCCCCGCGACTTCGTCCGCCCGTTTTGAGTTTGCTCCCTCCCCTCCCGTCGCAGCGTCATGTTTTATATCCTAAAGCCTTTCTCGATAAATAAGCTATCCAACACAGAAATATTTTTTCAAATCGGTCCAGCAGTTCCTGAGATAAGCGCGTTCAAACAAACAAACTCTTCAGCTTCATAATTAATGATTAAACGAACTTACCTGTACGTGAAGTTCTATCATAATTATACGAGTGTTTTCGTCCGAAGAGATTGGCATAAGACATTGTAGTACCGCCCAGGTTTTCGCCACTTTTGAGAGGGTATCACTTTTTTTTTTTTTTTTTTGCTGGTAGTAAAACAAAACTTACTTGTCACCGGCCGTTGAAACCGATCTTCATTACGTTTAGAGCTTATTTATAAATTTGGGGGAGGATGGGAGGGATGCCAATCTCTTCGGACGAAAACACTCGTATAATTATGATAGAACTTCACGTACAGGTAAGTTCGTTTAATCATTAATTATACTTATGTTTTCGTCCTCGAGATTGGCATAAGACATTGTAGATATTGAGAAAAGGTACACAACAAATAGCCAAATTTATAAAGACAAAGTAGAAAATTTATTCAAACATAGTTGAATATATTCGAGTTTTTTAGAAAATCAAATATGAAACAATGTTATCATACACACAACAAGGTTAACATACTTGTATAACAAGAGTGATTATCTATGACAAACAATTTGGTAGAACTTATAATCGTGAACTTTATGTTTTACTCAATTATTATTAGTAGTATCATTAATTGAGCCTGACAAAATCACCATACCAAATTCATTGTTATCATTAAGCTCGTTGTCTACCGCAATCCTATTATAGTATCTGCCAAAGACATGCGAGCTGCCGGACCAGCCAGCAGTCTTTCGTATGAGATCTAAATTAGCGCCAAGCTTATGAGCCTTTGACGTGGCAGCATGTCGCGTGCTATGCGCCGTAAATATTGAGACATCTATGCCGCATTTTTCTAAAACTGACTTAGTCCATCGGCTTAGGGTTTGGGGACCAACCGCGCAGTATGGCTTTCTAAAACTTATAAAAAGGTTTATCTGATTGCCACGTATATTTTTGGACCGTTCTAAATAATCAGTCAAGGTTTTGCAAGGACACAGGGCTGGGTTCTGACTAAAAAATGGCAATGTAAGAGTTGGCTGTAAAGATCTGTGTCGAGATGTCTTGATGAGGTCTGGTATTTTAATTACAATATTAGCAGAGTGTTTCTCAATGTTGAAAATATTAATCTTAGAGAGAGTTTGCATTCTATGTGCTGTAACTAAAGCCAATAACGTAATTAGTTTTTTAGTCAAGTTTTCGAATGTGATTTCAAAATTAGGATACCAATTACTAAGAAAATTTAGCACCACCGATGTATCCCATGTATTACTATATTTGGGCAACGATGGACGTAGTCTATAAACACCTTTAAAAAAGCGCTTTATGCGATCATCAGTACCAATTTGATTTCCTGAAATGAGTGATAGTGCTGACCTGCAACTATTCAAAGTCCCGAATTGAGCACCCTCATTAAATAAACTTGTTAGAAATAAAATTACTTTTGGCACAGATGTCTCAAATAAATCGATATTATTCACACAACAGCAATCAAACCACTTTTTGTAACAAGAATCATATTGGCGCAACGAATTTTCAGACAATGAGGCCATCATTATATTCAGAGAAGACGGTGGTATTCTTCTCCTCTGGTGGTATTATTCTGCCGTGCGGATAATAAAGCGGCAACCAGGGTAGTCTGTTGGTGTACGAACCGGTTGCTGGAATGAGATAAAATTAAGTTCTCATTTTGTGAAAACACAATTTTTTGACCAACTATTAAGCTATTAAATAACGGATACCATGGTTGTGTGGGCCATGAAGGAACAATTAATATACCGGTTGCTTTCTCTGCTATAATTTTTCTTATGATTTTTAATATCATAGAAAACGGAGGGAACGCGTAAAAGAATAATTCAGACCAAGATATTGTGAAAGCATTAATTGCATATGCGTCAGGATCTCTATGCCATGAAACGTATCTTTCGCATTTTTTGTTGATACGGCTTGCAAACAAATCTATCTCAGGCTTCCCGAACTGCAGTACAATATCCTGAAATGCGTAATCCGCGAGCTCCCACTCGATGTCTGGATGTACGCGGCGCGACTCAGCGTCCGCCACACAGTTATCCGCTGAGCGAATATAAGATGCGAATACATGAATTGACCGAGACTCGCACCACTGCCATAAATCTTTTGTTACACGTGTTAGGTGCGGAAATTGCACACCACCCATCCTATTAATGTATGAGATGGCAGTAGTATTATCGATTCGCAGAAGGATATCACAATTGCGTTTGTCTTTTGCAAATGTTTTCAGACCCAAAAATGCTGCTAATATCTCTAAATAATTAATATGATTTTTTTGTTCCCTTACGCTCCACAATCCGCTGGCTTTATTATTATTGCACGCGGCCCCCCAACCAGTCGTTGAGGCATCGGAAAAAATTTCTAAACAGTAACTATCGGATTTAATCTTACTGCCGCTATTACGATTAACAGCTCCATACCACCATTTAAGGTCGTTTATTAAAGAAACAGGCAAGCTCATGCACTTCTCATAATTATCGTTATCTATCAAATTTAAGTATTTAATACGTTCAAATTCCTTCGTATACAATCTACCATATTCAATAGCGTTGCATGCAGAATTTAGTGTACCTACTAATTTAGCGAATTCTCTTATTTTACAGTTCTTTAATCTTTGAAATTTTAATAATTCCTTCATTATTTTAATCTTTTTGTCCTCTGGAAGATAAATACGCAGTTTTATTGAGTCAATTATGAAACCTAAAAACTTGCAAGAGTTTTCAGGCTGTAGATTGCTTTTTTCTTTATTAATAATAAATCCCAAAGCTTGAAGGAGACGAGTCGTGTCAAAAATATTATCTTTACATGAATTATAATCTATTCCGACTAAAAAATAGTCATCCAAATATACAGTTGATAAATGACCCGTGCATCGTAATAATTTAATGACTGGTTTCATAATTTTGGTAAAAATAAACGGTGCCGTACATAAACCAAAAGCCAATACATTAAATTCATATAATTCATTATTGTATATAAATCGTAAATATTTTTTTGACTCGGAATGTATTTTAACCAAAAAGTAGGCGTCTTTTAAATCAACTGTACTCATATAACAATTCGTAGAAATCAATTTTAAAGCAGTTCTTAGATCTTCAATCTTAAAATGAGCAGTGTCGATAAATTTATTTAATTTCTTTAAATTTAGCACAAAACGATCTTTACCGTTAGGCTTAGGGACTAAAAAATAACTAGATAGAAATTGGCCTTTACAAGGCATACATTTTGATACAGCCCCAATGGAAATTAGTTTATTAATAGCCTCAGTCATTCTCAACCTTTCAGTACTAGACAGTACAATATTACTAGGTACAGAGGATTGGACAACAGGTTCGGAAAAACCAATCTTATAACCATGAATCCAAGACAGCACTTGTGCGTCATTGGTAATTTTAAGCCATTTAGAATAAAAAGCAGAAAGACGACCGGCATATTTTACCTCTTCTAGCGCCAATTCCGACCTTGGCTCTGCTGCGACGACTTCCTCGATGATCTGCCTGGCTGACTCCTGTGAGTAGCAGGCTCCTTCGTCCTCTGAGTCCCCATTGACCTGCGACCCGGGGGAGGAGCCTTCCAGTTTAAATGCTGGGATGTTGATGAAAAATTCTTTCTAGGTGGTCCAGATGATCCAGATGGTCCAGGCTTTTTAGGTTGTAATACGGTCTTTGGTGCGCTAGGTTTAAGTTCGGCTCCTGACTTAGTAATTGCCTTAGCAGTCTTTAAATTATCTGCGAAATTGTGTCCAAACAGATAACTATCCACTTTAGTGCCTTGTATTTGGTCTTTCAAATCCTTTTTTAGATTATTCAGTAAAAGGCCCCTTCTTATAGATGTATGTTTATATTGTATATCGCAAAGCATGCGAGCAGCATCCATCAATAACTGAAGTTGGCTCGGGTTGTCATTGTTGTTAGACATCAAAGGCGATATAGCCTCGGTCACACAGGAGATAGCTGTTGCTAGTTGCTTTTGCTTACCTTCAATACTTTGATCTCTCTTTAAAACGGATTCTGTAATGGCCGCTTTCACCTCAGGGTTCAGAGTCGGTGCCCCAATAAGAGGGCAGTTTAATAGCACTGCATATTTACATAAAAGGTCCTTTCTTAACTCGCTAGTCAACCCAGAAGTTGCAATATGTTCTAACCTTACTGCCAGGGCCGGTAATATTTCCTTACCCGTCACCTTTGGTGCAGTCGGATCATCGCCAAGAATATCCAAAATAGCGCTATCGAGTTGTGACTCTGATGATTGCACGTTTATATTAGAAGGCCCTGGAACAGGACCCGGCGCTGGCTCCGACGTCAGGGCTGGCGCTGGCTCAGGCATCGGACTAGGCACTCGTGTCAGAGATGGTTCGCGAACCGGTTCGGCCATGATTTTAGGTACCGCTTTGGTAGTTGTTGGTAATGGATACGATTGGATTTCATCGTCGCTATTCCCTTCCGATGCTAATGTGAATCCTGAAAATACCGTATATATGAATTTATCAAACGTAAATTCACTTCGTCATCGGTATTCATAATTATAAAGATGACTATATATTAACATTATATAAGATATTGCATATCTAAATTAACTGCCTACCCCAGAGGGGAAACAGACTGTGTAGGTTTATTGCCTACATAATATGCCAAATTGTAGGTATATAAAATAATGCCATTATAAAAATGACACACCTCTTTTGTAATTATAGTCAACAGTCCCTATGCCTGTTGCAAAAACGCTACTTCGTTAAAAAGTAGGTCATCATGATTATCGACAGAGTGACAGTCCTTCCGCAACTGCCCGCATCTTCGATATCACGAACAAGAGGAATAACAAATTGTAGGCATCATAGATGTACATACCCTTGTTGTTTAATTCATCCGGCACAAAATCATCATGGGAACTTTTCGACGAAATAGACAAACGACGTTCCTTGCGCCGAGCCTTTTTCAATTTGCGTTCAATTTTCCGTAGTTTTTTCGCAAGGTTATCGTAGTCATCCTTATCACAGTTTTTACGTTTTGGCATTGTTTTTTCCACTACACTGCACAAATCACTGTACTCAAAACAAACAATTAACGCAATTAATAATTTGAACACATAAATGGTAGCGGAGTGACAAAGTGGCGAAGCACTGGAACGCGAATGGAGATCGGTTTCAACGGCCGGTGACAAGTAAGTTTTGTTTTACTACCAGCAAAAAAAAAAAAAAAAAAAGTGATACCCTCTCAAAAGTGGCGAAAACCTGGGCGGTACTACAATGTCTTATGCCAATCTCGAGGACGAAAACATAAGTATAATATATTAGCGCAAGCGCACGTTGTTCTTAAGCTGCGAACATTATTTTGGTGCGGAGTTATGTTAAAACTGTGATAGCTCCTAAGATATTTATTGAAATCAAATGATATAAAGGGCAACTTTTTTTTTTTGATAAGAATAAATACCTGTGTGTATAATACACCTCTAAACATAATGCATTATTTTTTTACAAATTTATTAACATAAAAAAGGTTGTAGTAAGTCAACCATAAAAGATAGACATATGCTGTCGCGGACTTTATTATAGAACTCTTGATGCTGAACAATCCTGTCATACATACTGTTTGTGTAACTTAAGCGGTTTCCGCAGCGTATGCAGCGGAAGCTCTCAAAAGGAATATCTTTCTCCCGTTTTCGCAACATTTTTAATTGCTGCTGTGGTCCTATGAGTCGTATCTTTATGTTATATAGCCCAAAGCCTTCCTCGATAAATGGACTATCCAACGTAAAAAAATTTTTTCAAATCGGGCCAGTAGTTTTTGAGATTAGCGCGTTCAAACAAACAAACAAACAAACAAACAAACAAACTCTTCAGCTTTATAATATTAGTATAGATAACCGTATACTTACACCTCTAAGACCCCTTACACACTGTGACTTTTAGCATCGATGTAGTTGCGCGTTTTGGAGACTCGTTTCAGCATTGCGACTCACGCAATGAACAGATTTAATTTAGCATTGATGCAGTCGCCAAAATTCAGTACATAATTTGACAATTTCCAGCTTCTGCATCGCGACTGTATCGATGCTAAAAGTAACGCAGTGTGTAAAGGTTGACATTTTGCGACTGTATCGATGCTAACGCGCGTTAGCATCGCAACTGCATCGCTGCTAAAAGTCGCAGTGTGGAAAGGGTCTAAGATACAGTTTAACCCCGATAGTACGTTATTAAGGACCGATTTCACCCACGTCAGACAAGAAGCATGAAACGGACGATTCAAAAATGTCATTTACACAAACGATTCCGACAAATTCCGTTTTCAAATTAGGTGATTTGTATTATATTCGACGAATATTTCTTATCTGACGTTGGTTAAATCGAGCCTAAGAGGTTTCATACAATTTCTCGCTTATAACACGTTTTGGCTGGGTACCGACAGAATCGTAGGTACTATCGGAGTTTCACTGTACTCGAAAAATACCAGCAAAAAATATGAGAGCCTGTTTTATTTGACGTCCGTCAATTCGACTGTAAGTGGCACTTACTACCGTACTTCTCACTGAGTGAGAAAAATTGCCGTAAGGAGACGGGGTAATACGCGTTCAATTCTTTATTACTTGGTTATAACTTTTATTTATCTAGTAGTTATGAGTAAATAAGATTATTTTATAAAACAGGTGGATGTTTTTTCTAGATTTTACCAACGTAAGATATGACTTATCCTACCGAATGAGTATAAAACGGCAGATTATAAAATTATATTTACGTAAATGATAGCTGACAAATAGGTGACGTTTTCAAATTAGATATTTTTATTGTATTTGACGAATATTCCATATCTCGTTGGCAGAATCGAATGTAAGTACTTTTAATTACAAACTTTGGTAAAGTAAAGGCAGCATCTTTAAATTGAAGTATTACCTGCAACAAAGAAAAAAACATTAACCTTTTTTATCTTTGATCAATATTTGCAATCTTGGTAGCTACTTATAACATACAACAGATTGCATCTTCCCGTAGAACAAGAAGAATAAAAAACGATTTTAAAACATCGGTATATATATATATATATATATATATATATATATATATATATATATCTTTGCAGAGAAATGGTGGTTTCGATGTTTTCCTCTTTCTGCTCAAATTCGCGAAGACTTCAAAATCTACAAATAAAATGTTTATTTTTATATTTTTTTAAATGACCAGGCATTTGACTACGACACACTTGGTGGTAAGTGATGATATGGCCAAGGATAGATCATTGAGATAATACTTCTATGTCATTGTATTGGTAAGTTTCTCGTTCTCTATATAAATAAATAAATATTGGACACCAATCACATTCATTGCTCTGATCCCAAACTAAGTAGCTAATGCACTTGTGTTATGGAAATCCGACACAACGGTGGTACCACAACACCCAGACCCGAGATAATATAGATAATTTTGATTTCTATATTGAGCCGATCGGGATTAATATTATAAATTGTCGATTTATTGTGAACAAGCTTGATAAGATTTTGCATTTATACTTTTTAGCTGAGGTATTTACATGTCCACTTAACACGGAGTCACCTACCTGCCGCACCACTTTTCTCAGTGAATCGTCATTTTAGCTAACGTTACAATGTATGAATGTTCGGTACATTTCACAATAAATCGACGATTAACTAGATTGCAATCTGGCAGTTATTAAAATATTACGGTAACAATCTATCTTAAATTACATTAAATGTGGAGTTTGTCAATTATATTAATGTGTATGTAGACCTTTCGACCAAAAGCGCAGCGTGGGACGTCCCCCGACAAGATGGACGGACCGACCGACGACGAGACGACCTTGTTAAGATCGCAGGATCACACTGGACGCAGACCGCTTGTGATCAGTCGCTGTGGAAAACCGTTGGGAGGCCTATTCAGCAGTGGACGTCCTTTGGCTGATAATGATAATGTATGTTTCTTTGGTCGAAACCTATTATGTTTGTTCTTTTATAAGTGTGATTCGCTGACGCTAGCGATCTGGTGTAACTTACGTATACGTGATTTTAATTAGACAATAAATCACAGTTTTACTGTATGCTTGCGCTCTTTTTTTTAAGACGACGAAACTCCAACATTTAAAATGAGTGAATCTGTGATTAACGAATAAGACTACTTTTAACACCCTGTTAAAGTGTATACAATTCGTTATAATCATAAATATGATTTACTGTTTCAAACAGACCAACATTTCGTTCTATGACTCCCGGCCTGCCTTAAATTATTTCTATATTATCAGCGCCGATTGTTTTATTTATAGTTCTACACAGTAAGTTCCCACTGTGCCTGTGAAGTGATGTTCTGGATTCGATTAAACATGACATCGATAGAAAAATGAAACCGTCTTGAAAGCAAAGGCACGAAGCGTTTTTTTAAATTTCATTATTTTTAGTTACTACTTCTATCACAAAAGTTACGATACGATAACTGAACATTGTCATTGTACCATAAGTTCAAATATACCTGATTAAACTAAAAAATAATATTTTTTCTTTGACTCCACGTTTTCGTGACATCCGTGGACAAACATAAGTTCACATTATGTACAAACACACGTACTTAAAAGATGGATTTTCTTGGACAGGTATGCGAACACATTAAATAGAAAATATGGTATTTAATTAAAATAATATTATTGTGTACGTCGTAAGTTTTGTATTTTTTTTTCCAGTTCCGTGCTCGAATGGCAAAAACTGAACTCTTATAGTTTTGTCAAGACTGTCTGTCTGTCTGTCCGTATGTCACAGCTACTTCATTCGGAAACTGTTAGCGTTACAGAGTTGAAATTTGGTAAGCAGGTGTATTCTGTTAACCGCTATGCGAGCCCTATACAAAAACTATGATGTTTGAGGAAGGGGCTCCCATACATAGTACTAAAACAAAAAACAAAATGCGCAAACCTATAAGTGTTGGGTGTCTAAAGAAAGGTCTCGTAAAATAAAATTGAGATTCCTATAACATTCTTTTCTAACATTAGGGATTCAAAGTTTAACATTAGGGAGATAGACGCTTCCAAAGTGGTAAAATGGGTGTAATGGTGGTCCTCAGATTTCCGAAATATATATTGTAACAGCTGACTAGTTAGCCACGTAAGACGGTATAGGTAAAACATATATTATACTATTGCTTAATCTATTATTTCAATAGAGAAATGCAAAAAATGATTTTTGATTGTATAAATTCAGAAATAATTATCTGCTTAATTATTTCGCAATCGTTATTTTTTTTATATCTTTATTTAATTTAGGGACTTTTACACAGAGTACGTCAGTCCCATTATACCCTAAGCTTATCGTTCATATTAGTAACAAATTATTCGAGTTCGTCAATGAACTTTTCGTCTTTTTTATTGAAAAAACGCGAAACAAATTTAAATATAAAACAAGCACATCACTACTTGTAGCGTGTATCACACGATAGTTATTTATACCGCCCTCCCGCAGATCAGCCAAGCTACTACACATGTTTCAAGTATTCAGACAGAATGGCGAATGCAACAAAATAACGTTAACAAATTTCTAGAATTGGCCTTAGGCATAATTATTAAGTCCTAAAATCTATAGAATAATTCTTTTAGTTTTAGGGCTGAAGCTTAAATTTTAATTTCTCTTAGTAAAGATTTTCTACTCTAAGTACAAGTTTGAAAAAAATAGACGAAAGAGAAAATCCATGTCATATTAAAAAAAATGTTGAAACGATAAGCTCATTCATCCAGCAACATAGACCCCTTTACATACTTGCGACTTTTAGCATCAATGCAGTCGCGCGTTAGTATCGATGCAGTCGCCAATATACTGTACGTGATCTGTCAATGTTTAGCTTCTGCATCACTACATCAATGCTAACGCGCGTTAGTATCGCGACTACATCGATGCTTAAAGCAGCGCAAATGTGTAAAGGTTGACATTTTGCGACTGCATCGATGCTGCATAGCGACTGAATCGTTGCTAAAAGTCGCAGTGTATAAGGGTCATACATCTACTAAGGATGCTCTCACTGTACAAAGTTATTTTTAGTGGGACTTAAATCTGTGTTTTACTTTTAAAAATATAACGCTGTACTTACTTAGCAGCGCCTGCAATGAAATAACTAGTCATTTTAGCTGAACGAAATATGACTGCGAAAATCCAGTATAGTTGATCACTCGACAATGATAAAAGACAGTAGGAAGCGCAAAGTCCCACTTTCTGTTATCAGACGCATCAACATCAGCTCATTCAGTTCGTCTGCTCTCTCAATTAGCGAGTAGCTTCCCTTTCACGCTAGCTGAGTGTTGTGACAGACAGACGGAAAAACGCGACGGCACGTAGACCGCCTAACCAACGCGGAATAATACGACGACATTATTATATACATATTTTGATCCGTTAAATTGTATTCAGTCGGTTTATTGTGAACTGTCCCGAACTTCATAAATTATTGAGTTAACTTATATGACTAAGTACTGGGCAAAGTTTAGGGGAGGTAGGTGAACTAAGCGAATCCCCGTTTATCCTTCGTGTTAGATTTACATGTAAGTACCAATTAAAGCGTAGATTCTATACCATATCAAGCTCGTTCACAATAAATCGTCTGAAAAAAAAAGCTGTTACTTGGTAATCTCGCCAATTTTAAATAAATAAATATTTAATTCAGACTTTACGTCTCTAATTTGCAAGTAATGCACAAATTACGTTGAAATCAACATCCTAACGGCTTATGCCCTTGACAGATACTGTATAATATGTTGACATCATCGGTAAGCGAACGGCAGCTGCCGACCAAACTGTGGTGAAAATGTTTATACCAACTTCGTCTTTAGCGTGTTAATGACAATTCGACAGTAAGGCGACGAAAACTGTTGAAAATGTTTCCAGCATCTCACACCCACGGCTAGCGTTGAAAAAAGCAGGAATTTTCCCCGTTTTTTTTTCAAATTCGCTCGTTTTTATACAAGTTTTTTTCGAAAGTTTCAAGAAAAATAAGAATAAAATATTTCATTTTTTTTATTAATAA